>QRDG01000632.1:167747-327419 GCA_012064385.1 Puccinellia tenuiflora | reverse complement strand
GCTCCCCCATACACCAAGATGGGAGACGCTCTCTTCGGCATATCTTCACTTGGCCTTGAGTGATGATCAACCCGCACAAAGGCCTTGATACACACAAACTTTTCTTCTTCCCTTAACCTTGATTCCAACAAATGGAGATCAAGCAACTCAATGGGACACACCTATAAATATAGCTCAATGCAAATATTAGTCCATAGAGATTGTCATTAATTACCAAAAATCATGCATGGGGGCAACCATGCACTTTCAATCTCCCCCATTTTGGTAATTGATGACAATCCCTTTAAGAGGGTTTATATAATGAATAAAGCATCCTTGCATGACAAACAAGCAAGAATGCAAAGCGCATTAAAGGCAATGCAACAAAGCAATAAACCCAAATTCCCTTAAACCCTCTAAACTTCTCCCCCATTGGCATCGATTGCCGAAATGGGAAGAAAAATTTAGAGAGCCAATATAATATGAGTTCCTCCATAAAGGTGATGACAATCCTTTTAACGGAAAAAATAGAGGAAATCAAATTATATTGAGGATCAAAAGATTGCAAAAAGATGAAATCATTTTAAACATCTCCACAAAGGATAAAAGCAATCGAAAAGATCCAAAGCGAGAGTTCTAAATAAAACCGGAGAAGCTCCCCAATGTTCATGCACTATTTAGGAGTGCACAACTATGGCATCCTCACTCCCCAAAATTATCTAGAACACGCAACAAGTGCAAGAGTGCATAATGCAATAGCAAATCATAGCACTTGCACCAAAGATGTGGTTGAGCCATAAAAGGATACCAATTTTCAAAAATTCACCATAAGATAGGCCCAACCAAGATAAAAAGATTTTTTTTAAAGAAATATGTTCACAAGCTTAGGGATACCAATTGGAAACTAAAACCAATTGAAAATGCCAAAAGCTAGTGAGAACATTTAGCCAATGGAAATCAACATGCTCACCATGGTAAGCATGAAGTAAAAGATCCTCAACAAAACATGAGTGTGCAAAGATACCAATAAACACAAAGACAAGCACTCATGAGACAAATTTGGAGCCACCAAAGAATTATAGGTGAAAAACAAGGTGGCTCGAAAGAAATAGGATACCAACTAAAAGGTGGACCTCTCTCGTATGTATAGGTTTCTAAGTAGACAAATCGTTGATGATATACATCCACAAAGAAACTGCACATATGAAATGGTTCAGGGAAAAAGAGAACAAGGTATCCAAAGGAAGTCATAAATATACAAATGAGATTATTGCTTAAACGCATAGCACCTAGCTCAAATTTATCTCATTGTATATAAATGAACTTCAAATATATCAAATGCATCACACATATCACTAAGGGAACAAGAGATAGTGGAGATGCTTTCGAGTTAGGTAACAAGTATCACAAAGAAATAATATCAATTGAAGAAAAGGTTTTTGCAATTGATCACACATATCACAAGATATTAAGTGAAGGAAAAGGCCAAAACCACTGACAATTGCATATAAGAGATTTCATGCCAAGAGACAACCTACACAAGGTTTAAAGCTAGAAAGGTATGCTATGAGATAGATACTTGTTACCGAGGTGACATTGGTGATGAAGATGATGAGAGTTAGTTTGACATCAAAGCTTGACTCCGACAATCACTTGGTGAGAACACCTTCCTTATGAATGAGGCAAGCATCCAATGCATCTCCATTGTACCTAAAACAAAATTAGAGTACAAAATGGTTCCCAAACTCATTGGGTCCATAGTAGTTAGATAACTACAACATATAGTAAAACACTCCACATAAATATGTGCATATAGATATGAAATTGAATTTCATGCACATCTTAGCCGATTTAGGATTTGGTGGAGTATCCCCTATATATTGGAACTAGAAAGACTAGCATGCTAAATAATATATATATACTAGTAAAAAGCATGCATAGACTTACAAGAACCAAAAGAGATACAAATTAGGACAAAAACACCAAGTAAATCAATAAAGCACACCAAGGTGTGACAAGAAAAGGTTGTCCAAATTATATCAAAATCCAAATCAACACATGATTGAGGAAAAAATCAAATCAACAAATGATTGATTCCATAACACATCAACACATGAGGTGTGATATCAAAAGGAATCAAATCAACACAACAAATGATCGATAAGACACCAACTGAAAATAAGATACCAATTAAAACAACAAATGTCAATTTAGGAGAAAAGATACCAAGAAGAGGGTGATACTTGACCGAAATCAAGTAAAGGAAAAAAGGCAAAAAGGTATAAAGACCCCCACAATAAATATCAATTGGAACAAATATCTATGGAGGAGATATTAAATTCCAATTAATACCAATTGAAGGTACCAACACAAGATAAAGAATCAAATGCCAATTTAAAGGATCAAGAATTGATAGATAGGTTAGTGTTTTAAATAAAAGGAATGCTCCCCCAATATTCATGCATTATCTTTGATATTTGCATTTGAATACAAAATGCATGCACAAGGGATCATTACTCTCCATATTTTATTTACAACACTAAACACTACCAATTGAAAACTAGGATCCATTCAAAAGGCAAGGAAGGCAAAGGATAAAGCAAATCAACGCAAGAGCCAATGTGAAGATGGTCTACAAAATCCACCACAATTACTAGTATCACTTGTCATGGACAAGGAGTAAATAGAGATATTTCTCAGTGGTATAAAGGAATGATGTACAAGACCAACTTCACCGCAAACTAGCAAATGGAAAAAGATAGGAATTAAAACACCATTTTTTTAAAGAGGTTTGTTGGTAGTTTCAATTATTCGAACCAACCGGCAAAGCCATGGTTAGAATAAAAGGAAACAAATGGTTTCTCACATAATATATGGAAATGCATATTAGAGAAAACCACACCAAGCAAGCCTATGCAAACAAGAGCCAAAAGATAACCAAAAGGAAATTAGAACTTGTTCGAGCAAACATGCCACATAGGAGAAAGATAATTTGCAATATCAACTCTAAGTGGCAAACCTCAAATGTTCACATTTTTATGGGATTGTAATATGCACATAGCTTATTACTCCCCCATAATGTGATGATTCATTTTAATTTTAAACAAGAGGCAAATAAAAACAACTAGAGAAATTAATGGACATGTAGAATTTGAATTTCTCATGAATATGACACACCACATAGTGACTAGATAAGATGAAATATCAAAACTAGGTGGTGTGCTTCATGTACATACATTTTTAGGTTTGTGAGGTGCACTAAGCACATCACTCCCCCAAAATGGGATAGTCCATTAATATCTCAAAGAGCCAAATAAAATCCACACAAGATTCAATAAAACTCAACACAAAGTTACAAATTCATGATATACAACTATCTAACATAACCTTGAATAACAAGACAAGAAAGAGAGAAGCATATCATATACAAGCACATGCTAGGAACTAGACTAACACATGCAAGGGAGCAAGCAACTTTCAATGTATATAAGAATTGAATACATGTTACCGCAAGGAGGAAGCATTGGATATGAGATAGATATGTGATAATCCAATTGACTTGGCTTGAGAGATAAAACCATGAAGATCCCTTAATTCTTCAAAAGTAGCCAAGTCACCAATGTCCTCCATTATCACCTATTGATCAAGTTGAAGCTTGTTGGTCCCCAACCAAGTTGGGTCCTAAGAGGTTAGTCACAATAGGCTTGGGAACCCAAATGGTGCTTTTCTTGACACCACTTTGAGCTCCCACATACTTGGCAAACACATTGCCAACTCTATCCTTCCCAAGAGAATAAACATCATCAATTATGATAGGGTTGGATGGGGTACCGTTAGTGCATGAAGAAGCAAAATGACCTTTGCCACGGCAAAGGTAGCAACACCGACTCTTCTTCTTCTTAATAGGCTCCTCAACTTGAGGAGCAATAACTTGAGTCTTCTTAGGAGGTGGCCTTTGTTCAACACGTGGTTGAGCACGAGTTTGAACAAGAGGCCGCTTCCCTAGTTGCTTCTCACTAAGTGGCTTCTTCTTCTTCTCATTGGGCAATCACGAACATGCTGCCTCTAACTTGCACTTGAAGCAAGTGATCTTGGCCGGATTCTTGATTTGAACTTGGCCCTTCTTCTTCTCAACCTTGGACTTGTTCTTGATGTTGGAGTTGAATCCAAGTCCACTCTTGTCATTTGGGGATTGTTGCACACTCAACATGTTGTCAAGTGCCCTCTTCCCCTCATGACGCTTTTCCAAGCCTTTCTTCAAAGAAGTGGCTTGGGCCTTGAGCTCTCCTCTTTTCTCTACATGGTTAGTGGCAATAAATGCACTAGAGGAAGTAGAAGCTTCATTGTTAGAGCAACAAGGCAAAGCAAGTAATTCATCACAAGATGTACCAACATTTTTAGTGGATGAACTACTAGGACTAGCACATGGCATTTTAGCATTTTTAGTTAAAGTTGTGCTATTGTCCACATGAGGCTCACTAGATGTTACCTTTGTCGTGATGGCCTCATGAGCTAACTTTAGACTAGCATAGGATGCTAGAAGATCATCATTAGAGCTAGATAGCTTTTTATGATTTTCTTCCAACTCCCTATACTTGCTAGTTAGCAACTCAAGTTGAGCCCTTAGCTCAACATTCTCCTTCAAAGTAGATGCTTCACAAGAAGTGGAGTTAGTAGCACAAGCATCATTAACTTTAGGAATAGAAGAAGAAATCTTATCAAGCTCATTATTTAATCTAGCATTTTCCATTTTAAACACTTTATATTTTGCATGAGCATGATCACGTTCTTTAATGATTTTAGCAATTATATCATTATGAGACTCCTCGATAGATTCTAGTTTCTCCTCTAGAGAAGCACGAGTCTCTTGCTCTTCCACAAGAGCATCTTCTAATGATGCTTTCTCCATAGCATCATCTCTTTCGATCTTACCCTTTTCTTCAAGGCTTGCTTCCAAGGCCTCAATAGTTTCCCCACGCTCAATAAGAGTGCTCATAATTTCAAAGAGGTTAGCTTGGGCACTTTTATTGGTAGGAAGGGCTTTAAGAATCATTAGACCTTTATTTTGAAGAAGGGCATTAACTTTTTCCATATCATCTTCTTCATCATTATCATCATTATCATTATTATCATTATTATCATTATTGTCATTACTAGAAGAAGATTTAGCCATAAGACAATAAGAGGTGGATGATGAAGAATAATTAAATTTTGAACTACTCAAGTTCGCATCTTGTTGCATAGTAAATTGAGTTTCCTCTACATTATTATTCATGCAAGAGTTAGAGGGAACATAATCATTTTTATCATGGCAACAAGATAATGCAAGCATATCATAAAGAGATTTATCCAAGCAATTTTTTGATGATATGCAAGGACTATCAACACAAGCATGTAAATCATTTATAGTGCTATGTGTGTTTCGGTCCAAAGATGAAGCATTGCAACAAGATAGAGATAAATGATCATCAATAACGAGTTCACTATCAAAGTTGCAAAACCTATCACTACTCGCCATCACATTGGTTTGTGGCTTACCACATTTTGGTGAAGTAGATAAAGACGAGAGCTCGTCACGACCGGAGGTGGAGGGAGAGCAATCATCCTCAATAGAGTTGGACACTCCATATTTATCTTGAAGCTTGGTCCAAAGCTCATGAGCGTTCCGGAAAGGCATGATTGACTCAAGCACTACATCGCTCAAAACACATGTAAGACCATTAGATGCTAGAGTATCGAGATAAGAGTTTTTCTCATCCTCTAAGGATAAATTTTGGGAATCCTTTGGAGGAGAAAAACCCATATCTACAACACTCTTTAAAATTGGGTCTATATCCCTAAAAAGATTAAGCATGCGAATTTTCCATATATCATAATTTGTGCCATTGAATATAAAAGTGGGATCGTGCACTAATTCTCTAAACGACATCTTTACTCTCTAGGCGGTAAAGCCAAACAAGAGAGACGAGGCTCTGATACCAATTGAAAGAACAACTATGCCCGAGATGTCGCCTAGAGGGGGGGGGTGAATAGGCGATTAAAACTTTTTCTATTTAGGGGCTTGATAATTGCGGAATAAAACTAGATGTTTAAATTAACAAGCCAACAACCTAAAATTCTAGGTTTACCTAAAGTGCACCAACAACTTATGCTAAACAAGGCAAGCAACAAGGTGATAGCTAAATATAAACATCAAGCACGAAGGCTATCACAATGTAAAGTGCATAAGTAAAAGCTCGGGTATAGAAATAACCGAGGCACGCGGAGACGAAGATTTATTCCCGAGTTCCTCCTTGTTAAGGGAGTACGTCTCGTTGGAGGGGTGTGAGCTCGCCACAAAAGGCCTACTCAAGATGCCACAAAGGCCTCACCCTATTCTCCGATGAACCGCACCCAAAGGTTTGGTTCACCTTCCACTATCGGAATCCTTCGGGGCGGATTCCGGAGCCCTTACAACTTTTGGGGCACACACCCACAACTCAATTGGGGGCTCCCAACGTGCCGAAGCTTCACAAGCCGAAGTCTTCACGGCACCACCACCGTCTAGGGTCCAATGACCCAAGAGTAACAAGCTCCCAACCTTCAATCCCACGAATCACCGTGGGGAGCACAACCCGATGCAACAAATGCAAAAGGGGAAGAACACACCAAGTGGTCAAATTCTTCTCCCCAAAATCCAACCGAAGCAACTAATCCTACGGAGGTATTTAGGAGGAAGAACGCAGGAGAAACACCAAGAACTCCAAAATCTAGATCCCACAAGTTCCCCTCACTTAGAGGAGATTTTGTTTGGTGGAAAGATGGATCTAGATCTCCTCTCTTGTTTCCCTAAATTTGGGCAAGAATCATCGGAGGGATTAGAGGGAATCGAGCTCTCAAAATGTTGTCAATGGAGGAGAGAGAGCAAGGGATGAGATCTACTCTGAAAATGGGGAAGAAAACCCTTTTATAGGTGGCTCCAAAAAGGAGCCGTTGGAGGAGAAAACGAGGGACAAAGGAAAAAAAAAACTGTCCAGGGGGCCCAGCCTGGGGCCGGCCAGCACGCCGGCCTGACCGGCCTGGACATAGAACATCGATCCAATCAGAAAAAAACAGCGAACGGACCAGGGGAGCCGGCCTGCTCCCCGGCCCTGGGCCGGCCCGCGAGCCGCGCGAGGCCGACAGGGAGCCCGAGAGCTTCGGCCTGGAGCCGGCCTTGGCCCAGCCAGGCGCGCGGGGGACGGGCCAGGGAGGCACCCGAACGTCCCGGCCTTGGGCCGGCCTCGGCCCGGCCAGGCCGGCAGGCCCCTTTTTTTTCTTTTTCAATTGAATTTTCTGTCAAATAAAAGATCCGAAGTAAAACCGCAATATCTTTCGCATACGAACTCCGTTTTCGATAAACTTGGACTCGTTGGAATCGTCACAACGAACACAACAAGAATATACAGAGAAACATCATAGTCCAAGAATATAATATAAAGATAAATGGGGAAAGGTAAAACCTCCCATTTGCAAATCGGAAATACAATAACTTTCACCCACGAACTCCGTTTTCGATAATCTTGGACTTGTTGGAATCGTCACAACGAGCACAACAAGATTATGCAAAGAAACATCATAGTCCAAGAAAATATAATAAAACCAAATGGGGAAAGTTAAAAACTCTTTTTCGCAAACCGAAAATGCCGGAACTTTTGCAATTGACGTCCGAATGAAATAAAACCAATTTTGTTGGAAAGAGGACGACAAATGCTACCTTTGAAAATGACAAACAAGCAATGGAGATTTTGCAAAGAAATGGAAGAGAGAAATCTTCCGCTCGGATAAACCGGCAAAATCTCCAATACCGAAACCGCAATAGAAGACGCATATGAAAACCATTTTCGGTGAACTTGGCTTTGTCATGACAAGCACGACAAGCACCAAGACCACACCACGGTAAGAGACAAATAAGAACCAATAAAGATGATTGCATGGATGCAAAGGTTTGTGCTCTCTACGGCGATACGATCACGATATTCGGTCGAGAACCCCTCTTGATAGTACGGTTATCTATCCTATAACCCGGTCTCTCACTAAACAACATGAGACCGGTAAAATAGAAACCCTATCAAGATCATACCTTTGCCTTGCGCTTAAACCACTTGAGGTCGATGAAGACGATCTTCAACTCCTCAAGACGCACCACCTTCCTCGATTGCGCTTCGGTGAAGATTCACTTGAAGCTCCCCCATACACCAAGATGGGAGACGCTCTCTTCGGCATATCTTCACTTGGCCTTGAGTGATGATCAACCCGCACAAAGCCTTGATCAACACAAACTTTTTTTCTTCCCTTAACCTTGATTCCAACAAATGGAGATCAAGCAACTCAAATGGACACACCTATAAATATAGCTCAATGCAAATATTAGTCCATAGAGATTGTCATTAATTACCAAAATCATGCATGGGGGCAACCATGCACTTTCAGAGGTGCCTGACATGTTTTCGTGGGTGCCGGTGGAGATGCTCTAAGCATGTCGATTTCTCGTTTCCTTGGACTAAATAAGTTTCCAGGCCCTCCATTGACCGCATGTGCGCTGCAACCACAACCTGTATGCTCTCCGAATACCCAGCCCATCCTTCAGACCTCCTTGATCCTCTGATCCCGCCAAAGTCAATCGGGTGAAAAAAGTGATTCTTGATGTTGTGTTTGTTAGTTTGACTCTGATACGCTATATATGGCTATGCTTGGACTGTGGCCAAAGCTCACCTGCCCTTGCAGATGTTTCTCCACTATACTGTCTCTCGGTCGGCCTCACCCAACTGCACTGCTCCTATATATAAGAGCATCTCTAACAGAGCCCGTAAACCACGCCGGAACTGAACTTTTCCGGTGGGTTTACGGGTTCAGGCCTAATAGGCAAGCTAACAGAGGCTGAACTCTTGGCCCAGCCCGAACTTGCACTCCGCCCGCCCCTACATAAACAGTTCGGGGAGGAGAGTTCAGTTCGAAAACCTAACTCTCCTCCGCCGCTTCCGCCGCGCCCCCACCAACCCTAGTCTAGCTCCGGCGAGCAATCCCGACCCCTCCCCAGCCCCTTTTTCGCTGTCGCGTGCGCCCCTCTCACCGCCATGACAAGCCGACGCAGCTCCGGGAGGGGAGGAGGCCGGATCGGAGGCGGAAACTCGTCTCCGCCTCCGCCATTCTTCCGCTCGGAGGCGGAGCGGAAGAAATGGCGGCAGTCCGAGGGCGCGCGCAAGCGCTCGGCGCGGCGGTGGACCAACTGGGGCCTCACGCCCCCCGGCAAGCTCGCCCGCTATGCCAATAATGGCGGCGATGGCTCGTCGTCGGGTGGTGCGTGCCGCCCCCACTGCCGCCCTTCTACGACAGCTCCTCGGAGGAGGAGGAGGACGCGGCGCCGACGCTCGGCCTCACGGCCGCCGACTACGTGAACGATGACGCGGAGGAGGAGGCCGCCGTGCAGCAGCTGGCGGTGATCTCCGTGGTGGAGGCGCGCCTCCGCTTCCGCCGCGAGGAGGCCGACGCCCTCCGCCAGATCCGCGCCTACGAGGCCGCACAGGCTCCGCCGCGTCAAGCAGGAGCTCGACGCCGCCTTCCGCCGTTCCGGCTAGGCGGCCTCCGCCGCCGTCCGCCTCACCTCCGTGACTAGAGGCCCCGATGAGCATCCCGGGACCCATTTTTGGTCAGTTTATCGCGCGGCGGTGCAGGCGGTAGTTTAGATTAAGTTTATTTTGCGTCTACTATGTAAATTATGGTGTATGCTGTTGATCGGAACGATGAACTCTCTAGCGGGAAGAACAAATTCCCCGCGTTATTTAAATTTGTTGTTTTCAGTTCGCATTTTTCGGTTTCTGATCTGCGCCGCCTCTTAAATCTTCCGAAAACGAAGTTCGGAAGACCAAACTCAATTTTTTCGGTTCGCCGTTTTTCAGTCTCTGTTAGAGCTGTTAGAGATGCTATAACATTTGCCCGATCTGCTGCTATCACGGGCCCCATGGCGTCCTCGCACTTTCTCCTCCTCCTCGCTCTTGCTCCGCTTCTCTCCTCCCCCGCCATCGCAGCTCCAGAGAAGCACCTCGTCACCTACCTCCCGGGCTTCCACGGCGCCTTCCCATCAAAACACTACTCCGGGTATGTAACCGTGGACGAGAGAAATGGCAGGAGGCTCTTCTACTACCTCGTGCTGTCGGAGCGCGCCCCGTCCGCCGACCCCGTCGTGCTCTGGCTCAACGGCGGCCCGGGCTGCTCCAGCTTCGACGGATTCGTCTACGAGAACGGTCTGGATAAATCTCACCTCTCGTCCGTCCGGAGTCTGGACACGGATTTATTTAGTTGCTTGGTATTGTTAGATCATGATTTTGGTATGATCGATGCATGCTCTGTTCTTTACGTACGTAGGCCCCTTCAATTTTGAGCGTGGAAGAACTCCGGGAGGGTTGCCCAATCTGCAGCTCAATCCGTATAGCTGGTCAAAGGTAATTCACCTCCAAGCTTTACGGTCTCTGTAGTCTGTACTCCTAGCCAAGACTATGGTGCGGTATAAATAAATTCAGGATTACCCCCCTAGCTAGTATGTGGATGGTATCAGGAGAAGTATTACCATGCACTTTTATCCATTGATTAGATGCTCCAATTTGTCTTGTGCATAGTCATGATTGTAGTGGAGTAAATTTCGTTCGGTGCGTGGTTCTTTTAGTTTCAAAGCTTCGCTTTTCACAAACAAACGGAATCTTTCTTTTCGACACATGACAAGCAGACAAGGTGTGAAAAGCCTGTTTCGAGGAGGTGCTTACACATGACAAGGTGTGATAGGAGATTATATATTTAGGAGTAGATCGAAAGTCGCAATCAAAAGATTAGCTCGTATCTCATATCTTTTCTCTTTACATAATTGAAGCGAACCCTTAATATCACAGATTCAATACAATTTCTGGTTCAAAAGTCACAATGCAAGACCACGTGCTTCATAAAGAGAATGAATAAAACTGAAACATTAGGTAGGCACCCTGAAAACCAAACGGCCATCCAAATAGCTAGGTACAACCGCCTACACCAGAATCCATCAACTCCTGCTCTCAATGCCGTAAGGCCTCCTTCGTTTAATCCCTACTAGGAGGCAGGGATAGGTCTGGATTCGGGCCCGATCCTGGTTATGCAGCCCGGCGAGGTTTATTTTCAGCCCATCAAAATTCTGGTCTTCGTTTAGTCCCCTCCGGGAATTTTGGCCCAACCCATCCCCTCCATCTTCTTGTAGCTCGATCTGGAATTTTTTTATCTCCACTATCCACGACGCGGAGAGAGCGAGCAAAGGGGCGTGAAGACGGTAACCCAGCGATCTCGATATGGATTAAGCGAACTGATGAAATATGGTGATGATTATGGGCAAGGGATTAGTAGGGGTTAATGGGGTTCGGGTGAAGGGAAGGGATTAACCAAATCCATGCCTGGATCAATTCCAAGTCTGGATTACATCTCAGCAAAACGAACGAGGCCTAAATGGGGAACTACCCCGGCTTATGCATCAAAAAGATACATACAGTCTTATTTATTTTATTTATTTAACAAAGACTTGTAGAAAGAGTTACAACAGACATACTGACTAAAACCACCAAACTAGGTGACAAAGCAACACCCACCCAGTAGCACCTAAACATCGAGGCCTTATGTCTCGAACACTGCTATCGCATCGCCGGCTCATCGGCTAGATCGAGAGATAACGCCTCATGCACATGCTAATTGACACCGCCATCTTCCCCCTCCAATCTCAAGGTTGTAGATCGAAGTGAAGCTCCACCTGCGCGCGCATCATCACACGTCCGTTATCGATACCCTGCTGCTCCATGCCACCAAAATTCACCGTCGTCGACGCGATGGATAGAATACCGCTCCACCTTCTCGAACACCATCTGTTACTGGTCCCACAAGCCAAGTCCAATTCCCACACGTTGCCCCCAGGGAGACAAAGACGCTAGGCACCGCTAACATCCGAAACGGAACAGGTCTATGGTTTCCTCACAGTTCAACTGGATCATGGACTGTGTCGCCGACGCCTTCAACAAGGGTACGCTGCCTACGGGCACCGCCATAGATAACTCGACCACTGCCAAAGCCTTCCGGTAGTCCCACACGCCCATCTTGATCCGGCTTGTCCATCTATCACTCCTCGAGGAGGTGATAAGTTGGATGCCACTTAGAAAATAAGCCACCTAGCTCCAGTAAAATGACATTTAGGAAAAAGATGACAAATTGATTCATCATGGCCATAGAAGCAAAACTTACGGATCCCTTGTCAATTTTATATAAGAAGGCCATCCTTAGCCAATATAATATCCCTACGCATACACAACATGAATATCTTGTTTTTAAAGGCTTTTTTATTTTCATCGTTTTGAAGGGGAATATCGGATTTTTTTTTTCCGAAATGGAGGTTGTACCCCCGGCCTCTACATCGAACGATGCACAAATCCTTTTTTAATTAATTATTCAACAAAGCCCTACAAAGTAAGACGTCAATAAGTCTGAAGCCACCTTCCTGGCAACAACATCTGTTGCTACTCCTACCAACTTGATGAAGGGGGTGGACATGATCGGGGCCGTATGCCTAGACCTCACACCAACGCATATCATCTAAACCGGAGGTCTCAACCAAACCGCCCGACGACGGGTCGGAAGCACAAACCGGACCAGTAGACTCTCAGTGGGATCCACTGCACACGCTCGAGAAGTCGCCGCCACCATCTTCCGCCATCCATCTTTAGAACAAGTATCAACGCATTGACATTGTCAGGCCTGCCGTTGACGCCGCCACGATGCCAGACAGCGCCACCTCCCTGCGCACGTCCATGAGCATGCATCCGACACCAAGACCCTGCAGCGCCACGCCACCGAGACTCATCGTCGTCGATGCGGAAAATGCAGCGCCGCACCATCACTGAAACCGTCCACTCATCCCTAAATGGATGGTAACAACGTTGTATACATCAAACCGACTTCTATCTAAATGTATCACAATCGTCTTGTAACTAGATATTCCAAAGGCGATCTTGTAACTAGATATTCTAAAGACGGTCGCATAAGTTGTTCCATGCGGTCAAATTTTGGCCGAAGAGAACCCGACGGAAAGCTATATTCAGTTCATTGTGACCCATGAGCGAAGCAATCGAGGTGTTTTTGGCCGTTGCTAAATCAAGAAGGTGTGGATATTTCTGGCTGAATGGTATATATCATATATGTATTTTTATAAGTATATATCATACATTTATTATAAATTATTTAAGTAATTTAGAATATTGTATTCCTGACATTTGTACAACGAACATACAAATATAAGATAACACATATGCATGTTGAAGTACAAAAATGTTCCTTAAAATTTAACTTTGAACTTTTCGGTGGGATACAAATGTTTCTCTCCGTAGGATACGTAAGAAGAAACATCATCATACTGCAGGTTGTGCTCTACGTATATATTATATATATTTTTCTATGGATGGACATGCATATGTGGTAGTACACAGAAGTTTTTCCAAATGATCATATGTGGAATTCTCTATATATGTTGGAAATAAAGACCACCAGATCTGCCACCATATATACTTTGCCTCTTGATGTACTAACTACATTTAGACAAGCAAATTTACCCTTGATCAATCAACGGCTAGAATTAATTTCTCTCTTACTTTGTAGGAGGTAAGTGGGAGTGTGTTAAAATTTCTCTTAATATTATAGAGCATTCAAATTTATCCACGTATCTCTCCGAAACAGTACTTCAGTTCTATCGTTGGCAGGAAATGAGCAGTATTTTTTACCATGCCAAGTGATTGATCAGACGTGCCTTTAAAATTACTAGGTTTCAAACATCATGTACCTGGATTCTCCTGCTGGTGTTGGGATGTCATACTCATTGAACAAATCGGATTACGCAACAGGTGACATGAAAACCGCAGCTGATGCGCATACCTTCCTTCTGAAGGTAATTCCTTCCCCAGTTGCGTTAATTATGATACATCCTAGAATAAACTAGATGCTGATTATAAGTTTGTCATAGTGGTTCGAGTTATACCCCGAGCTTCAGTCGAACCCATTCTACATTTCCGGGGAGTCATATGCAGGGATCTACATTCCTACACTAGCAGATGAAGTTGTTAAAGGTGGATTTTGTCATTCACGATGAGTAGATCGTTCATAGTTGAAAACAAAGTTCTGTTTTACATTTCTCTTACACTGTTGCAGGGACACAAAAGGCTCTGAAGCCAACAATCAATTTTAAGGTAACATCTTGTTCATTGTCATTCACTTGTGTGTGAGTACAGTCTGAAAGTTAAAGTTTGCATCCAGGGCTATCTAATTGGTAATGGTGCAACTGACAAGGACTACGATTTCAACTCCTTTGTGCCCTTTGCACATGGGATGGGCCTCATCTCAACCGATTTGTTTGAGGTCTTTCTCTTCGTATCATCTGTGCACCAATACTGGTGCCACAAGTGGTTTCATTTGTTCACAAGTAGCAAGGGAAAAATGACTCGACTGTTTGCACTGTTTCAGGATGTCAGTGCTGCTTGCCATGGCACATTCTGGGGAAAAGTTAATGATGTATGCCAACAGAAGATAGATAGAGTGCGCTGGGTAATGTCCATGTACCAGAACTTGCAAACCGCAAGCGAATGCGCAACCTTCTTTAGAGCATCTCCAAGAGTTTGGCAAATTTTACTTGGCAAATCTAGTGTTTTGCCAACTCCCAAAACAATATGGCAAGTAAAAAAAGATCCCCTCTCCAAGAGTTTGCTATTTTTGACTTGCCAAAACCAAAAAAAT
The DNA here is from genome assembly GCA_012064385.1 of Puccinellia tenuiflora. NCBI lineage: Eukaryota > Viridiplantae > Streptophyta > Magnoliopsida > Poales > Poaceae > Puccinellia > Puccinellia tenuiflora. Next base: position 312,641 of record QRDG01000632.1, on the reverse strand, counting down.
AAGACCCACAAGCATTTTTTTGATCGGGCCCAACATTGGTAGCGAGACAATGCCAAGTAGCGACAGCTTGGCAAATTTACACCCTGGGGAGGGATTTTACCAACTTGGGAAATTTGCCAAGTTCGGATGCCAATCTGTTGGAGGCGACCTTTTCTTGTTTTGCCAAAAATTTGTTGATGCCAACTTGATTTGCCAAACTCTTGGAGATGCTTATTCTGCAAAGCTTCAATTTGTATTGTCATCTGCAGGAACTGAAAGACCTGAACGAGTACAACGTTCTTGCACCATGCTACCACCACCCTGAAATCCAAGAGGTGATGTTCATGAACAGCAGCTTGCCATCGAGCTTCAGAAAGCTAGGTGAGACGGAGAGGCCTTTCCCGGTGAGGAAGAGGATGGCGGGCCGTTCATGGCCTCTCAACGGACGCATCCCCATGTGGCCTGAGCTTGGTGGTAGATCACTTCCATGCACGGTATGGAAATGTTTTTGTCGCAAATTTTATCGATGCGAATCATGTAGACCATTTACATTGGTTGTTTTCATTTTCTATACATATGAATTATTTCACAAGCATGGTTCCCCTCTCTGTATAACAATTATATGTACTTTCAGAGTGACGAACTTGCGACTATATGGCTAGATGATGAAGATGTGCGAGCTGCCATTCACGCCAAACCGGTATGACGGTAATGCATAACGAATCAGAAGTTCGTGTGAATTTATTCCTAATCGTCTTGATGGGAATGTTTCAGTTTAATAAAAGCGCCCATTATCGAAAAAAATGTGAATTTACTCCTAAAACCGGTGCCAACTAACTCCCTCTGTAACTCTGTTTCACCTTGGTCAAAATGGCACATCAGAAAAGCTTAATTGGATCATGGGAATTGTATACTGCAAGAATAGACTACACTACTGAGGTAGACAGCATGCTGAAGTATCACAAGAAGTTCACATCTATGGGATATCGCATACTTATTTACAGGTATGAGACACACCTGCAACATGATCTATACAGAATCGAAGTTCAGATTAATTCAGTTCATTGTAATGAACGCAAATGTAACCTTCAGGGAAAAAACGACCTTTCAAAGTTCGGTCCTACTATACCCTCGATAAACTGGTCCCGAAAATGGTCCTATATACTACAATACTTACCTTTTATCAATAAGAAGGATATATCCTACACGGATTATACACATATCAACTATGAAAATAAATGAAAGGAGTTTTTTTGAACATGGGTTCATAAAACAAAACCACATTCCACATATCTCATAAGCTTATATTGATGTACTCCCTGTGTTGTGCTTGATTCTATTAACCTTTTGAGAAAGCTATTAAGACATGAAGTTATCCCGTTAGCATGCTTAAAACAGACCATGGAAACATAATCATCAGAGAAAATTAATGCATCAACCATGATATATTCGTGTACCGTTTTTTTGCACTATGTGGCGCAAATTGGTTATTTCTACAGCATGTAAGTGTGCAACATTGTCACAAATTTTGTTACTGCTGATACTTTACAATACATATTTTGTGGAACAAATTTGAAATGTGCATGTGTTCTTCTAGAAGGGGGCCATATGCACCCGTGCTCACCCTTGCATTTCCGATATCCAATAACTGTACCGAAGAAAATAGAACGATATCTAACAACTTTTGGTGTTTAATTGTATAGTGGAGATCATGATCTTTGTATCCCTTTCACCGGAACCGAGGCATGGGTCCGATCATTAGGCTATGGAGTTGTCGATTCATGGCGACCATGGTACTTTGGAGGGCAAATTGCTGGGTATGATGTTCTACCTTTTTGTCTTTAGACCACTAGCTTTGATTATTGTCATACATGTGTTTCTGGCCATTGTTAAATAGTAACCACTCGACTCTATATAAGAACGGAATTGATAAAAAGTAGGCGCCTGCAATTTTATGAATTTCCACAACTTTTTTCTTTTATGGTGTTTCGGTCACTTTATGTTAAATTTAAAACATATCTTCTTAAAATTTAGGTAATTTTGCGAAATTTTAGTCACTGTTGCTAGTTTTGTATTTTTTGCATTTTTTTTGTGCAGTTGCACTTTGTTTTTTGTGAAATTGCACTTCCACTATTTGTTATTTGACTTTTCATTTGTTGCAGTTGCTCTTTATTTTTGGTGCCAGTTGCACTTATGTTTGTACAACTGTATTTTTACAGATTTACTATATCCCATTTACCTGATTTTCTGTCTGATTACAGTCGATTGGCAGAGAGAGAGAGAATCTCCGTCACTGGGAGCCCAGCCTGCAGTAGGCATCCATGCTCTGTCGCTCGACGAGCCGGAAGCCGGAGACGCTGCGGCTGGCTTCAGAGCGACGGTGACGGCCAGACTAGACGTAGCCAGAGGCGGAGCTCGACGCGGGAGCGGCGGCGACGACGTAGGCGAGAAAGAGACTTAACTGGGGGGTTAAGGCACCATGTCGGTACCGGAGAGGATCTCCGGACATAGAGGAAGGGTTGGAGCAGTGGTGCTGGTGGGTTAGCGAGAAGGCGACGTGGTAGTGCTGCCGACCGGGGGAGACAACCGGTGGGCCACAGTCAGTGGGGGGTTCCATGGTGGCGGCCAGGGAGCACCGACGATGAGAGAACCAACAGCGGCGGGTACTTTTGTGCTGGGTTCGTGCATTTGTACGCCCCGGAAAAGAAAGCTGGGTGGAAGGTGATCTCGTAGCCATTGGATGGTGATCTAACGATGTAGAATCAAGTGACTAGAAGTTAGTACCTTTCCGGTTAACTTTCCCGACGTGCCTCTATCACAGTTAAGTGGAAAAGTTGCTAACTTCCAGTCCAGCACAATAGTGTTGCAGTCTATGTAGATTACATTAGCCTTTCCATAAGTTCGGACTTTTGGGATAGTTGGCTAGTGCATGAAACATGACATGGTATCAGAGCCTGAGGTCTCGAGTTCGTGTCCTGATTTGCGCAATTTATTAAAAATTGTTGGTAACCCCTTTGTGTCGAAGTATAGGCCTCTTGATCCATACCTCTGATATTTGCATGCCGTCGCTCTCTTCCGGTTGCACGTGTTGGCCTCTCCTCCCCGAGTCACACGTGAGAGGGGGTGTTACAGTATACGTAGATTGCATTAGCCTTTCCATAAGTTCGGACTTTTAGGATAGTTGGCTAGTGCATGAAACATGACAAATAGTACCCGCCGCCGCCGGTACTCTCTTCGTCCTCTCTCTCTCTCTGGCTTGCGACTGGAGTGAAGTCGTAACAACGTAGCCGTACTGGAAGGTGCGGCTGGATCACGTAACGTGATTCACGTTAGTAAATAGTAAGATGAAGAAAAATTCGATATACTAGGTACAATAGCGCCTAACGGCCCCAAAATTTCTCCAATAGGAATTCTAGGATTCAATTCTTTTATCGCATTGGGATGTTTTGAATTCTTGAATAAACCAATTCGAGAACAGTTGGATGCCGACAAAATCATCAAAGATTGGTATTCTTTATTTCGATTCAACAAGGTGCCAATAGCTTCTTGATGTTGGCTAAGTGATTCAATTTTCGCCTTGGAATAAAAGGAATTTATAGTGGTGCGATCTAACCCATTATTATGGGGAATCGGTCCTGCACTTGTCCTATCATACCTTTTTCGTGTATATGAAATAGTGCACTTGACTAACTCAATTCTTAGGAAATCGCGAATAAGATCATTTGCTCTTACCTCAACAAGGGAAGCACCAGCCTTCTCTTTTTCTTCTTGTTCCCAATTCACTACTAAGCAAGTTCTAACAAATTGACTATTTGTGTGATAAATTCTTTGAGTTAACTTGCTATTTTCATGAGAAATAAAATTGACAAGTCGAAGTTGGATTTATTCCTGGGAGGTACATTTTGGATGGGAAAAAGAAAATATCTCGGTAACGAAAACCATAGGAGGCTGTATTGGCGAGATCCAAGGGTTCACAATCTCGATCTCGACTGGAACCACACAAAATATCAGTCATGAGATATAGCAAATATGTTGTGTTATTGCACTTCAATGGTGGGGCAGTAAAAGTGAATGAATTGGATTTTTCAGTCCCATGCACTGTAGACACTCCCATATATAACAGTTATACAATATTAAGGAGTAATAATAAGGCACTGAAAATCAATCTAGAATAGTAAAAGGTGTTACATGCCTGCTTGTATCGCTATACTGTCATTTGATTTGTTTCAGACTTCATTAGGATTAAGGAAAAAGAAAAAATAAAACATATGTCTGAGAGCTGATTCGTCATCTGTTTTCTACGACTGCAGTTATACACAAGGTTATGATCACAATCTCACCTTCCTCACCATAAAGGTATGCAACCTTGCTTTTGACTGCAGCTGCTCCACCTCTAAACACATTGTGATTTGTGAAGTACCATTTTTGAAGCAGAAGAAACCTTTTAGAAACAGAACTAGCTTATTAGTCTTAGATTTTTCTTTCCTGCTTCAATGACTTGCCCCAGATATTTGTGAGCCTCCAACGGTCTGACATGACTGGTCGAACTAGAACTACAATAACAATTGTACTGGAACAAAACATCACTTGGAATTCTCTTAGCTGAATGAGGAACTCGACAAATTGTTAAGAGTTACTGTAATTATTTTATGCTGCATTGTCTCCCTTGTAATTTCCACAAGTTACCACGTTTCAGGGAGATGGGCACACTGTTCCTGAGTACAAGCCCAAAGAAACCCTGACGTTCTACACCCACTGGCTGTCTGGAGAAAAGATCTAAATTGATCATGATATAACACATTAAACCATCGATTTTCTAGACATGTATCTTCTTCTTCTTTTATGTATAATTTGATGAAGATTGTACCTTGTTTCAGTGTCCCATAAATGAACACTACGGAGTCCAGCAAAAAATGCCTGCCTAATACGATGATCTATAGAAATGGCCAAAAAAGACTTCTGCTACAACTAGCCATCTCACGCCTCCGATGTGGGCACATTCAGGGCGCATCCTACACTGGCGAACACAACAGGGCATCACTTGAGCTTATGCTTCTTTTTTTAATTCCCTCCATTGGAGCTTCCACATTCTGGCGGTGGACAAGACTTGCTGCCCCTACCCGCTACCACAACCAGGATTAGGTCTAATTTTTGTTAAACTTTCAAGTCAAGAGATTGAATATGCAATGCCAATGTCTAGCAATCATTAGACTAAGTCATTCAAGGCAAATAATTTATTAGAAAGCACATACCATTGACAGTTGGCTTCCACATTCAAGCCACCATCATTATAAAACTTTTGATTTTTCTTGCGATCAGTAGTGCCAAGACACTACTTTATTGAATCAACCGATATTGATTGAATGGAATCAACATGAAGGACATCCTTCTTGAAGTCCTTAAACACGATAGCTAGGAAAAAACTTCCTGGTTCCAAAGCCCGCCTCTATAGATCAACAAACTCTATCTCATCGAGGATCATCAGCAGGAAGCTCACTAGAAGAAAACGTGGCTTTTACCACACTCCATTTTCTGGTAGAAGGGCCATTTTTCGTGGTTAGTTTTTTTTACCATGGAACCGGTATCGTGGTAGAAGGCGTGTGGCAAAACAATCTACCACGGTCACCTGGTTCTGTTAACGATATGAGTCCACTTAGGACTCCAATACGTATTGTAATAGGATACCTAACCCAGCTCTATGTCGATTGGCTTGTACTACATAGATGTAATCTGCTCTGAACAAATCAATGCAATCAATAGTTCTCCTCAATTATCATGGTATCAGATGCCTAGGTTTTCCGCACCTCGGCATGGCTCCGCCGTCAAAACCCCCACCGCCACTGTCACGGCCTCTCTTCACCGCCGCCGGCGATCCTATCTCTACTTCTACATCGACACCAGCGCCTTCTCCGGCTCCGCCCACTACTCCATCAACATGGCGCCCACCTTATGATCCTTGGACCGACCTCGTTCAAGCATGGCCGATGCCCTGGACGGCACCATCTCCCTACGGCGCACCCCCGGCGTACTACGGCGCTTGGAACTCTGGTCTTCGCCCATCAACAGGATCTTCGCCGACATACGGCGCCCCTGCTACGGCGCCCGTCTATTCGCTTGGTTACGCGACTCCACCACCGACTACGCCATACATGTATGGTGCTCCTCCGACCCTACCTTACATGACTACAACCCCGACTCCATTGGCTTCTCTGCCTGCGTCTTCAACACCAAGCTGGGATCAGTCCGCCTTTGTCGCCGCCATGAACAATTTCACCCCCAATAACCAAGGTACGGATTGGATTTTCGATTCAGGTGCATCTTCGCATATGTCTTCTAATTTGAATTTGCTGTCATCTTGTTCTCCTTCTAATTTTTCATCCATTATCGTCGGCGATGGCTCCTCTATACCCATCACATGCACTGGTCACTCCTCTATTCCAAATCATACTCAAAATTTTCTCTTGCGCAATATTCTCATTGCTCCATCCTTAATTAGAAATCTCATCTCTGTTCGTCAGTTTACTATTGACAATTCTGTCTCCTTGGAATTCGACCCTTTTGGCTTATCTGTGAAAGATCTGAACACCGGGACGGTTCTGGCTCGCTACAATAGTTCGGGTGACCTATACCCTCTCCACACCGCGTCCTCCTCCACTCCGCATGCTCTGCACGCCTCCGTTGATCTCTGGCATCGTCGACTGGGACATCCCAACAAAACTACACTATCATCTATGCTTCAAGAATTTTGTATCCTAGCTCTAGTTCGTCTCATGATTCTTCCATCTGCAATGCCTATCAATGCGGCAAACATGTTCGCCTCCCCTTTAGTACTTCTACTACAGCTAGTTCCTTTCCTTTTGAGCTACTACATTGTGATCTATGGACATCCCCTATCCCTAGTGTCTCTGGCTTTAAATATTATCTAGTTATCCTTGATGATTATTTCCATTACATATGGACGTTTCCTCTCCTTGTGCACTTTGGCCTTCCCATACGCTTTATTCAATGTGACATTGGTCGCGAATTCGATAATGCTAGCAACCGCAATTTCTTTCTCTCTATTGGCACACTTCTTCGGTTTTCTTGACCATACACATCTCCTCAAAACGAAAAAAGCAGAATGATCTCTACGATCCATCAATGACATCCTACGCACCCTCCTCATACAAGCTTCACTTCCTCCTCGCTTTTGGGCCGAAGCTCTTCGTACCGCCACTTTCCTTCTCAACATCCGACCAACAAAAACATGTCCCCTCTATACACCTTTTCAGTCCCTTTTCCTCCATCATCCTGACTATTCCTCTCTTCGTGTTTTTGGATGTTTATGTTTCCCAAATATCACCGCCACCAACCTATAGCTCATCCCCCTCGCCCCCTACCGAACCAACAGACACCTCTCCCCACGACCCATGCCCCCTATCACACCGCAAACTCCTACCGCGGCAGAATTTTCTTCCGAGGCAGATTCCACCTTGCCGCCAACCCCTACCATGACAGCAATTTCTTCTGTTTCTCCTGCCGCGGCAACATATGATCCCGATCTCTCCTCGGCCTCTTCTCCAGTCGCCCTCTCTGATGCACCGATTCCTCCCAATGTGGTTTCCATTGAAATTCCTCACAATGACCATGTCATGCGAACTCGAGGCAAGCGTGTCTTTCATCTTCCCGTTCGTCGACTAAACCTATCGACCACTACAACTATTCTCCAATTCCCACAACTTACAAGCGTGCCCTTCTTGATCCTCTATGGCATGCTGCTATGCGTGATGAGTTTGATGCTCTCACTCAAAATAGTACATGGACCCTCGTTCCCAAACCAACTAATGGCAATGTTATCTCCGGTAAATGGGTTTTTCGGCACAAATTTCACGCTGATTGTACTCTTGCTCGATATAAAGCCCGTTGGGTCTGTCGTGGTTTTTCTCAACAACATGGCATCGATTATGATGAGACTTTCTCTCCTGTTGTCAAACCAAGTACTATTTGTATCGTTCTTAGTATTGTTGTTTCTTCCTCTTGACCTATTCATCAACTTGACGTCAAGAATGCTTTTCTCAACGGCACTCTCAATGAAACTGTCTATTGTCAGCAGCCCTCGGGTTTTGAAAATCCCGCTTCTCCCAATCTCGTTTGTCTTCTTCACAAATCATTGTACTGTCTTAAACAAGCCCCTCGGGCATAGTTTCATCGGTTTGCTACGTTTATTCAAACAATTGGCTTTACACCCTCAAAATCTGATTCCTCTTTATTCATTTTTCACTCTAAAGATCATACTGCCTATCTTTTACTCTAAGTTGATGACATTATTATCACCGCTTCCTTTGATTATTTCTCCACCACATCATATTGTCACTCAACAATGAATTATCTATGACTGATCTAGGAACCCTACATCATTTTCTCGGCATTGCTGTCACTCATTCCGCTGATAGTCTTTTTCTTTCTCAACGCCAATATATTCTTGACTTACTTACTCGTGCTGGCATGTCTGACTATCAACCCTCTCGTACGCCAGCTGATGTTGGATCCAAACTTTCGGCTGATGGTGATCCCGTACCCGATCCTAGTCTACATCGTAGTATAACCGGTGCACTCCAATATGCTATACTCACACGTCCCGACATCTCCTACTCTGTCCAACAAGCCTGTCTCTACATGCATGATCCTCGTCTTCCTCATTTCAACCATGTCAAACGAATCCTACACTATCTCAAAGACACTCTTGATCATGGCTTACTTATCAATTCTTCTTCTCCCACAAGTTTGACAGCTTATTCAGATGCGGACTGGGCGGGTTGTCCTGATACTCGACGGTCCATATCCGGATATTGTGTATATTTGGGTGATAATCTTGTTTCATGGTCTTCCAAATGGCAAGTTACTGTTTCTAGGTCATCAGCTGAAGCGGAGTACAGGTCTGTTGCGCATGCTGTTGCTGAGACAGTTTGGCTTCGCCAACTACTTGCCGAGCTTCATTGTCCACTAGATCGTGCAACTATCGTCTACTGTGACAACATATATGCAGTCTATATGGCATCCAACCCTGTTCATCATCGCCGTACGAAGCACATTAAGATTGATATTCATTTCGTTCGCGAGAAGGTCGCACTTGGCGAAGTGCGTGTTCTACATGTTCCAACCAGTGCCCAATTTGCAGATATATTCACCAAGGGTCTACCCACTGCTCCATTCATCGACATCCGATCCAGTCTCAATATCGTGACACCCGACGTTGACACTGCGCGCGGGGGGGGGGGGGGGGGGTAGGGGGGGGTGTTAACGATATGAGTCCACTTAGGACTCCAATACGTATTGTAAAAGGATACCTAACCCAGCTTTATGTCGATTGGCTTGTACTACATATACGATGTAATCTGATCTAAACAAATCAATACAATCAATAGTTCTCCTCAATTATCAGGTTCCATGGTATATGTGTTGCACATCAACCACAAAAAAGGCTGCCATGCTAGATGCACTTAACGGCCATGTGGAAAACTCTGTTAAGATGGTCATGTCGTCATCTCTTTCTGCCAAGGTTATAAACCGTGGTAGATACCAGACCCAAGTAAGACCTGCTCCATTAAGTAGGCTGGCCCGTTAAGAATAAGTGGGCTGGCCCGTCAGGGGCAAATGGGCTGGGCCGTCAGGGAAATGGGCTGGCCCATTAGGGGTAACTTGATAATACAAACTTTGAATTGGAACTAGTGAAGATTGTAAACATTGACATGTTGTTGACACTACATATTCCCAAAAGTTATGTCATGGACTCTACATAACCCACTTTTTAACATTTTATACCTGCTACATATGCTCCAAGAGGACAATCTTTGTTATAATAGCATAGGCACTGCATTTTATGCATGCTTTTGTTATTACAGCTTGTGACAGCTCAACGCTTTTGTGTATATCCCTTAGTTCTCACACTTAATGCTTGCCCTTGTTTGAAATGGTTTCGGTTTTTTGCGTGAGGAGCTTTAATTTTCAATTAAAACATTGTCCACTAAATCAGGAAAAATATTTGTTTGCAGATGAAGCAGCGCGGATCAAGAAATGAAGTTGCAGGGTATTTTCTCTCCCAAATAAGCCGGACATTACTCGTGTTTGGCTTCCGAAGTACAACTCACCAGGGTTGGCCATGGCAAGAGCATTTGGAGACTTTTGTCTAAAGAATTATGGTGTAATTTTTTTCTCTGATGTTTCATACCATCGCATCACAGAAAAGGATTAATTTATCGTGTTGGCGACTGATGGAGTGACCAACTGACCGCACATTAACTTGAACATCTTTGTTGCTTTATATTTGCTGGATTGGAATTCCTTGTGAGTTAAGATTACCTTTCGTGGCATGTGGTAATCTAGTTTGCTTGCTCACTCTAGATCTGGGATGTACTTTCCAATACCGATGTTGTCAGCATTGTAAGCAAGGCCACCTTAGAGGCCTTAGCAGCAAGAGTTCTTGTTCAAGCGGCTCACCGTGCATGGGGAGCACGATATCCCACATCTAAAGTTGATGACAGCACCGCTGTCTGTCTATTCTTCAAGACAGATGCAAAATCCTCTGATTTAGGAACCAAGTCAAGTGATGAACCGGGCACTGTTAAGCACCTATTGAGTGTGAAATCAAGCATTGTTGTCTCTGTCGATCTTGTTACCACATCGGTAATAGGTGACAAGTGGTATATCCTTAATGATGAATCAAATCCCGTCACACCGACAATATTTCCGATGCCTACTTCATTAGTGGAGATTGCGTGTTCCCGAGCTCTAATGATCCTGATGTTTTAAAAAAATAAAAACAATATTTACAAGTTTCAAAACTTGAAAAAAATCTCGTATGTAGCCAATAGTGTATTCCATAAATATGTCAAAAATCAGCTTCAAATAGTTTGTATCCTGAGCTACACAAAAATGATAAAAGTGTGGATCTAAGTATGCATATTTTTAAATCTCCAAATTTATCAGATTTTGTCATTTTTGTGTAGATCAGAATACCAAATTATTTGAAGTTGATATTTTGTACGTTTATACATGATTTGCTACATCTGAATTTTTTGTTTTTTAAAACTCGTAAATATTTATTTTGAATTTTATAAACTATCAAGAACACCGGTGCTCAGGACCCAAAGACACTTTCCCTACTTCACCTACAAATAATAGCATGACAGATTGAGTTTGCTTGCAAACAAAGATACTCAGTTCGGTGAAGAGCTTTGTGGTTTATTCTGATTACACTGGCCAATGTTGATGCAGAGACCAGTGACAGTTCAGTTTGCAGAATGTATATATTTATGTTTTTGTGAGGATGGCGTTTTGGCTCCCGGGCTCATCTGCTCCCGGTTTTGTTTCCGATTTTTTTTAAATACGAAAATGCTTCGAAAAATTCTGAAAAAAATTGTACATGAACATATTGAAGTATTCAACACTCGTGTAAAATTTCGACAGAAAATATCAATTTTTTCGCCCTGTGTAAAAAAGACAAATCTGTCTTTTTGAATAGTGGACTGTTCACCTATTTTGTCTGTCAGATATTTGTCTTTTTTCACAGGGCGCAAAAATTGATATTTTCTGTCGAAAATTTACACGAGTATTGAATACATGAATATGTTTCCGAACAATTTTTTTCAGATTTTTTTGAAGCGTTTTCAAAATTCAAAAAAATCGAAAAGGCACCCGGGTGCAGATGAGCCCAGGAGCCAAAGTGAATTTCCGTGTTTTTGTAAAGTAATAAGTAGTCAGTTATAGGTTGTGCTTCATTATTTTTCTAAAGTAGTGTTTATTGTTGACGAAATTGCCAGATTTATGCATGACTCCAGAGTTCCTCTGCCTTTCATGGATCCAAGTTTTCTGGTAATTTTCCTTAGCAATGTTGACGACACAGAAGCTTATGCATTGGTAAGTGCTTGAATCAGTGTCCTGTTTGGAAGGCTATGGCACAGCTTGAGGAAAGGTTAACTGCCAAAGAAGGCCAACAACAGTCATGAGCGGACCTATATACTGGAATGCTCTTTGGTCGCTTCCAAAAGTCAAACATGGTGACCTGATATTGCTGCAACCCCATACTGGATCCAGATTCTAAATTTCGCAATACACAGTTGAGTAGTTTTGAGGTGGGAATTTTTGTTTGAAGGCCCTTCGAGCCATAACTTGAATAAATCGGATTTCTCGATGTTCAAGTGTTAATCCCACAGAGCAAAGAAAGGACGATGAGAGAGCAGATGTTAGTTCTGAATGTAAGCAGTCGACTCAGAGCTTTTATTATTACATCGGACTGTTCAGATGATGAGGAGTTGATGAGCTTAAGGAGTGTTAACTGCAGTGAGATACGGGGTAATAATGACTCTGTTCGCCCTCCCTGAGATCAACTTTTTCACTATAACTTTGAGAACCATGTGGGTGATTCCTGTTCCTCATTTCGAAAAAAAATATGGATGACTCATGTTCCTCAAATGATACATCCAAAGCTGTTGATATGGACGGGTGAATCTACTAGAGCTACACATCATGTTTCCCAATGCAAAACTGACTATTTTCTGATATTTTTCATTTATGAGGTACGATCCTTTATTGTTGTTAGAGCATCTCTAACCGGACTAGCCTAATTTGGTCTCTCATTTGTCCAAACTCAGCTTGAACCCTTATATGTTAGTGTGTCTAGCCATGTCGTTCTAAATTATCCGGTCATTTGCATTTGTATTTGATTGGTGGAGAAGGAGAGAGGGACAAAATACAGAAAAAGTGGTCTAGGTTGGGCCATGTGGACAGTCCGGGCACGTCCGGAGTATGAAGGGTGTCAAACAGTTTGAACATATAGGGACAAAATGGAGGAACTAGTTGGGTAGAGTATTTTGCTCTCTCTCATGTCCGGGCATTGTCCGGGCTATCCAGCCAGACAAATTGGGAGAGATTGGAGGACCGATTGGAGATGCTTTTAACTAGTACTATTCTATGATATTTTTCAAGTGCTGGGATCGATGCTTTTCTTTGTGTGTTACCGTTTCGTTTCCCATGGTTTAAAAAGATTATTCTACGAGGAACCAGTTTAGGTTTTGAATGGAGTGAGAGAAAAAGTAGCACAGTGAAGCAAGGTATGAACAAAATCGCTTGAGGTGCAGTCATAGGTGGAAATTCTTGTAGCCCAACCTGACTTTGGGTGATTGACACGCGGTTCTCACATCTGGTGGGGCCCATGTGCTAGTGACTCAAAGTCAGGGAAGAGTCAGAGGGGAGAAGTCAAAAAACCCGTGCCCTGCAGGCCACAGGCAGCGAGAGCTCTAGGCACTTAGGAATGCTCCTGCGAATCCACACAAGAGCAATTGCAGGCCATCGGTTTCCCATCTAGTGGATTGGATTTGTTTGGAATCTGGTAGCACACAAGTGCCTTGTAGCACTAGACACTTTCTCAAGATAACTCCTAAAGTACATGGAAGCCATATCATGTTGGCGATGAAGCCCGTAAAAAATGGACCGTCTCTCGGCTAACCACATGTTATGTTGCCAAAGTGGATCATCTCGGAGATACCAACGCTCGCAACGGTAATATTTTTAGCCCCTTAATGTCCAATAATTTGGTAGCCCAAGAGCGCACTGAATAGGCCTATATAGCTGCTCCCACCCCCCATAGCTCTCACCCATTCCAACCCGAACCGCCACATTCCACTCCCCCCGCTGCCACCAACTCCAATGGCTCACCGCCGATTTGAGGCACCAGGGCTGCTCCCCTTCCGTATCGTTTGGGTGAAAAATGACATAGCCTCCTGCTCCACTGACCCTAGTCACACTCTCGCCCGCTGAAGGATTCACAGTTGCCTTTCACGACCCCGTTTTTTCACTTGTCGCTAGGCTCCAGGGATAGACGTTATTGACACAGATCCTATGATGGCGAGAGTTTGAACCGCTCACATGGAGCCGATAGGCTAGTCACATGGACACCTCGAACAAGGACGTAACACATATCAAGCAAAAGTAGAATCGCCAGATCTATCATCGCACATGCCTTCACGAGCCATGTTGAGGACTCTAATCCCATGAACCTACGGGGGATAACCAATAACCATAGCACCGTCGGCAATCTCCAATACAGAGGGCAAAAACCGCCGATTTTCCACCTCGTAGAGATGTTTAACAACCTAGAGTAGCACCGTCAAGAGAAAAATTGGCGGCATGCGCAAGCATATCAAAGGTCACTCGGATTTGATGGGATTGACACTTTCATGTGAGGCCCCAAATTGCCTCCTGCCATGCATCGGAAATATTTGTTGCCATTCCCGGGAAGCGGAATCCAGAAGATCCACCATCTCCATAACATGGAGATCAAAAATAAAAACTCCACTGCCGACGCCACAACCGCCGTCATGCTACCCACGGACCCGCAGCGGCATGGTCATCACCGAGAAGACTGGGCCAACACCCTTGCGTTTGACCTCCGCACATATGTGCACCATCGAGTCATGCCACAAGTGTGTGCTGCAGTGCAAGGAGGCTAGACCGCCGCTGCCTTCTACAAGGCACACTTTGCCGGTCAGCTTCCTCCGACGGTGACGAGGTGCGCGGAACAGGGAGGAGTGTAAGTAGTGTGGGTGGCGGTGGCTAGGGCACCCAGCCCCCGCTCTGGAGAGCGTATGAAACGTTATGGGATACCCCTTCTTAGGTGATGACTCTTGTGCTCTTTATTTCAATATGTTTTTTGTCGTTTAGAACATGCAACATTGTTCTTTCTAATCTAGAAAAAATAGATTTTTTTTGTGAAGTGACAAATAGCCAGCTATGTGATACTAGTGAACCGCATATACCTCAAAATGAATGAATATACCTTGGAATCTCATTCACTCGGATGTCATTCATTCTACTACTTTTAATATAGTAGAAGCTGAGGATCAAACCCAGGCTGCCTAGTCCATCATCCGTGGTGCTAGCCAGTAAGCCCCTGGGTGACTTCTCAACTGCATATACCTTGGAATCTCATTCACTCGGATGTCCTGAATGTCTGCACCTCGATTGCTGGGTAACAAGAATGCATGTGATCCCTTATTTGTGGACTCTTCATGCCAAGATTTCGTTCACCAAAACAAAGAAGAAACATTGTTTAACAAAAAATACTACCCTTTAAAAGATTTACCATGCGCGCAAACATGACTAATAACCGTAGATCTGTCGTGGCACATGCCTTCACAAGCCATATCAAGCATTCCAATCCCATGAACTGAGTGGGGGATAACCAGATAATTAATAAATCTGGCGAGTTGGGCTGCTGCCATGGCATCCCACGGCTGGGTTTTGGCTGGACAGGGATCCAATCCCTGGCTAGCCGGCGGTATGAGCTGCGGGCTGCACGGCGGGGCTTCGAGTACTAGATCCCAATTGGTACTTGAAGATGGTGGTGGCTATGGAGCAGTGGCTTGGGCTGGCTGCTCTGGCAGCGGTTCTCTGCGGGTCGGCGATGGCTTCGTTCTGCGGCAGTTCGGTCTCGACGGCGCATCGGCGCGCTGGTGCTCTCTGGCCGGCGTGCTCCTAGCTAGAAGTAAGCCGGGGCGGCGTCCCCGGATAGGTGGCTGTGGTGCGGGAGGGGGCTCTGGCCTCCCACGGGCATGGCGTGGTCGTCGCTGCATGAGGTGTTGCGGCCTCCGCGTCTTGTAGATGGTACCGGTGGTCGGCGACAAAGACACGCCTCCTGCTTCGCTGCACCCTAGCCCAAGCCCTTGGGCTTGGCGGTCGAGATCGCGCTTCAGGTGAAAGCCTCGCACTTAGGTGCCGACGGCGGCGGCGCCCTAGGGCGTCGTTCTCCTTCTTGATTGCGTCGTTCGGAAGCTGCGATCATCTACCGACGCGAGTGTCTTAAGTCTCTCCAGGTGAAAACCTTACCTCCTCTGTGGTCTGGACGGCGGAAGCCGGGGTGGCGGCCCCGGACAGTGGACGTGCGCCGAGGCGGCGGCCTCGAGAAGCGTGGCGACCATGGCTCTAGGAGGCAAGGCCGTGGCTCTACATCGCAGGGGTGCCGATTCAGAGTCACGAGGGTGACTGGCTCGTCGCCCCGTCTTTTTTCATTTCTTTGCTTTTTCCGTTCGCCTCCGGACGTAATTTCGCCCGGGGCGACATCCATGTATGTATGTGTACGGGTTTCCCTCTGCTAATATATCGAAAGCCAGCAATAATTGCTGGATCTTTCACAAAAATAACCGTAGTGCCGCCGGAACCTCCAATACAGAGGCTGAAACCCTCCGACTTTCCACCTTGTAGAGATGAATAAAACAACCTAGAGTCGCACTGCCAAGAGCTGAATAGGCTACGTGTGTGAGCATATCAAAGGCAACTCAGATCCAACGGGATCGAGTCTGACATGCGAGGCTGCAAACTTCCTCCCGTCATGGACTGGAAAGATGAATCGTAGCCCCCGGGAAATAGTGATAAAGAAGATCCACTGTCGTCACAACATTGAAACCTCCACCGTAGACTTCCGCCATGGTTCTACCCCCGCCCCTGCAGCAACATGGCTATCACTGAGAAGACCGGGGCTGACACCCTGGCGTTTGACCTACGCTGATGTGTGCAGTTTACAGAGCCGTCGCAACACACAAACCATGAGGATGTGCTCTAGCTAGCTCAAGGAGGCAAGCCGTCGTTGCCGTCTGCATGGCTTTGCATGTTGGTTTCTTTCGATGGCGGCCAGGTGGGCGAGAAGGAGAGGGACTGGGGCAGCGGTGACTAGGGCGCCCAACTACCCACGGGAGCGTATCACACGTCATAGGATACCCCTTCGTAGGGGATTACTCTTGTGCTATCTATTTTAATATAATTTTAGAAAAAATAGATTTTTATGGTAAGACGCCGGTTATTCTTTGGTTATGCTCTATCTATTACTACACCCGTTCCTAATTATAAGATGTTTTAACTTTTTAATGTGGACTAGATATAGACTAAAATGAGCGAACAAACACAGTAAAATGTGTCTAAATATATGTGAATCAGAAAAAATAAAAAAAATTATAATTAAGAACAGAGTGAGTACAAAAGTATGGTATGCATTCGCATACTCTCGAAGAAAAAGACAAATAGCCTGGGATACTAGTGAACTGCATATACCTTGGAATCTGCACCTATTACTGGGTAACAAGAATGCATGTGATCCCTTATTTTTGGACTCTCCATGCCAAGATTTCATTCACCAAAACAAAAAAGAAACAGCTGTTTAACAAACAAAAAAAAAACTACCCTTTAAAAAGATTTACCGCGCGCGCAAACAGGACTAACAGCAACAAACAAGCTGGGGGATGCAAAACCGAAGAAACGGGACTGAATTCACATGCTCGGTTAAATCGAAGACGCATAGCAATTGCTGTTCCTTGGGCTCTATATAAAGAAGCAGATTGATCAACACATCCTCGCACAAGAACAAAGATTGCGAGCAACTGACAGACATGGCCAACACGAAGCTGCTGGCCGCGTTTGCTCTCCTGCAGGTCCTGTCACTCCATCTCCACATCCATGGCGTCTCCGCGGCCAGCACCACGCACAAGCCTAAGAAGCCCGGCAGCTGCCACATCAGCGGCTTCCTACAGGGCAAGGCCGGCAAGTGCAACCCGGCGCACGGCTCCGACTGCTGCGCCGCCGGCCACCGCTACCCGCAGTTCAAGTGCTCGCCCCCGGTGCTGGCCAAAACGCCGGCGACCCTGACGCTGAACAGCTTCGCGGCCGGGGGAGACGGGGGCGGCAAGTCCTTCTGCGACAACCGCTTCCACCCGGACAGCGCCATGGTGGTGGCGCTCTCCACGGGGTGGCTGCGCCTGGACGGCACGCGCAGGTGCAACAGGATGATCCGCATCAACGGGAACGGACGGTCCGTGCTGGCCAAGGTCGTGGACGAGTGCGACTCGGTGAATGGCTGCGACGCGGAGCACAACTTCGAGCCGCCGTGCCCGAACAATGTCGTCGACGGGTCGCCGGCGGTGTGGAAGGCACTGGGGCTCAAGGAGAAGATCGGAGAGTTCAAGGTCACTTGGTCTGATGTGTGAGCTATCCCATCCCATATTGCCCATGGAGATCGACCACGCATTATTCTATACGTATAGGAGGTCTGTGGAAACTATGTGCTTCTCACATATATGATGTGAAGCGTATAATATTGGTGTGTGCGATGCTACTCTCGGTGACGGCCGGAGTTGCTGCTAACTAAATAATTAAGACACTGGTTATGTATCCCAAGTATATGTATTTGTCATATTTAAGTATTGTCTTGTTTCAAGTATTATGGGTGCTACACCATATATATACATTTCTCTTTTGCATTCCCCTCAAAATTAATAATACAGCCCTATTATCTCAGACAATTGCAAAAAAAAAGGGGGAGCGCTGAGCATCCCCGGGGGATTGAAACTCCCCGATCCCCCGCATCCACCGCTTGACATGTGTCCTTGCACATGTTTTCTCTCGTCTTTGTGAACCTCCCGCAAAACTCTCCTGACCACCGGAAAAAACAAAAAACAACACGAAAAGTTGGGCACCGAACCGCCGACGAGCGCGCCTACAGTACGTAAGCACCTCCTCCGTCGGTCGGTTCCAGTGAGAGACGTTGATCACGCTGGTACCACCGTCGCCGCCCGCTCGTAGCATCGCCGCGAACCGCTGGTAGCACCGCCGCCGGTCGAATGTAGCATCGCCATGAGCCGCTGGTAGCAACTAGCACCGCTGCCGGTCCAGCGTAGCATCGCCACGAGCCGCCGGCAGCACCGTCGCCAATCGGACATAGCATCGGCGCGAGCCGCCGGCAGCACCGCCGCTGATCGGACGTAGCATCGCCACCGGCCTTCTGTAGCATCGTCGGCGGCCAGCACCGCTGCCTTCCATGGGAGCACTGCCGTGCTCCTTCGATAGCACCACCGCCCTTCTATGGGAGCACCACCGCTCTTCCATGGGAGCATCGCCGCACTCCTTCGTGAGCATCGCAAACTTCCCATGGAAGCACCGCCGTGCTCCCATGGGAGCACCGCCGCTCTGCCACGAGAGCACCGCCATCCTTTTATTGAAGCACCGCCAACCACTGCAGGGTAGCATCATCTAGCACCGCTTGTAGGATGGGCGGCTCCGGCGAGCGGCGCAGCATAGGATACTGTAGGTGCGACCATGGCTGCATGACCTGCAAGCTCCATGCGTTGTCGACACCTCGTCTCCATGCCCGTGAGGTCGTCTGCTCGAGATTGGGAGCACGGCAGAGGATTAGGAGGCGGCGGGCTCGAGCTTGGAGAAGCAGGCGGACGTCAGGGGCGGCTGATGCTGAGCGATCCATGGGAGATTTCATCTCTGCGCTCGAGATGAAGGAAGAAAAGGGAAAATAATACGGGTGGACGAGAAAGAACGGGCCAACGGGGAGGATAACGCTCTCATGGTGGGACCCCCAACCATCGTTGTCTCTCTTCTTCGGGGACGCGTGCCGCGCTACGGAAGAGGGGGATCGGTAAGACGCGATCCCCCGGCTGATAGCCAGCGTTTCCCCAAAAAAATCACCACATATACTGGTTATGTATCCCAAGTACTATATGTATTTTTCATGTTTAAGTATCGTCTGATGTGTGAGCTATGCCATAGTGCCATGGTGATCGACCACGCGCATTAGTCTATACGTATAGGATGTCTGTATAAACGTGTGGAAACTATAGGCGTGTTTGGTAGCCCGGCCACGCTCAGAAAATCTCCCCTCACCCACCTTTTGGTTGTTTGGTAGCCCGGTTTGCTACTCTGAGCCATGCTCACCTCATACCAAAAAGAGGGCTCGGTCCTGCCCGGTTGAGAAGCTCGATTCGAGCTTCTCTACTCAGCCCTGCCGAGATCAGACCGAAATCAGTCCCACGCGTAGGCCCCACCCCACGTTTCGGCCGGTCGGCGCTTCGGCCGCGGGCCTCATTCTCCCCCACGCTCCTCTCGTCCCTCCCATGTTTCTCCCGTCCCGAGCGCTCCCCACCGCCGCCCTTCTCCGCGCCTCCCGCCGCCGACCACTGGCGCCTCCTCGCGCTGCCGCCCCGTGCCCGGCGCGGCCAGCACGCACTGCCGCCGCCGCTCATTGCCGCCCAGCACGCACCGCCGCCCAGCTTCGCACACATATGATGCAAAGCGTATATATGGTGTGTGCGATGCTACTCTCGGTGACGGGGTTGCTGCTAATTAAATAATTAAGACACTGATTATGTATCTTATATTTTCCCATATTTACGTATTTGCCTTGTTTCCAATATTATGGGCGCTACACTATGTACATTTCTATTTTGCTTTAGCCTCGAAATTTATAATGCATCCCTATTATCTGGACAATTGCAAGAAAAACATTTTGAGGTAACGTTCACAAGAAAACTAGGATTCATTTTTCGCAAAAAAAAACTGTCTTGTCGCTAAACACAGTTTGACACCTTTTCTGATGGGCGAGGCCCGATGTAAGTGATGACATGGCACCAGCCTTCGAGCTTTTGACCTAGCCGTTAAAATGGGCATAGGGCCCACATGACAACACCTAGACTTCTCTCCCTCCCGCTTGTGCATTTTGTCGTGGATCTCCTGTGCATCGATCGCTCTACCTCCACATCCGTACGAATAGGGGATGTAGGCGACGGGTTTGTCGGTCGCCTCAGTGTTCCCATCCGTCATGGCCTTGGTCGAGCTCGAGGTCCACGCCGAAGAGCCGCAAACACTGGCCGTGCGGTGCCTTGCCAACCCACCGCCGGGAAGGTGAGGCAGAGGAACATGTCACGGAACGCGTTGTCGAAGGTGAGGCGGAGGAGCATGTTATGGAGGTCCACGACGACGTCGGCCGCCTCCGTGTCAGCCACAATGTCAAGCTTTCCCCGCGCAACAGCAAGAACCATCGAGCGCCACCACCAATCACATCCACCCCCCTCCTCCACCCACCCATGGCACCATCCCCTACAACGCTTGGCCGCCGGTCACCTCTTTGAGCTAGTTCCTAGTACTGCGTCCGTGGCTCCTTGGGAGCCCCGAGCTAGTCGTCAAAGTCGATCCCTATACAGATACCTGCATCTGCTATTTCCTATGCACAAAAACATCAACGAATCAAAGGTAAGTACGAGGGTACTCTGCAAGAACTAGATAGAGATACTAGCTCAATGGTGAGGTAACAAGACTTTTTGATTATTTTGCCAAAATTCCCTTTTGCTTTTAAAATAATTAACACATGGTATCGATTACGCATAATTTAAAGGGGAAGACAGAGCGTTACACTAGCTCTACTGATCCTATATCCTCAACCGAACATCATTTGCTGAACCTACACATCTCGGATCATCTCCTCGTTCCACCAGGAGGAGGCAATCCCTAAACCACACTTAGTTGGCACTTTTACGTCACATTAAAGTTGTCTATGATCTCTTCAAGTCGTCCGTAACTATGGATGCCAGATCGCACGCTTCCGAGGGCATTGGCAGAGGCTGGTTGACCAAGACCTTACTCCAAAAGGATTAGTCCGCTATCGTAAAACGACCGTTCTCCGACACAATACCATTCGTTATGCGCAGGGTGTCAAGTTGCCAAAGGGTCCACCACAGTTGACCAGGCCACATCCCTCTATGTATGCACCTCCTCCTCCATCTCGTTTAAAAATATTTTCTGTGCATATGCCAATTGAAACGTCTATCCAACCCCTAAAGTTAGGGGCGGACAATAATTCGACGTGTCAATTCAAGAACTATTGAGAATCAGCAATTTCTAAGGATATCATTTGACATAGGGAATATGATTCTACGTTCATATGAGAGAGGATGAACAAATGAGACATCTACAACACTATTGAATCCTCACATGTGGATCAAAAAGCATCAGTGAACGTAGAGACATCTTTGACATAGAAGTCTCCACTAAGTTCAGCAAGTACAACAACATACATCCTTTTTTTTTTGTTCTACCATATCTGCTGAGAAAACCCCTAATTGCACAAATTATGGAATATGACTGCTGATCCGAATGCAAGCATGTAAGATTACTCCTCCATGGCATCACCCTCGGTGACCTCAGGCTTCAGCTTCAGCTGTGTGATCTTTGTGGACAATACCTCTGCAAACGACAGGTGGGATTATTTATTAACTTGGTATCACTCGAGCACCGCTATGTACGTATAACAAGATCAGACACTTACCAGTATGCCCTTTGGTGAAGCTGAAACCCTTCGAGCTAGCATAAGTCCTTGGATTTGGTTCCTGGTGGTTTCTCAAGTACTCTGTTTTCCCCTGGTATTGTTGGCAGGAAACTTGGTTAGTGAAAGGGGAATAAAAACACTCTAGTGCATTATACTACCTCTGAATATCACAGAAAGAAAATCAGGCCTTATTTTCTTAATGTGAGCACTTAGATAATAAAATGTAACTGTGTATCACCTGCTTAATGTTACACAAATTGCATCTTATATTTTGCCCCGCATGGTGAAAGGCATAATGCACTGGCATAGATAATTAGGTTGAAGTAGTGTTTGTCATCTATGGAAACAGAACTAACATACCTTGGTTATTACACAAACATCAACATTGCTGCCACTCCCCAAGTCATTGAAGATACCAGCACAGATTGCCTCAGCTACAAGTTGTATTCCCTCCTCCCTCTAGAGAATAAATGGAATTATTTAGTACAACGTCGCTATTTTTTTGGAAAATAAAAATAAGGAGTTTGATCTCCAAACGCTACTTAAGACAGCTCACATGAAAATACTCATATTATCACCATAATCAAGTGCAGGAACCATTGCAGTTTTTCACTTACAGTGAGGCCTTCTTTGTACTTCGATTCAAACACAGACATTGCAGCAAGGGATCCAGAACCCATCGTGGCAAAAGGAAGAGTATCTGTGGAGCCATGTGGATAAACCTGGGGATGCAAAAGTTAACAAATTACCCATAATTTCTTTTCCAGAAGATCATTAAACAAGTGCACTTACAGTGTGTAGATGTGCTCCAGTTACATCTACTCCGCCAAGAACCAGGGCAGCACTGACATGACCTTGGTAGTTAAACAGGTGTGTCTTCAGTAGTGTAAGGGCAGTCACAACTCTTGACTCACGACCAGTAGCATAACGATGAAGTTGTAGTTGGGAGCTGACCATATCTGGAATAACAGGACACATTATGATGTTTGCGTGATAGATGCACAATCAAATACAAGGAAACAAACGGGCCTTAGTTTGGCTTGTTTCAGTCAATAACTTCTTACCTGTCACAGCCTCCGTGTCAGCAGCAGTTCCAGCACCGCAGCAGTATATGTTCGGTGCCATGAAATGAATTTTCTCGCAGTTCTTATCAGCAACTATAGGACCCTCGGTTGCCCTTGTGTCTGCCCCAAGAACCACGCCATCCTAGATATGGAACATAGTTATTTATCAGGTAACTCCTCATGATAACTGATAACCACAAAAGGGATGCCAGTTTCAAACCATATTGCACAGTCTTCCATCCATTATCAGTTACTAAGAACTACTGTGAGGGCCAGAACAGGGACTGGCACACAAAATACTATACTATTGTTTTCTTACAAACAAACATACTCCCTTCTTCCTAAACTAAAACACATACAGACATACTTGCGATCAAACACGAATCAACGGGCAACAGAACACTACGAGCAGCAGTAGTAGCAGGATAAGAGCGGCTTCTGACCTGAAACACGAGGCCGACGATGGTAGTCCCGGTCTTCCTGAACCCAGGCATCTTCAGGCCGCTCTTCTCTAGCATGGCGTTCCTGCGGCACAGGTCGAAGCTGAAGCCGCCCTTAGCGGGGAGTTCCATCGACCCGGCCATCCTGCAAACAGAAAGCGAATCAGGATCGCATCAACAACTCCACCGGATCACCGCAACCCGCACCCCCTACGCACACTCCCCTGACCTCTGTTCCACACACACTGGTGTGGTCACCCCTGATCTAAAGAGCGACGGAAACCCTAGAAACCCTTCCTGTGGAGCGGCGAGGAAAGGTAGGAGAAATCGCACGAGGACTATTGGGGATCAAAAAGTGGCGGCGGGAGGGAGGGAGGGAGGCGGGGCCGTACCTGATCTCGGATCGTAATCGAGTAGGAGACGAGGATGGGGAGTTAGCTTCGTGTTCTTCTTGGGGGAGAAGAAAGGAAGAGACGGCAGTAGCTGGGCCTGGGCTGGATGGCGAAGATTCGGTTGGGCCATCGGAAGGATGTCCGCGTAAGAATTCTCCGCGCTTATAACTGGCTAATGGGCCGGAGTCGTGCCCCTCGATGAAAGAACGGTACTAGTACTAGTCTGTTGCATTTAGTGGTTTTGTGAATTGAGAGGTTGACACACACAGCCCAAGCCCCAACTCTCATGTTGGTCAATACGATGTGTTTGCCTGTTTGGTTGGGGAAGCCGGGAAGGTAACAATTTCAGTGATAAAAAAAAACAATTTCAGTGATGGTTCTCAAAAAAAAAAAAAATCAGTGATGTAAAGAAGTTGTACATAAGCATGATGCTAATCATATTTCTTAATTATAATTTCCTTCGTCGAGATCTCACAGTCAAAGAAAGGCGAGCCATAATGCTGAAAATGCAAATGCAAAATACCAAATCATGGGAGGACGACACGAATCGCAGCGACATCTGGCAAGACACGACTACACGAGGAAGATAGGACATGTGCCATCATCTCACCTCACCCGGTATTTGCAAGCGAAAGGCAAAAAGGGAGACTGACAATGTATGTTTCAACGGCTCGTCTAACAATCACGGAAACACCAACGTTAACTATCACCATGGCATCATGATAGTGGGCCTGATCGGTCAGAAAAGACCGTTTTTCCACAGTTGAACCGGCCTATCGGATCTGTTCAGAATGGAAGAATTCCGAAGAAATTCTACAAGTTTGATTTCCTATGGAGATATTTCCTCTAGGGCGTTCGGAACAATGGAACCGCCCACATGGTTCCTTAGAAAATGTTTCCTTTCCTTTGTTTTTTTATTTTTTTATGGAAACCCAAACTATTTTTTTCGCGTAAGCCCACGACAACGAGTCAAACGCCGGGTGTTGGACGTGGTTTAGGTGGACCAAGGAAGAACACGTGAAAGCAAAAAAAAAAAAAGGCTGGTTCATGTGGTTTGCGTTCATCCGATGACGCACCAAGAAGCACGCAGATCTACTTGCATCCCGATGTTTTTAATCTTGCTTTATTTTCTAGTTCGTATGCTCACTTCTTCCGAACACAATCCACTGATTTTTTTTTTCAACCTCATCTTTTGAAAAGGCATTAGCTTTCCTATTCCAACATTTTATACAAATCGTTATCTAAAACACACCGATCCTATGTTTTTCCCATATATGTTCCGTCACCATGTCATTTTGGATAGTTTTGCAAAACAAAACAAAAACAAAATCGAATCCCCAACGATAGCAATGCTCCGAGTGCATGGTAGATTTTTTTGCAACGTTTCTCTCACAAGCAGCCACTAGTAGGAGAAAGACTACCGCTGGCGAACCTAAATTGCCTACCGCTGGCGAACAATGGTTCGCCAGCGCTCATATCGCCAGTGGTAACAGCTTACCGCTGGCGAACAACCAGTTCGCCAGCGGTAAGGCATCTTACCGCTGGCGAACAACTTGTTTGTTCGCTAGTGATAACGTTTTTAGGTTTTATAAAAAAAGTAGGTCAGCCGGGCTTGACGGGCCGCCACCGGTCACGGCCGCTCCTGCTCGCCACCGCAGTCCACCTCGACACGTTCCGTAATCCTCGCGAGGGAGCTCGCCGCCGTGGCGGACCACTACCAAGCGCACCGCAATGAGGAGGGGTCAGACGAGCGCGCGTTGCAGACGGCGCAGTCGTGGAGTTTCGATCGGGTGCTTGGGGGAGAACCGAGGCTAGGAGGAGCTTCGATCGGTCCGCGTTGTGGGCCGTGGAGACCGCCCTCATCGGCTCTGTGTCCAGCGACGCCGCGGCCGCCGCTGTGACGGCCGATAGAAGGACATCAAGGGCTAGGAGGAGGCCGGTGCGGAGCGACGTCATGGTGGCGGGGATCTAGGGTTTTGGGGCGGCCGCCTCGTCGGCGTCGGAGGGGAGGGGGTGGCGGCTTCGATTTAGGAGGGGCGCTGGTGGCGGCGGATCTGGATGGGACGGTGGCGGGGGAAGAAAGGGGAGTGGAGGAGCACGGGGTGGAGGAGCAGGGCGCGGAGGAGCACGGGCGGAGGGGAGTGGAGGAGCACGGGGTGGAGGAGCACGGAGTGGAGGAGCACAGGGTGGAGGAGCACGGGGCGGAGGGAAGATGACGACGACGGACAGCGGGTGTGTGTGCTAGGTGTGTGTGTGCGGTGGAGAACGACTAGAGATAAGAGGATAAGGAGGAGAGAGAGGGCCGGATGTGAGGCAATAAGGAGGAGAGAGAGGGCGCGACGCGTGCTAGCGGGTATGCACATGCTACCGCTGGCGAACTCTGTTTTCTGTTCGCCGGCGGTAGTTAGCGCTGCTGTGGGTCACTTCTACTGTTGGCGAACAAGAAACAGTGTTCGCCAGCGGTATCGTGGTACCCTGGCGAATAGGAAACAGTGTTCGCCAGCGGTAGTTGGCGCCGCTTGGGCCACTCGAACCCGCCATTACTGCTGACGCACCGCATATTTGATGTTCGCTAGTGCTATATACTGTTGGCGAACGTTTTATTGTGTTCGCCAACGGTAGTCCGGCGGCTATAAGCAGTTTCCTGCTACTGAGCAGCTAGGCCAAGCAAGTCCGGCGATTGGACAGCGCGTGTGCATGCATCTCCAGCGACCTGCAAGTCTACGCGACAGGACAATCCGATCGATAGCAAACATGCCGTGCAAACCCCGGAAGCCCATACGCAGGCTCCGTTTCCCGTTGCTGTCAAATGACTAGCGTTGTTTTGCTGCTTTGCGAGAGACGTCGACGCACGGCCAAATCTTGCTTGTCCTGCTACTCCTAAAACAGTGACTTCAAGAATGCAGGCAATCATGTAGAAGGATTATATGGGAATCATTCTGCCCCTACATACGTCCGTGGAAACGAAGCGCCAGCTGTGGGACCCAACGGCCAAATAGGGTTAAATAGGATTATCTAAAAAAAGAATCCAAAGTTATATCTCTAGACATCCCAGTTAGTCCATTGTCCCATCTAAGCGACGCATCCGATTTGAGGTGAGTTGTGAGGAGCATGTTAAGGTCTAAGATTTTCAAGGTAAAAATGTAACTTGTTACAGCAACAAAAGTGGTTCACAAAGATTTTTTCTAGGAGTTATGAAGTATGAATAGGAAGACCATGAAAAACCATCACAAACGACTTAGAAACTACTAGTATGGAGTCATGACACTTGCATTTGCCCGCCATAATATGATGCCAACATTGTAAGAGGTACCAACATACAAAAATAAGCAGTCATGTCGTCGACACCACCTGTGCAACTGTCACCTCTACATCTTCGTGTGCAGCCTCTACCTCCCTATCGGCCTATTCCACATCCATCGCTAGCGGAAATGCGTAGTGGCACTGCTTCGTTTGGCATCGGGTTGCACAACCGCAATGCCCAGGGTGGGTGGTGACCTTCAAGTGCTCAAGGGGCAGTGCTCAGTGGTTGGGTGGAGCTATTGACGACACTGCCGGGTATGGAGGCAGAACCGCCGCTCGAGGTTAGGTTGAGCTCGTTCGGACACACATGGTGTCGACAACAACGGGATGTGCGACATTGGCTACCATCATTTTGGGTGCCGTTAGGGTTTGATTTTTATCCGCCTAGGCCAAACGAACAAATGGACGGTTTGGAGGCATTCGTTGAAGTTGCCCTAAGTCGTAACAGCAGCGTGCATCGTGTCTTGCCTCTCTCTAGCTATCTTCTCATTTCTCCAAAATTCTTGTACACTATCTGAAGACACCCACTAGTAGAAACAAGGCCTTTGGTCTAGAGCCCCATTGGGCTCTAGTCCCGGATGGGTTTTGGACCGGGACTAGAGGAGGGGACTAGTCCCGGTTCAACGGCTAGGAGGCCGGCAGGCTCTAGTCCCGGTTCGTGGGGAACCTCTAGTCCCGGTTCGTGATACGAACCGGGACTAAAGGGTTGCGGCAGGCAGCCTCCGAGGTGGGGACAACGCGAGACCCTTTAGTCTCGGTTTGTAATACAAACCGGAACTAAAGGTTCTCACTATATCATCTTCTTCTTTCTGCCCGAGCTCGAGTTCATCACCATTTTTCTCCTCTATCTCCTCCCCGAGCTCGAATTCATCCACATTTGTTTCCACGATTTGTCAAGATTAAGAGCGCCCCATCTATCCAAGTGTTCTAATAGGTTATAAACTGCATCCTCCCGGAGCTCGAGTTCATCCCCATTGCTAGTTTTGCTCCTCATTTCATTGCTATTGCTAGCTAGCTGTTTGATGAAATGACTAAGTTAGTTTAACTCAAATTCTAGGTTAGTTGTGTATTGTCCATTGCTAGTTTATTTGTTTTATATGTAATTTGAGCTCAAATTAAAGTATGATTTGTGGGTTTTAGTGTCGTCTTGTCCCTGTCGCTATCCTCGCCGCCATTGATCGCCCGCGCCGCCCCGTCGCCGGTACCACCTTGGTGAGCCTCTTGTTCTTATTTAAAAAAACAAATTCTTATTTGTATGATTTACATAGTTACTTGTATAATTTTTTTATTTTTATGACTGTTTGTTATATGTATAGTGCCATGATTTTGATATCCGTCCCCGTCGGGCCTCGTCCGATCTATGATTCAGATGTGGTATATTATGTATTATAACTATTCGTTTAATTTCATGTTTATAACAATTATGCCGACCAACACTTGACATAGATATTTTTATTTAGGAGATATATGAACCAGAAATTCGAACGGCGCTCTTGTCGAGAAGTTAAATTTAGTTGAAAAAGAAAACGATGATTTGAAAAAAAAAATTGAAAAAAAAATTGAAGAAGAGAAGATGAAATTGGAGTTGTATCTTGTCGATGTCGTCCATGATCACAAGATCAAGATGGATGCAATGCGCAAGATTAGAAAGGTTAGAAAATATGCCATTAATAAATAGGCTTGGTATCATTATGCTGTTGGATCAATGGTTACCTTAGTTGCGATTTTGATCGCATTTGTTGTTGCATTTAAATGCATTAGATAGTTTGTATGTTAGTTTTAATATATGTTTTATTAGAACTATGTAGTACATTTGGTCACTACTCTAATTTGATTTTAATGTGATGAATTTGTATTAATTAATTTGGTCACTTCTCTATTCATGATGTTGTGTGTAATGATGTTTTCCCTTCTTATGCACAAGAGGTGCTCGATATACCGGCAATGGATGTACGGTGAGCCAGTCTAATTTTAGCATCGTGATTGCGTTTGATATACTTATGTAATGCAGATGAGCCGGTTATGATCTCCATGTAATCGAATAGACGAGCTCTAGTCCCGGTTACGATCTCCATGTAATTGAATAGACGGGCTAGCTCTAGTCCCGGTTGTGATCTCCATATAATTAATTAAATGATTGAATTCTCATAAAGATTAAAGCATATTTTTATTAGATAGATATTTCTTTTATGAACATTTTGATATGCTATATGTATTTTTCTGATTTATAATTAATTAACCATATATTTTGCAAGATTAATCATGGTTTTAAATATTCAATAAGGCGGGAATACAAAAAAACCTCTCTAGTCTCGGGTCGTATTACGAGCCGGGACTAGAGGTCCTCGACCACGCGCTCAAGCAGCGGCCACGTGGGGAACTCTTTTGTCCCGGGTCGTAACAAAACCGGGACTAGATGGGGGTTGGGGGGGGGGGGGGGGGGGCTCTCTAGTCCCGATTCCGGTGTCCTGGGTGCCAGGCCGGGACTAGAGGTTCTCTCCACCCGGGACAAAAGACCTTGTTTCTACTAGTGACCTAACCCAGGTCTGCCCAATTTCTAATCTGCGATCCAGAAAGGCCGGCCCTAACCGCTCTGATGTCTTTATATAATTTTGTAAAGTCCGAGGACGGCGAGGAGAGTATTTTTAAACCGGATGCATCATATTATACGTACACATACGAGGTCATCCGTACTAAGTCCCGCTGACCTTGTTTTCCTTCCCATATAATATCGTGAGAGAGCAAGCGAGCAAACGACATGCAGCGCATCTTCTTGGAACCACTCAAAGTTCAAACAACCGATCGATCCAGATTCCAGACATCTGACTAGCGAGTGGCCAATGAATCCCAGAAATTATACGCTGTATGGAAATAAAAAATTGGACGCGAATCTCATGGTTCACAAACAGCAATAATTTGTACTCCAACGACTGCAGCCGGCCGGGCCGCCACTACTGAACTGAGAATATTACATGGAGATGCTAGAGCATCTGGACCCTCACTTTGTCATTTTGGGTGGACAACAGAGACAGTGTCCAGATAAGAAGGAAAAGTCTTATTTAATCAACCCATTTTTCTTCTATATGTTCGTATTATCTGGCACTTCCACTTGCGGGTCGTATATGGGGTGGAAATGAGGGTGCGCAATCCACTCCGTACAATTTATCTTTTCTTTAGGAATACACTGTGGATCGGTCGACCGGTCGGTAGCAAAGATAGGCCACTCCCCACACTAGCGTTTGTTAGTCATTTATCTCCCCTATGAAGGGCTCAATAGACAACACATGTATTTCGGACCTAGTTTTCAGGCGTGAAAAGAACCCAACAACTTGGTATAGCTAGCTATCAACAACACCACATGATTGGTAATTTTTTCTTTATTTTTCCAATGTTTCACACGTCCTTTAAATTTGTACAAGGTAGTACAAAATTTATTGTGAAAACACATGATAGTTGTTGCAAGTGATTTTTTAGCGTTTGCTGCAAGTTACTTTTTCCCCCATTTTTCATGTTGCACGGGTGTTTCTAAACTGTAACGAAATTGTTGCGAAAATCACACACACAAATGTTACAATGTTTTCTTAGCATGCTACAGGTTTGTTCTCGTTTTTTCCAATGGTGTCTTATGGGCTTTTCAAATGATGTGAACACATGGATTTTTTGTTGTATTTGATTGAAATATTTGTTGCAAATTAATTTGCAGCAAAAAAAGTTGTCGTTTAAACACTTTTTATTATTGTAAATACATGTTTTTTTTGTTGTAACTGTTTGTGATTTTTGTTGCAAATCTATTGTCATATTGTTTTTGTTGTTTTAACCACTTTTTATAAATGTTGTGATACTATATTTATTTATTTTGTACGCGGGGTGAGAAATTTTGTCGCAATACTCAACATTTTATTATACTACAAGGTAAACCACCATGGTGCCATTTCTGTTGGAGATACCCTTTCTTTTCTATTTGAAACACAGTATAAACACAAACATTTACAAACACGCGCATACAAGGGCGGACCCAGAAATGGGCCACGCATCGGGCTGGCCCTTGTATGTAGGCTTTGAGTTTCATTTTTACACGAATTTCCCTAATAATATTTAAAGGAAATTTAGTGTAATTTTTGGTCCAATCCCCGGGCAGCAGCCCAGGCTGCCCTGGGTGCAAGTCCGCCACTGCGCGCATACACTCACCCATAGCTATGAACGCACGCATACACACCTCCGAGATACTGAGCCAGCGGATTCAATCTTAAAATTGACGAAGTCACCCCATGTTGGCTCTCTCTGTTGGAGATACGATTAACCACCGGCGGAGCTTAGTGGGGGCGAACCTGGGCCGTCGCCCCCCCAGCCTAACAGGAAATAGCCTATTATCTGTACATATTGGGGCCATTTCTACACAAAAATCAGCCTAAAGTTTACTTTTTAGCCCCCCCCCCCCCCCCCCCCAATGGCGGAGCCTGGAATTGAGACGAGGGGGGCGAACAGTAAAAGGTGTGCCACCGGCGAAATTTTTTTTTGACAACGCATGTAATCCACAATTGTTCAAACAGATTCAATTTCATATTTCATGAAGCACAAGTACAAACTGACTACAAAGAACAAAAAAAAAGTACATAAAAAATAGTGCAACATTTTGATAAGAAGATAGTACCATTAAGTTGAATCCATGTTGGCAAGGCAAAAGTGTCAAGGAAGATGACCTCTACGATCATTGTAGGAATGGAAATGCAGTATAATTTTCTTGTCATCAATTTTTGTAAATATGTCTTTCTCAACATAGCAAATCATCAAATTATTGAGCCAATCATCCCCTATCTTGTTTCGAAGATCTATCTTTATAATATGCATGGCCGAGAAAACTCGCTTTGATTGTTGAGTATCCTACAACACAGAAATTGAAATCAATCTTTCAGCAACATCTCCTACACACTGCTGGTCACTAGACAATAGACATCATCAACAATAGACAATAGACACAGAAATTGAAATCAATCTTTCACCTAACCTGGCGTAACCTCTTGAGGTTTCTGGAAATCGCTGCAGATTCTTCTTGCCGAGCTCGAGCCACTGCTTCCACTGCCAGATTAAGTTCCTTCTCCTCGGCCACTATTACTTGCCACTCTTCATCAGAGTCCATGTCCATTGGAGATTCTTAGCAGTACTGATTCGGAGAGCTTGCCGGGTGGGGCGGCCTTGCGGGCAGGAGACAGAGGGCCAGGGTGGCGCGGGAGACAGAGGTCGGGGCGCCGGGGGTGGGCAGGGCGGTGGCCGGCGCCGGCGCGATGGGGGCGGAGAGTGCCGGCGCGCGGAGAGCTTGCCGGGCGCCGGGCGGGCCGACCTTGTGGGAACGACCGTCACCGACGCCTGGGGTGGGAGTGGTCGGCCCTTGACCAAGAAGAACGACGGCGAATCCGCCGCCGTGATGAACCTCCCAAGAGTAGCAAAGTTGTTCCCCTGCTGTAGATCCAGGCACCAGCAGCCAAGACACGAGCTTTCCCTTTCCATCTCACCACCATGGAGAGCAGAGGAAGAACAATCCATACCTTGTCCACCAGCTTCCGATCTACTGAGAAATCCAACCTTATTCATGGAGTTACTCGCAATACATCCCCCATCATCTCCGGCTCTGTCCATTGGAGCGCCGCGACGAGGAGAAGCACCGCAAGCTGGCGCTGGATCCGGCCGGAGCGATCCCACACCTCTCTCCCGGCATAGCGCCGACAACTAGCATGACGCCAAAACAAACAAACCCTAATTTTATTAAATCTACTATATACAACCCTAAATCCGGCGCCTCTCCTAGTCCATACCCGGCCGGCTACTCCGGCGAGGAGGACGGCAGATCGGCCTGGCTCTCGAAAGTCGACTCTCAAGAGGTGGGAGACGGGAGGAGGCTTCGAGAGAGAAAAGGGCACCCCTGAAGCTTGATCTCTTTGTATCCGTGGGTTGCTTCGATAGTCCTCCTCTGGCTTGGATTGGATTGCGTCGCATCCTTTTTTATCCAAATATAATAGAGCAAGAGCATGTTAGCAAACTGCCCACTTTCTTGGAACCAGTCCATCCATGACAACTCACGTGGCCAATGAATCCCAGAAATTATACGCCGCACGCCAAAAAATCACGGGGCGCGGATCTCATGGTCCACCCACCACAACAGTACGTTATCTCTAATCTACGAGAATAATTCATCAAGCCAACGATCATCGGGCGGCGACCTGTCAGTCACGTACTGAACTGGAGATGGAGACGTTCACGGCTGCGCCACTCGCAGATATAATAAATAAATAAGTAGCTCGTGTGGCACAGCTGCACAAGCACACACGGACACACGCACAACGTAACCGAAGCAACGAGTGAGGAAGTGAGAGAGCAAGAGTGAAGCCGCAGCAAGCAAGCAAGCTAAGCCGGCCATGGGGTCGCTGCCGCCGGGCGAGAGGCCGCACGCCGTGATGATCCCGTACCCGGCGCAGGGCCACATCACGCCCATGCTGCAGCTGGCCAAGCTGCTCCACGCCAGGGGCTTCCACGTCACCTTCGTCAACAACGAGTTCAACCACGGCCGCCTGCTGCGCTCGCAGGGCGCGGACATGCTCCACGGCGTGCCGGCCTTCCGGTTCGCCGCCTTCGCCGACGGCCTCCCGCCTTCCGACCCCGACGCCACGCAGGACATTCCCGCGCTCTGTTACACCATAATGACCTCATCATGCCTCCCCAGCTTCATGGAGCTCCTCGCGAAGCTCGACGAGGAGGCCGAGGCCTCCGGCGGCGCGGTGCCGCCGGTCACCTGCGTGGTGGCCGATAGCCTTATGACCTTCGCCCTCTGCGGCGCGCGGGACCTCGGCCTCCGCTGCGCCACGCTGTGGACCGCCAGCGCCTGTGGCTTCATGACATACTACCACTACAAGGATCTACGCGACCGTGGCATCGTCCCTCTCAAAGGTATTAAGCTAGATGGTGGTGGAAGGCAGTCACATGTGGCTAAAAACGTTCGATTCTCTATCTTAATGTAAAAGACACGTGATTCTCGAACGTGTTTTCGGAAATCCTCTCAAAGATATGCATGTCGCTTGTGGGGCTATGTGCTGTGAGCTATCTCTCTGGTTTTATCAAGCTACTAAACTATCTTGTTAAAAATATTTATATTTTGGAACAGAAAGTAGTAGCTTAGAAGTAGAAATTTAATTGGATGTGACGTGATTAACTGACACAAGTTCTTAATGCTGTCCCAGACGAGGCGCAGTTGAGCAATGGATACTTGGACGACACGACCATTGACTGGATACCGGCGGTGCCCAAGGACATGCGGCTGCGCGACATGCCAAGCTTCGTGCGCACCACGGACCCGGACGACATCATGTTTAACTACTTCGTCCACGAGATGGCCCGGATGTCGCAGGCGTCGGGGGTGGTCATCAACACCTTCGACGAGCTCGACGCACCTCTGCTCGACGCCATGTCTAAGCTCCTGCCACCCATCTACACCGCGGGGCCGCTGCACCTGACCGCGCGCAACAACGTGCCCGCGGAGAGCCCTGCCGCCGCCCTCGCCTCCAGCCTATGGAAGGAGCAAGACGCGCCGCTCCGGTGGCTCGATGGCCGGGCCCCACGCTCCGTCGTGTACGTTAACTTCGGGAGCATCACTGTGATGTCGAACGCGCAGCTGCTGGAGTTTGCGTGGGGGCTGGCCAACACCGGTTATGCCTTCCTCTGGAACGTGCGTCCCGACCTCGTGAAGGGCGACGGGGCCACGCTCCCACCGGAGTTCTCCAAGGAGACGGAGGGGCGGAGCATGCTGTCGACGTGGTGCCCGCAGGCAAAGGTGCTGGAACATGAGGCCGTGGGGGTGTTCCTAACGCACTCCGGGTGGAACTCGTCGCTGGAGAGCATCTCCGGCGGCGTGCCGATGGTGTGCTGGCCCTTCTTCGCGGAGCAGCAGACAAACTGCCGGTACAAGTGCACGGAGTGGGGCGTCGGGATGGAGATCGCGGACGACGTGAGGAGGACGCAGGTGGAGGCCATGATAAGGGAAGCCATGGAGGGGGAGAAGGGGCGGGAGATGCAGCGGCGCGTGACAGAGCTCCGGGACAATGCGGTGGCCTCAGCAATTCATGGCGGACGGTCCATGCGCAATGTTGATAGGCTCATCAACGAGGTGCTGCTGGCTTGAGACATGACGACGAGAACCCATGGTGTTTTGGGCCATTGGATGAAATGGGCAAGAATAACTTTGTATATTATTTTTTGTAAGTCAACCGTATTGGAGTTTGTTGGTATTTGTCTGTTGCTACTTTTGCAAAAGCAGTATTTCTTTAGGGAAAGCCTTTTTTGTGGCGCACGTTATTTCACATCAAACATGGATACATTGTTTATTACATCTGCCATAATAAAACTAGGGGGATCCGAATCCCAAAAGCAGAAGATTTTGAATCAAAAGCAAACCTAGCTAACATGTTTTCGTGGCCAGCTCCAGCGACTAGAGTGGTGGCATCAGCAACTAGAATGAATATTGTTCAAAAGAAAAAAAAAGCAACTACAATGAATCACAAGTCAAATAGGCGAACTTGGAGAACAGGACAACAGGAGGTTATACTGATGATTTTGGAGAAAAGTAGTGCATGAACTGCAGATTACAGCTCATCAGACTACAAGCAGGGAGGTGCAAAACGAATACTTAAAATGGCACCAGAAAATGCTGAAGTTACTTATTACAACCATATTAACACAGGAACATTGTCATCGGAACGAGTTCACTGAATGAAGGTATCCAAGTTAGAGCAAAAAAGCAGAGCCTCCCCAGCAAGCCATCAGCGACATGTTACTGTAACACATGAAGGTCACTACTAAAGTTGCTCCATATCAGCTGCAGTGGCGTAGACAGGGTGGAGAGTGTGGCCAGCCACAGGTTCGACATGAATCCACTTCCTGCCAGTCAGCTTATTCCTCTCAAACCGCACATGGCCTTCCTTCAAAGAGAAGAGAGTGTGATCCTTCCCCATGCCAACATAGTTCCCAGGATGGAAGCGGGTTCCTCTCTGGCGTACGATGATGTTTCCTGGTTCCACTTTCTGAAAAAAAATAACACAAGTGTAAATGTCGGAGAGCAGTATTAGATCCTTTTTTTTCGTAATAATAAGATGAGTATGTTGACATCAATATACGGTAACATAGAAGATATCAAAACTTTCAAAACTCTTAACTATTTTCACGACATTCAGGGAATTATTCATGTAATCTCGCTCAAGGCAATGGACAAGAAGAAACGTCAAAACCATAAGTAGCATCTGAAAATGTTACCTCTCCACCAAATTTCTTAACACCCAAATACTTGGGATTAGAGTCGCGGCCATTTTTTGTTGATCCAGCAGTCTTTTTGGTGGCCCAACGCCTGAAAACCAAGCTCAGTCCTCCAGATGCCTCTGGAATCAAGTATGTACAAGAAATTAAGGCCACTTGCTCATAAAAGCAAGAAGATCCAAGTTCCAACTTTGATGTCACAAACTGCAAAGCCTACATCATCACCTGTTGCACTGGCGTAGACCGGAACATTTGAGATCAGTTCTTTGACATTTACTCTTCTGAAAACTGATGAGAGAACCATCTTGCCTGCCCAAATTTACCTGACACTATAAGGATTCTCTCAAATATAGACATTAATATTGTACTGTGGTGAAACAAACGAAATTAGGCTTATGCATAATGTCCCGTTCAGATTTTATGTGTTGATTAGGTTTTACGTTAGATTGCCCTACTTTTACTAAGCTGAAGTGTCATCTACAAGTGTCCACAAGCCCTCCACTAACCTCAGTTGTGATATGCTATCTAGCTCTTTGGAGTTGTCCTGTTAACTTTTCTCCATTTGTGTGAGAACTTTGATTTCATACAGACCTAGATGTGGCATCAAAATACAAACCATATGGTTTTGAGCAAAAAAAATAGAGAAAGATCAACACTTTTTATTTTGCACAATATTAAGTTCCCTAATCTATGTACTCCCTCCGTTCCACAATATAAGATGTTTTAGGCTTTTTCCACATTCACATTTGGACCACATGTATCTAGACATGTTTTAGTGTATATGTCCATTCTCTTTCCATTTTTTTTAGTCCGAATCTAGACAACATGTGAAACACCTAAAACATCTTATATTGTGGAACGGAGGGAGTATTACTTATATGCCCGGACAAAACTGGATCAGGAAAAACTGAAATCATAGTTTTATTTTAATAGAAGAAGACTTTCCGTAATGGTGATAAAAGTACTGTAACAAGTTGCACATCCGCTCCATGTATAACACATAGTATTTTCCCAAGATATCTAAACCAGACGCAGAATAAAGCTTCATAATTGATGGAAAGTACAGATTAGTTGGATGCAACTTTCGGAATTAGTCAGAAAACTGGTTTGAATCAAGAAACCACTTGGAGCTCTCTGGCTTTTGCCTTGCCTGGACCACTAACTAATGTATTTTTTACTGAAACTTGTTCAGAAGAACTAATGCTAAATCGGTCATTGTTAACTACACAGGTAACATGGCGCTTACAGACAAGAATTGAGCATGTTCTTTCTACTGAAAAATAAATTTCTCATTTTCCTCTCATTTCATCAACATTTGTCAATGAACCCAACCTCATTGCACATATCAAAGGTGGACGCAGCCAATGAATTATGTTTCACAACCCCCACTTGTCGTAAAGGTAGTCCTCGGCATTTTATTTGTGCGGTACATTTAGATCTGAGAAATTTTTGGATAACAAAACATGACACTTTAACCCTATTTCATTTCTTGGAGAACACTAAGAATTCCGGACATCCAAATGCAAAACTATTAAAGTTATTCCAAATTAAGTTATGCTATTAATACCACAACGAGCATGAAGATATGAAGGCTTACAAGCAAACTAAGGTATTCGGCCAACAACAACAGTCCTTGCTAGCCAGGCATTTCGCCGAACACATGGTGCCCAGCTAAGCTAGAGCAGATCCAATGTCCCAGCGCAACCACCTTCCACCCAAAGAAAAAGATCACCCCATACACAGGATCATGCATTACAAGCATTCAAGCACCATGTGTAAAATCTAGTGCATCAAGATTTCCTTCCTAACCCGTTCTTTGATCATACGGGGAGGCGGGAGCGCCCCAATAGGCATTAACAGTTGGGTCCATGTGCGACGCCGACGGAGGCGAACAGAGAGAGAGAGAGAGACGAGTAGCAGGAGACGTCACCTGTCAGATGACGCTGCACGCCGCCCGGCCGCCGCTGCCGCAAACTTCTGAACCAGCGATGGGGGAGTAGGAGGGACCAGAACGACGGGGTTGCTTCGGGATCTCGCTGTTGCGGGCTTATGGGCTAGGAACGTCCGGCCCAGTGCAGCCCGAGGTGTAGCGTCTTGGCGCTGAAAAGCAACGGCAAACCTTATAGCCCGCGTAACGCGGAGCATGCAAAGCTCCGCGTACCCTCCGGATTGCATATGGACTGACCCATATTTCCTTTTTTCTGATAGCTTCCTTGTGTTTCTCTTTCTTCCTCTGTCGTCTGAATCCTTCGTGGAGTTCGTCACTTCTTCTGGCGGTACTGGTCGGGCGTCGGCGCGTCTTCGCCGTCTCTCGTCAGCGCCTCTCGATGACGACTCAAGGTATGTGATCCGTTTCCTCCCCCCCCCCCCCCCCCTTTTCCCACTTCTATGTTCCTCAGTTCGGCACCCTCGTCGCCGATCCGTGAGATGTTCTCTAGGGTTTCTTCACAGATCTGCGAGATGTTTGTGGTAGCCATTTTCTTCGCGTTCGTCTGAGGTTTCTAGGTTTACAGGTACAGGTTTCATGTCTTCAAAGGTTCTATGGTTCCGTATTTTTGAGTGTACAAGCTTGTGGGGATGGTTCTTAGGTGCGGAGGGGGGCGGGGATGGGGAGAATATCACCATCATCATCTACATGAGTACTCTGTCTTTTAGTGCGGAGGGGGTGGTGGGGATGGATTCGATGTAAGCGTCCGTCTCCACTCGATCATTCAGATGACTAGGGTCCACGAGACAGTGATTACACGACATGTTTCATGTTGAGTGTGTCATCCCCAATACACATGATTGAGTTTAGAAGTTTGTTCCACCACGCAAATTGTGGAAAGTTCTAAAAATTGATCAAGTTTTGGACGAATATGACAAAAAGACAACGGTTTGTAGAATTGTCCGAAAATTTTCTAGACTATTTTGTGCCCATTCTATCAATTACAAGTATATGTTCATTTTTTTGGTTGTAAAATTTAATTTAATTATGGTCGAATTTAACAAAAAATTGACCAAACTTTTGAAATAATGGGTAAACAGTGACAAAAAAATGATGTGGATCACACATTGGACACGTACATGACACGAAATCATTGACATGTAGCACCGATCATGAGGAATTGCGATTAATCGAGCTAATGTGAGATTAAAACCTATTTACCACTACCACACATATTACATGAAAAATTGATGATTTGTAGAATATCATGTAAAATGGGTTACAACGCAGTATTTGTGCAATTTCCTTTACCAAAGAAATCAGCAAACCGCCAACTTGGCAGGCTCATCGAATTACGCATGAATAATGCGGTGTCAGGATTTGCCTCCCGCGGATGGGTCTCACCCGAAGAAATCGCGCCGAGGGTTTAATATTGTACTTTGGTTTCTGAAAATACTGAAGTTTTAAGTCCTTAAGGTGTTTCGACCCAATAAATAATGTGGTTTCTTAACTAAAGTATTCTCCAAAACTATAGTTTTTTTTGAAGTATTGAAGAACCCTCTTTTTTCGTAACTGAATTACTAGTTAAAACTAAAGTATTTACTTACCGAGCGTTGAAATACTTTGATTTTTTGTAATATTTTAATTTAATAAAAAAAATCGCTACCAAACTAGGCGTGACATTATCGCTTCTGCGGGATCTCAAGTCGTCCACACCCATTTGCATCGGCTCCAGCGTTATCGCAACAGCTACGTGCAACCTGTAGCTCCACATATGCGGATATCTCTCGTATCCGCGCGATAGCTGCCAAGCCGTGCAGGCGCGCATGCGTACGTTACGTAGCGACATCGAGAGGATAGGGCGGATTATATACGCAGCTTATTTCCATCGTCACCCGATTTTTTTCTGTGCGCGCGGGCGCGGCTGCAGCGCTCTGCGGTTTTTGCTGCTTCTTGTCCTGGTACACCGGAGGTACATATCCAAAACAGCGACCCCAACAATGCTGGTACGCATACGTAGACGTAGACGAATCATTCGCTGCGCCTGCGAAGCACTAGTAGAGAAAGGGGCATTGGTTTTCACCTTTTGTCTCGGCACATTAAACAACCGCAACCAATGCCCCCATTGGTCCCGGTTCCATCGGCCGGGACGTCGGGATCTTTGGTCCCGGTTCAATTGGGACCTTTGGTCCCAGTGGTGGCGGCAGGTGTAATGCACCTGTATGCATCTGAATACCCAAGATTTGGTGCAAATTTTTTTTTATACATGTATTACGTTCAGGCCAGCCCAGGAACGCACATGCGAAAGACCAAAACCCAACTGCACGAACCGGTCGACGACCTCGCTACGCTCGCTCTCTGCTCGCATCTCGCATCTCACCTACGCTCGCGCCGCCAACGCCCAATCGCCGCCGATGGACTCCGACCCAGGGACGGGAGCCAGCAGCAGCAGAGCACCAGGGACGGGAGCAACTGATCAAGCGCCGCCGATGGTGCGCCCCGCCGGCCTGCCCCCCCTTTCCATCCCGGCTCCCGCGGCGGCTATGCTCTGCCCAACCCTAGGCAGCAGCAGCCGAGCAGGGCGGAAGCAGCAGTGGCCCGGCCCCCGTCTTCAGTGCGGTGGCGGCGTCCCGTCCCCGCCCCCTGCGCCCTCCTCCTCCTCTTCACCCTCGCGCAGCAGCGGCGCAGAAGGTATGGCTGGCTGTGCCCCCAATTTTATGCATTCTTTGATTTGCTCCTAATAGTAGATATAATTTACTAGATGCAGTTCTTAATTTTTGTTCC
Organism: Puccinellia tenuiflora; assembly: GCA_012064385.1. Taxonomy (NCBI): domain Eukaryota; kingdom Viridiplantae; phylum Streptophyta; class Magnoliopsida; order Poales; family Poaceae; genus Puccinellia; species Puccinellia tenuiflora. The sequence goes on along the minus strand of QRDG01000632.1, from coordinate 271,329 downwards.
CTTTATTTTCTTATAACATAGATGAAAAAGAATGGGGGCAGTAGAATATTTGCATTGTGGGAGAAGGCTTCAAAGGCAAAGAAAACAGATGAAATATCCTCACCGAATCAAACAGCCGCTGCATCTAGTACTTGTACTTCTCCTATTCAGCTCGAGAGCAATTTGCAATTGGCGTTATTGCAAGAACCAGATAGTAGAGGAGCAACCCCAACACCTCATGTAGAAGATGATGAAGCTATTGATGAAGATGATGAACCGATGCAAGCAGATTTGGGGGCACTCGAACATGATCCTGGGAAGCGGATTCCGATCTCAATGTATGCTGTTAATGATCAAGATAGAGTAAGAAGGAGATTTATTGAGATGGGGCCATGTCAACCAAAGAATCATAAGTTTGTATTTACAAATAAAAGTGGAAGTGACCGTCGCTTTTGTCGTGCTTGGTTTAAAGACTTTCCATGGATTGAGTACAGTGTGGAAAAAGATGCCGCTTTCTGCTTTGTTTGCTATTTGTTCAAGGATAAGACAAAATGTCCTGGTGGAGATGCTTTTGTGAAGACTGGGTTTAGGAACTGGAACATGAAGTCGAGATTGACTAAACATGAAGGTGAAGTTAATAGTGCTCATGCTGAAGCTCAAGAAAAATATGATATGTTCACTACACCAGAAGCATCAATTCGGGAGTCTCTTGCTTCAAACACATCAACATACAAGGCATTGTATATTCCGCGTTTGACATGGTCACTCAAGTGTTTGAGATTTTTATTGCACCAAGGTTTGGCATTTAGAGGACATGATGAAAGTGAAAACTCACTAAACAAAGGAAATTTCCTTGAGCTTTTAATTGGCTAGCAGGAAAACTTTGAAGAGGTTGACAAGGTTGTTCTCAACAATGCTCCACAGAATTGCAGGATGACTCACCATGATATACAACAGGAGTTGATACAATGTTGTGCACATGAGACTACTAAACTAGTCATTGAAGAACTTGATGGTGGCCATTTGCAATACTTGCAGATGAATCTAGTGATGTGTATCAGAATGAACAATTGGCTGTTTGCTTGCGTTATGTTGATAAGAAAGGAAGGGTGGTTGTAAGATTTCTTGGTCTTGCTCATGTTGAAGATACTACCTCTTTGACACTTAAAGCTGCAATTAAACAAATGCTTATGAAGTACAATTTGACCTTTGCAATGGCTCGTGGGCAAGGATATGATGGAGCTAGTAACATGAAAGGTAATGCTAATGGCCTGAAAAAACTGATTATGGATGAGTCTCCTTCTGCCTATTATGTTCATTGTTTTGCGCATCAACTACAGTTAACTCTTGTTGCTGTTGCTAAGGAGAGTGGTGATTGTACTTGGTTCTTTCAGCAGCTTGCACACTTGTTAAATGCTCTTTCCATGTCTTGTAAAAAGATGAGAATGCTTCGGATTGCTCAGGCTGAGGAGCTCATTGATGCATTGGAACTGGAAGATGTAGAGACAGGGAGTGGGCTGAATCAAGAAATGGGTTTGGGAAGGCCATGTGATACACGTTGGGGCTCTCACTTCAAAACCGTGAACCGTGTCATCTCCATGTATGGTGCAGTACGGCGAGTCCTTGTCAAGATTGGAAAAGAGTACCATGGTGCGGAGGCCCAAGCGGCTCTAACTTGTTTGACACCATTTCGATCATTTGAATTTGTTTTCATGGCACACTTGATGCAAGAAATATTTGGATACACAGATGAGTTGAGTAGAGCTTTGCAAAAGCAAGACCAAGATATTGTTCATGCTATTGAGCTTGTTGATATCACAAAATATCATTTGGAGATCTTGAGGACAGATCCTGGATGGGATGATTTTCTCAAAAAAGTCACATCTTTTTGTACAAAGCATCAAATCAAAGTTGCTGATATGGAGGGTCCTTACTTTCCCGTTGGCCGGCCTAAAAGGGGTTTCTTTAATGGTGCAATGAATTACCATCGCTTCAAGGTTGATATGTATGTGAGTGTCATTGATAGGCAAATTAGTGAGCTGAATGGCAGATTTGATGAGGTAAACACAGAACTACTTTCTTGCATGGCAGCATTCTGTCCACTTCGCTTATTTGCTGCTTATAATCAAGAGAAGTTGGTTAGGCTTGCTACAAAATTTTATGCTAATGATTTCACAAGTGATGAATTGTCAAGACTTCCATGGCAACTAAACATGTATGTGGCTCATGTGCGTAGAGATGAAAGGTTTCAAAATTTGAAGAATCTGTGTGAACTTTCAGTTATGCTTGTCGAAACAGAGAAGCATGAGCAATACTATATTGTTTACAAGCTTCTTAAGTTGGCATTGATTCTGCCAGTAGCTACTGCTAGTGTGGAAAGGGTATTCTCTTCAATGACTTATGTCAAGAACAAGCTAAGGAACAAAATGGGTGATGATTACTTGAATAATTGTTTGGTTACATTTGTTGAGAGAGAATTCTTCAATCAAGTAAAGGATGAGGATGTCATCAAGCTCTTTCAAAAAGGCGACCGCAGAGTTATATTATAAAATGGGATGTTATCAATTTATGTCAATCAAAAGGTACTAATGTATTCATGTCTCTATACAATTATTATTATGGTGTTTGTATTCATGTCTCTATAAAAAATTGCTATTGCCGTACTGCTTTGAGTATAGATTCCATTTAGAGAAAAAAAATTACAATGAATACCCAGGCTTTAATTCCTGGCGCCGCCACTGTTTGGTCCCGGTTCGTCGCTGGAACCGGGACCAAAGGGTCTGCACGTGCCGCGGCAGCCGTGGGTCCCCTGGCAGGTACCCTTTGGTCCGGTTCCAGCCACGAACCGGGACTAAAGGTCTTCCCTGCATATATATCTTCTTCCACCCGAGGCCACCACCATTTTTTGAGCTCGAGTTCATCACTCATTTCTCCTCCATTTCCTCTCACTCACTCAAGTAAATGCCCATTTTTCTACTCCATTTGTGAGCATTGAAGGCACCCCATCTATTCAAGGGTTAGCAACATCATCCTTTCCTCCGAAGTTGCAACTTTAGCTCATTTCATTGCTAGTTTAGCTTATTTTATTTTTTGTCTTGCTAGCAAGGTGTTTGATGAAATGCCTAAGCTAGAGAGTTTAATTTTTTTATATGCATTTTGAGCTCAAATTAATTTATTATTTGTGGATTTTAGTGTCGTCCCGTCCTCACCGTCGTCGATAGCCCGCATCGACCCGTCGCCGGCACCACCTCGGTGAGACTTTTTTCTTTATCTTCTATTTTAAGAAAAATGATTTGTATGATTTAAAAGCATATTTATTTCTTATATAATTTTCTTATGTTTTTTTATATGCATAGTGTCATGGTTTTGATATCCGCCCCGTCGTCCCTCGTCCGGTCTATGATTCGGATGTGGTATATTTTCATAACTATTTGTTTCATTTCGTGTTTATAACAACTATACCTACCAACTTGACATAGACACTTTTATCTAGGAGGTAGTTGAACTAGAAATTCCAACCGACCCTATTGTCGAGTTTTTTGTAAAAGAAAACAATGATTTGAAAGCAGAATTGAAAAGAAGTGAAGATCTTCGTCTGCAATGCCTAGATGAGAAGATGAAATTGGAGTTGAAGCTTGCCGACATCATCGATGAACACGAGTTCAAGCTTGCCGACGTCGCACATGCCCATGAGATCAAGATGGATGCAATGCGCTTTAATATTAAAAAGATTAGAAAATATGCCATTAGTCAGGAGGCTTGGTACCATTATGTTGTTGGTTCAGTAGTTACCTTAGTTGCGATTTTGATCGCATTTGATGTTGGATTTAAATTATTTAGATAGTTGTATGTTAGTTTCAATTAATGTATGTTTTATGAGAACTATGCATTACAATTATTTTACTTTGGTTTTAATGTGATGAACTTATATTAATTAATTTGGTCACTATTATATACTCTTGATGTACGTAGTGCAATAGTTTTTGATATATTTATATAATGCAGATGAGCCGGCAATGGATGTACAGTGACCGACGATGTCCCGACTATATTAATGGCATGCATAGTTTTCTCCGTGTGGCTGAGAAAAACAAGCCGTCGAATGGTTTTATTTCTTGTCCATGTAGCGTCTGCAAGAATACGCAGGATTACTCTACTTCAAAAACCATTCACGTCCACCTGTTGCAGCATGGTTTCATGTCCGGTTATAATTGCTGGACCAAGCACGGAGAAAGAGGGGTTATAATGGAAGAAGATAAAGAAGAAGAGGATAATGACAACTATCCTACGTTCACCGGAGACGGTGATACTGCAATGGGGGAAGACGAAGCTGAAGAAGAGCCCATTGTTGATGAGCACGATGATGATTTTGGTCGGGCCATTCTTGATGCACAGATAAACAGCGGAAGTGAAAACGAGAGGTTGAAGTTGGATAGCATGTTAGAGGATCACAAGAAATTGTTGTACCCAACTTGCAAAGATGGACAGAAAAAGCTTGGTACCACGCTGGAATTGCTACAATGGAAGGCAGAGAATGGTACATCTGACAAGGGATTTGAAAAATTGTTAAAAATAATAAAGAAGATGCTTCCAAGGGATAACGTATTACCCCCAGTACGTACGAAGCAAAGAAGCTTGTCTGCCCTCTAGGATTAGAGGTGCAGAAGATACATGCATGCATCAATGACTGTATCCTCTACCGTGATGAGGAGTACGAGAATTTGAATGCATGCCCGGTATGCGGTGCATTGCGGTATAAGATAAGGCGAGATGACCCTGGTGATGTTGAGTGTGAGCCGTGCCCCAGGAAGAGGGTTCCTGCCAAGGTGATGTGGTATGCTCCTCTAATACCACGGTTGAAACGTTTGTTCCAAAACAAAGAGCATGCAAAGCTGTTACGATGGCACAAAGAAGACCGTTTGAAAGACCTGATGTTAAGACATCCCGTCGATGGGTCGCAGTGGAGAAAAATCGACAGGGAGTTCCCGGAATTTGCAGCTGACGCAAGGAACTTAAGATTTGGGCTAAGTACAGATGGCTTTAATCCTTTCGGGGAGAAGAGCTCCAGTCATAGCACCTGGCCCGTGACTCTGTGTATTTATAACCTTACTCCTTGGTTGTGCATGAAGCGGAAGTTCATTATGATGCCAGTGCTCATCCAAAGCCCGAAGCAACCGGGCAACGACATTGATGTGTACCTGAGGCCATTGGTTGAAGAACTTTTACAGTTGTGGCGTGACGAAGGTATACCTATGTGGGATGAGTACGGACAAACGGAATTTGACCTACGAGCGCTCTTGTTTGTAACCATCAATGATTGGCATGCTCTTAGTAACATTTCAGGACAGTCAAACAAGGGATACAATGCATGCACACACTGTTTAGGTGAGACTGAAAGTATACATTTGGGAAACAAGAATGTGTACCTGGGGATCGGCGATTTCTTACAAAAGGGCATGCCATAAGAAAGAAAGGCAAGCATTTCAAAGGTGAGCCAGATAATCGGACGAATCCTAAATTACCTAATGGTGATGTTATATACGACATGGTCAAGTACTTAAAAGTAATCTTTGGAAAGGGTCCTGGCAGTCTATCTGTTTCGAATGATGCTGATGGACACGTACCCATGTGTAAGAAGTGCTCTATATTTTGGGAGCTACCCTATTGGAAAATACTGGAGGTTCGCTTTACAATCGACGTGATGCACGTGACGAAAATCTGTGCGTGAACCTACTAAGCTTCCTGGGCGTGTATGGGAAATCAAAAGATACACCGGAATCATGGCAGGACCACCAATGTATGCACGAACGAGACGACCACCTGAATCCAGATAAGTATCAAGGTCTTGCCAGCTACGCTCTTACCAAAGAAGAGAAGGAGATCTTTTTGAAGTCCTGAGCAGGAGAGACAATTTGCTACCCGCATGGGTAGCTACACACCCATGCGTTATACGGAGATGTAAGCCGTATGTACCAGTTTTAGCTTGTTTTCCTAATAAAACACGGATATTTGGTGTACAAAACTGGTTTCGGAATTTTCAAAAAAATATTTTTTTTGTTCGTCATTTTTAGCTTTTTTCATAGTTGACTTTTTTGTTGACTTTTGGGTCAAACTTTACTAAAAAAATCACAGCGGATGGAAAAATTTTCAAAATACTTTCTAATATTTCTATCAACTCTACTAGTGACATCCCCTTGTCTACTTGAGTAATCTCATTTTACCATTGCATATACGTTTCGGTCAAACTTAGGGTGTGTAGCTACCCATGGGGGTAGCAAGTCTTTTCCGCCTGAGCAGTATCAAGGTCCCGTCTGGTTTCTCGTCGAATATAAAGGGAATAATAAACATGGCAGAGAAAAAGTTCCAGAACCTAAAGTCTCATGACTGCCACGTGATTATGACACAATTACTTCCGATTGCATTGAGGGGGCTTCTACCGGAAAATGTTCGAGTACCCATTGTGAAGCTATGTGCATTTCTCAATGCAATTTCTCAGAAGGTGATCAATCCATTAACTCTACCAGGTTTACAGAGGGAGGTGGTCCAATGTCTTTTCAGCTTCGAGTTGGTGTTCCCACCATCCTTCTTTAATATTATGACGCACCTCATAGTTCACCTAGTCGAAGAGATTAACGTTCTCGGTCCTGTATTTCTACACAACATGTTCCCCTTTGAGAGCTTCATGGGAGTCTTAAAGAAATACGTTCATAACCGTGCTAGGCCCGAAGGAAGCATCTCCAAGGGCTATGGAACAGAGGAGGTAATTGAGTTTTGTGTTGACTTTATTCCTGACCTTAAGCCGATCGGTGTTCCTCAATCGCGCCATGAGGGGAGACTGCGTGGAATAGGCACGCTAGGAAAGAAAGCAATAATGTGTAAGGACTGGGATTCTTTCAATCAAGCACACTACACAGTTATACATAATTCCATCTTGGTGGCTCCGTATATCCAGGAACACATGAATATTTTACGCTCTAAATGCCCGGAGCAGCCTGGAGAATCGATTGAAAGAGAACACATGAAGACTTTCAGCGGGTGGTTGCAAACACGTCTCATTAATGATAACACTTTTGAAGAACAATTATACTTGTTGGCCAAAGCACCATCGTCGACTATATTGACTTTTCAAGGGTACGAGATAAATGGGAATACATTTTACACGACCGACCAAGATAAGAAGAGCACCAACCAAAACAGTGGTGTCCGCTTTGATGCAACAAACAACAATGGGAAAAAGGACACATATTATGGTTACATAGAGCAGATATGGAAACTTGACTATGGACCTTCTTTCAAGGTACCTTTGTTCAGGTGCAAATGGTTCAACCTGGAAGGAGGGGTAAATGTAGACCCGAAGTACAGAATGACTACGGTGGATGTCAAAAATCTTGGGTACGACACCGAACCATTCGTCCTAGCCAATGACGTGGCTCAGGTTTTCTATGTGAAGGACATGTCTTCCAGACCGAAAAAAAGAAAAGATAAGCAAGCGAATACATCATACGATGAGCCAAAGCGCCATATAGTTCTTTCAGGAAAAAGAAACATCGTAGGAGTGGAGGACAAGACGGACATGTCGGAAGATTACAATAATTTTCATGAAATTCCCCCCTTCACGGTGAAAACTGACCCAACCATCACGTTGAATGATGAAGATTGTCCCTGGTTGCGGCGCAATCAGAAGAAAGGGACACAGACAAAGAAGAAAGGGACACACACTAGATAGGGATGTTGGTGGTGATGTGTAATAATGTATTAAACCTTGTATGACTTGTATTCGGTCGATGAACTGACTTGTATTCGGTATTAAACCTTGTATGGCTTGTATTCGGTGATCTGTTATAATTAAATATGATTTTCAAATAATAAAAAGAAACTAGAAAAATAAATAATAAAAAGATAATGATTTTCAAATATTGGAATATTTTAAAAGAAACTAAAAAAATTTGATTTTCAAATAATAAAAAGAAACTAGAAAAATAAATAATAAAAAGATAATGATTTTCAAATATTGGAACATTTTAAAAGACACTATAAAAAGATATGATTTTCAAATAATAAAAAGAAACTAGAAAAATAAATAATAAAAAGATAATGATTTTCAAATATTGGAACATTTTAAAAGAAACTAGAAAATTATATGACTTTCTAAATAATAAGAAGAAACTATAAAAGAAAACAGAAAAAGAAACACAAAAGAAACCAGAAAAAGAAACCAGAAAAAGAAACTATAAAAGAAAACAGAAAAAGAAACTAGAAAACAGAAAAAGAAAAAAAGGCTTTGGTCGCGGTTGGTAACACCAACCGGGACCAAAGGCCCACTCGGCTTCGCGCGCATATTTTCGCGGCCCGGGGGGACCTTTGGTCCCGGTTGGTGTTACCAACCGCGACCAAAGGGTCTTTGGTCCCGGTTCGTGACTGGAACCGGGACAAAGGTCCCTTCCGCGTGCTTTAGGTGGTTCCGCGCCTTTCTTTTTCCTCATTCCATCCCCGATCCGCGCCGCCGACCTCTCCCCTCCGCCATCCCCGACGCGCCCGACCCCTGCCGCCAGGCTGCCCGCGCCGCCGTCCCTCCTCGCCTCGCCTCGCCGGCCGCCCCCGGCCGCGCCGGCAGCTCCCTCCTCGCCGCCCGCCCGCGCTGCTCTCCCTCTCCTCGCCGCCCGCCCCCGATCGGGCTCCCTCCTCGCCGGCCGCCCGCACCGTCCTCACCTCGGACCCCCACCGTCCTCCTCAACCTCGGACCCCCGCCGTCCTCCTCAACCTCCGCCGCCGCCGGCCAGCGCGCGCACCCGCGCTCTGCCTCCTCCACCCGAGGTGAGCTTTCTTGTTTTTTTTTCATTTTGTTTTCAGTTTTTTTTCATATTAGGTTAGAATAGGATTTTAGATATAGGAAATTGTTAGAAAAATTAGATTGTTAGATATAAATATAGAAATAGAAAGGAAAATAGTAATAGAAATGAAAATAGTAATGAAAACAAAATAGAAATAGTAATGAAAACAAAATGTGATATATGAAAACACAATTTGATATATGAAAACAATATTGTGACTTAATAGAAATAGTTTAGAAATAGAAATAGTTTACAAATAGAAATAGTTTAGAAATAGAAATAGTTTAGAAATAGAAATAGAATTAGAATTCTTAGGGTTAGTGTTTAGGGTTAGCAATTTGTACATGTTAGTGTTTAGGGTTAGTGTTTAGGGTTAGCAATGGTACCTTGATAGCAATTTATTTTAGTGTATATTTGTTTATTCACGGATGTATCTAGATGTATTTTGATATTCACACAAATAAATTTGATTGCAGGGACATTGAGCTATGGATCCAAATTTTCCGAACGTCATCGACAGAGATGAGGAGAGCGAAATGCGAATGCTCCAAATTATAGCAGGACGTGCGGGCGCGCCTGTCGGTGAAGAAGATGCCTTTACCGCAGAAGATTACGGCTCCCAATTTCTGAACGATTCCGGTGAGGGGGTTCAGGAAGAAGAAAATGGAAGAGAGGGGGAAGTGCCCTTAACAAACTCTGGCGAGGTATATTAAGCCTCTACATCGATCACACTAGATGTATTATTTGAGTTGTATTGTTGTTATTAACGAACCATTTTTTTCTTTTAGCCCTCCGGATCATCCTCATCTATAGCATTGCCGAAACGAGGCCCGACGAAGCCGTTGAAGGAGGGTCGTAGGATAGTGATCGACCAAGTTAGTGCTAGTGGGGAACCTTTGGAACCCATCGACAACCGCCGCAAATACATTAATCAATGCGGGGTTATTGTTAGGGACATTGTCCCGATCAACCTTGAAGAATGGATTAAGCCGAAGGATGTAAACAACCCAACTACTTATGTCGACCAGAGACTAAAAAAATTGTGTTGGGACACACTCTTGACAAAGGTCAGCCTACCGTCAGATCTACCGGTGCTCTTGATGGACAAAGTGAAGGAGTGGTCGCTTAGTAAGATGGCCGAACAATTCCGGACCTGGAAGAAAAACTTATGGAAAGCTTATGTAAAGGCCGGGGAGAAAGATCCAAATTTCACTGGAGCACTAGTGAAGATACAACAGCAGTGGCCCACATTTGTGGAGCAAAGAAAATCGGAGGCCGCTGTGGCCCGATCGGAAAAAAATAAGTTAAATGCTGCGAAGAAGGAATATCACCACCATTTGGGGGTAGGTGGCTACAGGGCTGCCGTGCCTAAGTGGGAAGCCTTTGAAGCACGACTGCTTGATAACGGGATCATTCCACAGACAGCGGACTAGCCCCCGAGGTCCAAGTTTTGGTTGTTCGCGCATGGGGCAGGGTTGGACCCACAGACAGGGTTGATTATTGCTCAGGGAAAATGGAAGGAAAAAATTGAGTATATAACCAAACAACTTGTGGACGCAATAGATAAAGTTCGAAGGGGAGAGTACGTGGTCGACAGAGAGAATGACGAGCTGTCACTAGCACTCGGGAATCCTGAACACGTTGGACGATTACGAGGCTATGGAGCCGGTGTCACCTTGAAGCAAGGTTTTCCGGAAGACGCTCATACTTATAGAAGCCGTCAGAGAAAAAAGAAGCAGGAGTCTGACCGGTTATCAGCACTAGAACGCAAGGTGCAGCAGCAGCAGGAGCAACTAGACTCAATTAGTAAGCAAAAGGCATCTCAGCTGCAGCTAGAAGGTCATGTCGAAGCCGCCCCATCTGATCAGCGGAAAAGCAGCGTGGGTTCCATGCATGTAGAAAATTCTGAATTCCAACCGCCGGCGGCTCACTACCCCGTGGATGATATCACGGAGAAGACAGACTGTGAGCTACACATGTCAATGAAGAACATGTCCTTCAAGGTGGCGGTCGGCTATGCTTTACCTAATCCAGCTGGAGCAAGCTACCATCTCGGAGGGATTCCACATGGCTATGCTCGTGTCGGGGTGGATGAAGTTGTGCCGTTATATGCTAATCTGGAACTTGACATTCCTGGAGGTGACGGCGAGAAGACACTGGGAGAAGTCGAGAAGGGTATCGCTCTCTGGAACAAGGAAAACATCGTGTTTCCAAACTTGACTCCTCCGAGTAGCAGACCCCCACCTCAAGATATCCATCCCCCCACCTAATGATCCATCCCCCTACGTCAAGATCCATCCCTCTCCCACCTCAAGATCCACCCCCCCACCTAAAGATCCATCCCCCCACCTAAAGATCCATCCCCCCCACCTAAAGATCCATCTCCCCCGCCTAAAGATCCATCTCCCCCACCTAAAGATTCACCCCCCAAGATATATCCTCCTCACGTGAAGATCCATCCCTCGATGCCCCATCCGTCGCGAGTCCATCGCGCGCGACGTCCCGTCCGTCGATTCCGCCCCTTGTCAAGACCTTCTCGTCAAAGCGGAAACTATCCTTCACGTCGACGCGTGCAGATAAGTTATCTCGAGCGGAACGCGAGTTGCTAAAGCCTCTTCCAAAGAGACCTTACGACTTGACTCCAGAGGAACTCGAGGAGTCGGTGCATGCCCATATTAGAGAACAGTTAGCTCCGAAACGGCCCCCGCCTAAAGAGAAACTGGATCCAAAAAAAGTTGAGAGATTTGTGAAAATTTTCTCGAATCCCCGGCCAGAGCCACCTCCATTGCGAGATGACTATGATCGTGTCTTGGAGAAGACAATTAGTCAAGATGAGGAGGAAAAGAAGGATGCCTATCTCCTAAAGAAGCAGAAGATGAAGGAGGAGAAGGAGGCGGCAGATCGCCTAAAGAAGGAGCAGTTCAAGGCGGCAAAACGCGGGAAACAAGTGGCCCAGCTCGGAGAACAGGCAAAAAAGTCGATCTCCCCGCTGAAGGTGATCTCAACTAAACAAGTTGCCCAGCTCGGAGAACAGCAGCAACATTATCAGTATGCATGGACATATAAAAAAGGGAAGTCCCTGGTCAGACCTGAGGAGATCAATTCTCTATCAACACAATTGCGTCGATTGCATCACTGGTACGAGAAAGCTGTAGCGGCCGGGCATGAAGCTTTCTGGGTGAGTTATAAGAAAAAACATTGCTTCACGGATGACTTGTTATATATTCCGTTTTCGGAAATCTTTCAGTTATTCAATCAAGACGCCCTCGACAAAGTCATCGTCAGTTCCTATTGTTTGTAAGTGATTTATTTCTGCAATTTAGTTAAGTCTCCAGCTCTGCACGTTCATTGCCTGTAATTATCTCACTATATTCTTTTGTATTGTAGAATGAAGATTGTCGAATGCAGGAAACGGTGCATCTTTGACACTGGGTTCATTGACCCAAATTATATTAATGAAGCGACCGTAAGATACAATTGGCAGATCACCGAGGATAGCTTGGTCGATTGGTTAGTGAAGCAAAATACCTGCGGAGAAATACTTTTTCCTTACGTCTTCCAGTGAGTGTTACCTTCTACGCATTCTATTTTGCTTTAGTCATGGACTTATAAACGTGCGCAGTTTCCACAAGATTTTGCTAATCATTAGAGTTGACCAAGGAGTCATTCAAGTCATGGACTCGTTAAGGAAACCAATGGAAGAGTACCAAAGCATTCAAGATATGCTCCAGAGGTAATTTCAATCATTATCGCTCTATATCAACCTCTTTCATTCATTTTCTGATATCAACTAATCAATAACTCCTTTAATCATTTTTCTATTGGCGGGCAGTGTTTGGAAACGGTTCATCAAGAAGGTTCCAGGGTGGTGGAAACCGGAGATATATTTTTATACCACCAACGTAAGTAGTACTATATATATAGGTCCATTATGAAGCAACTTTTTAATTCTAGTTTCAATACCATTATGAAGCTTGACTATTATTTGATTAAATTCTATTTTTTGTAAAGTGGTGTCTGAGGCGGGATACTGGGACCAATTTATGTGCGTACTATGTTTGCGAGTACATACGCTCTTTTGTCACTGAGCGGGATAGAGAACAAAGAACGCGTGATGTATGTATACACTCTTCGCACTTTTTTATTACCATATTGTGTTGACTACCATCCATAAATTATTTTATTATGATTTCATATATATATATATAGTTATAAACAACTCACATATTCATATTGATCTAGATGGAGTTAATGCGGGACAAGCTCATACCATCGAAGCGCCTAAAAGCACTTCAAGAGGAAATTGCGGGATTTTTTAACTCCGAGGTCCTGAAGAGAGGTGGAGAATTTTTTCACCCACCAAATTATGTTTTGCCTGACATGTAATAATTGACATGATCTCGACGTGTGAGAAACATTATGTCGGCGTGTGACGTTATGTATGTATATATGAAACATGATCTCGACGTGTGAGAAACGTTATGTATGTATGTATGTATGTATGTATGTATGAATCAAATATGAATGGTAGTACCACTGACACGGCACGGCACGACACGACACGGCACCGGACACGGCGACACGGCACGGCACGACACGGCACGGCACGGCGACACGGCACCTATTGATTTAAAATCCCCCGAAAAAAAGCATTTGGTTAACCCCCCCCCCCCCCTAAAAAAAGCATTTGGTTAAAACAAAAAAAAAGTGAAACTCTTTGGTCCCGGTTGGTAATACCAACCGGGACCAAAGGGGTCCGGCCCGGAGCGCCCCCCACCGCGCCCACCTGGAGGCCCTTTAATTCCGGTTCCTGGACCGCCGGGACTAAAGGCCACCCCCCCTTTAGTCCCGATGTAGCGCCCCGACCCCAGAACTATACAGTGGAACGTTGTGTAACCGGTCATGCTACACAATTGAGGGTTACTGGGTTTACCAATCCCAGGCCAAAACTCATTGGCAGGTGTGCTCGGAATGGATCATCGGCACACAACACCTCAGTCATGCCATAAGCTCAGACATCGCTTCCATGTATAGTAAAGAGACCGAGACTTGTGGAACGAACTGGCACATCACAGACTCTACGACACAAAGATATCATAGTTCAACTCATATAATTGAGAAAGATAGCAAATGACACATCAGAGGTCACTGACCCATCATTACAACAAGCGGAAGCAAATTAAAGTTGTCTAAACAACAAGATCCAAATTATGGCCTAAGAGGCCTACAGATAAACATCCCGTGCCAGCCTGTTCCATGACGTCCCAAGCTGCCACCTGGGAACCCCAGACTACTCGTCGAAGTCAACGTAGAACCCACCTTCCAGTTCGGTGGCGTCCTCCTCTGAAACAAATAATAAGCAACAAAGCAAGGCTGAGTACGACGTACTCGCAAGAATTAGTAGGGCGATATAGGCCCGATGCAGACGGAGGCTTCAAAGCTATATAAGTGGTTGTTTTGCATAAAGCTGGTTTTGTTTCCTTCCGAAGACTAGGACTCATGGCATCGTCTAATCAGAAGATTTTCATAAGGGGATAAGATAGTAAACTTTTCTTCTTCGGTTCCCATGGAACCTACTGTATTCAGCAACTCCACTTATCTCCACCAAGGCACTCCCTCGAATCTCCCTCGAGGAAATGAACCTTTGTCACACGTTGATTATGCAACCTCTAGCTGCCATTTGATTAAAGGTTCAGGTTATCTATGATCTTATCGTCTATTCCCAAGTTGTCCATAACCGCGGACACGGCTTTTCGAAAAGATTAAACCCTGCAGGGGTGTACTGTTTTTACCATTGGTACCGTCCGACCCCTTGCCTGATCATTTAGCTCTCTTCCGGGGAAAGCCGGCAGGGCAGGCGCGGTTAAACCTTTACAAAGCATGAGACTATCCAAGGGTCATCGTGACGACAGGACAAGTTCAGCGCCTATTTCAACACCCTGCCCCATCGCCACTCCTATCAACACCACCATCATCACATCATCATCATCTTCACCTGCAACTCACACGCAAATGGAAAGCGCAACTAGAGGACCCTTGGATACGCCCGCACTAATTATTCGGTTAGTAAGGAGCCCATACTCCCACCTTTGGAAGCACGCTAGTCTTGGTTCAAGAGGTAAAGAACTCGCACCTAGGGGCCAGAACGAGACAAAACACCATCCCCGATGGCAACTCATCCCAGCCTTCTTAGCAATTAATTATCAACACAAGTCTCCACCAATGTCCGAACATTCCATTCACTTCACAATTATGGAAATAATCAACGGACAACTTAAGCATCCGACTAAGCATGGCTAAGCATATCTAAGCATGACATACAACAGATATGAATTATCTCAGGCCCACACTTCAACCTATGGTTCATAGGAGGGGAAACAGATAATGGTTCAGGGAGCATGCAAGTGATAGGATATTCTATACACTGACCAAAACTTGTCACCAGAATCGAATGCAATAATAGTATGGTGGATAAAATACTTGGGTAATATGAGATATGCCAAGAAGGTTAGGTTAGCTCTTGCCTTGCTGGTAGTACTGGTCGCGCTGGTTGTCAAGGTATTGTGGTGGAACCTCGACTCCAGAATCTACCGAAACACAAACAAGACAAGAAAGAAATAAATAACAAGAATACAAGGTGCAATGCACAATCATGATGATATGGTCATATTATGCATTGAACTCATATTGGGCATCTCCCACAAGTTAAATGGAACCCCTAAAATAAATATTGCAATTAACGGGTTAAAACTCCATCTTTAACTTAGTGAAATAGGTGAATATCCAAAATGTCCAGTACTAAAATATGGGTACTAAATGCATGAAAATGACATTATTAGATAGGTATTAACCCACTGATCATTTTGGTACCTTGTTTGCATTTTTCCGATTAACGGTGAAGAAATGGTGATTTAAACGGTTATGCGATTTAAATCATTTTAACCATTTCGAAATTAACATCAAAGGAAAAATTGTTTGCATGCTGTGATATTAACATAGGTAGATAGCATTTGCTTTGCTGGTCATTTTGGTATATCATTTGCAATTTTTGAAGTAATATTCACCAAGTTATGATATTCCCAATAAATGATTTAAATCTGCCATTTTAATAAATTTAGTTAAACAGCAATTTAAATGTTCATTATTGCATGGAAATGGAACTAACATGGAGATGTTGTTTTCCTGAACATTCATAGATCTCATTTATAATTTTTGGAGCAATTGTCATGAAGTTATGAATTTACTAACTATTGATTTAAATCTGCCATTTTACTTAATTCAATTTCAATGGCAATTTACAAAATTCAAACCAACTTGTAAACCTCACTAGCAGGTAGGCATTTATCCCCTGATCATTTTAAGACCTTGTTCACAATTTTTGAGGCATTATCTATAAAGTTATGGATTTTTGAATTTGGGTATTAATTCTGCCCCCTTTGTATTTATTAAATAAAGGCAAATTATTTTGTTCAATTAATTCAACAAAGGGTACTAAGAGATAGATAATTCCCTCCTGAGCAGTTTGACATATTATTTGCAATTTTTGGACTTGTGGTTCAAAAGTTATGGATTTCCAAAGTTTTGCAATATTTTCTGTTAATTTTCTAAAAGAAAATCTGAAGAACAGCTGACGTCAGCTGACGTCAGCAGGAGGGACAGCGGCTTGGTTGAGCATCAATTCGTGGATTCCGTGCGAAGTTGGACGCGGGGACCTCGCCTAACAGCTAGAGGGGACGGAGGTGAGTCGGAGGGGGCGGCGTAACGGACCAAATGGTCGCCGGAGTTGCGCCGGCGACCATGGCCGCGGCGGCGCAGCTCGGCCTACGGCGCACGGACGATCCAGAGCGCGAGGAAGAGGGAGGAAGGGTCTAGGAGGACGAGCAGCTCACCCCAGACGCGATGGTGAGGACGGCGAGGTCGGAGGAGGGACGACGGCGACGCGGAGGTGCTCGACGCGCGGCGGCCGGCGCGGGAAGACGCGGACGCACGCGTCGGCTACGGGCCTCCCCGGCCCGATTCCTTGCGTGGGGAGGGAGAGGAGCTCGAGACGGAGCTCATGGAGGCGTCGGCTTGGCTCCGGGCAGCCGGAGTCGCCGGCGGGCGCGACGACAGTGGCGGCCGGATGCGGGGATGGCGGCGACAGAGCGGGGAAGACGAGGACGCCGACGGCAACTTCGGGCACCCCGGCCCGATTCGACCGGCGGGGAGGTGCAGTACGTCGGGGCGGAGCTCGGGGCGGCGACGGCTTGCCTCGGGGCGGCCGGCATCGACGGCAGGCGCGACAATGGCGACGGCGGCAGGAGCTCGAGCTAGGGTGCGGTTAGGGTTCCAGGGGAGCAAAGGCCAGGGGAGGAGAGAGGGAAAAGAGGAGAGGGTGCGGGGTGCTCCACTTAACCTCCCTGGGGGGGGGGGGGGGCTGCATCGAAGGAGGCCGCAGGGGACGACACGGCGTCGACATGGCCATGGCGCCAGTGCTTGGCACTGTGGCGACAGGGACGGTGGAGGTTTTCTGGAAAACCCCCTGCCCCTTTTCTTCTTTATTTGCAAAAGGGTCCAGCAGCAGTTTAGTGAATTTAATTGAGGCCCTTAAGCATTTTCTAAAATTCCACAAAAATTCATGTAGCCTCCCCTTACCATCTAGAAGCTTCACAAAAATTGGGGTTGCAAAATAAAAAGTTTTGCACCACATTTGTTCATAGGCTTTAGTTATAACATTTATGGCAATTTCCAAATTGTATTTAATTGGAGCAATTAAGCATTTCGAGAAATAATGAAATTATTCATGGAGGCTCTCACAATAATACTGAAGCTCCCCATGATTTTAGTTTGAATTTTTGAAAGGCTTAATTGGGTTTCAAAAATATGAATTGGTTTAACTCAATTTGAAGTCCCAATTTATTTAATTGTTTGGCAAGAATTTGACTTTGCCAATTAATTTGAAAATGCATTATTGGAACTTTCTGGACAATATGGAAACTCAAGAATATTTGGTCTTGCCAATTTGAGCAATTGCATTTGGTTTGGGATTTTTGGAAGTGCTTTGCTTCCCTTTAAGGATTTTCAATGTTTGCAATATTTTATTTAGCAATTTAAATATGTATGCCATGATGCAATGCAAAGCAAAAAGTGAAAATTTGGCCCATATTTTAGGGTACCAAATCTGGGCTGTTACACCCGAGGCTTTAGTCCCGGTGATTAACCCGGGACCAAAGGCCCTTTGGAACCGGGACCAATGGGCCTTTTTCCACTAGTGGAGCCCGCGATATCGGTTAAGAAAACAAGGCGCGGTAAATAATGCCGCAAGTAACATCTGAGTACCTTCCTCTCTGCCCTGTATCGTTTTCCTCCTCCACGCGGCGACGCCAGGAGCTGAGAGGAAAAGTTTCTGGCCGATCTTCACGTGTGATCGTGCTAGTCTTCTCTCCCCCGTCTGCTGCTTTGGCGGCGGGAGGGAGGAGATCCGATTCCTCCGCTCTGAATTTAGGGTTTGGTATTGCAGGTCATGGTGCGCCGTTTCGATGGTGGGAGCGGTGATCGGACGAATAAATCTGTCTCGGCTCCACTCCCACACCGACGGTGTGCGTCTGTGCATGTGACAGCTGGAAGATGGTGTATCCTGTGCTGGATTTGTGGTTGGAGGCTGACAGTTCTGGTTTTCTCCTTCGACGTCGTAGTCATGTGGGGGTGTCTGTTCTAGAGTTCGATGGCGTGTTCGGGGACATGTTGCCCCGGTCTGATTCTTTAAACGGTAATTGTTTTGCTTTTGACAAACTATTTTGGAGCTCCGTAAAGCTGCAGATCAGCGATGGAGCCGTGTGGAGCTCGGGTGAAGAGGTCATCTGTCTTCCGTTCCTTTGGTGTTCACTTCGGTGGTGTTGAAGGAGGTGGATAGGCGCTGGTTCTTTGCATAGATTTATCCTATCTTTTCAGTTCTATAAGGTCGGTGTGTACGTGCCTTGTAACTCGATCTTTATTTTATAAATAAGACACGTATTACCATGCAAGAAAATGATGGCGCAAGTACAGAGGTCAAATACCTAAAGCAAAGACGTAATTCGTTCTTTTTACCCGACTGAGGTTCGTCTTAGGTCCGTGAGTTAGCATCTCACCCACTGCTATGGTACTTTTAAAATGCATGAGTGAGGAGGGGACCCGTCCCTATCCTTCCGCCCAAACATCAACCCGCAAAAATATTTTCGGTACCCACTAACCCCCTCCCCCAATCCCACTATATCTTGGGGATTGCAGACGATTTAGGGTTGGCCACTCGATCCCCTCCGCCGTGAAATCGCCTCCTCCGCCCCGACCCTTCCAACTCCGACGATCCAATCCGCTTCATGTGCCCCATCCCAGTCCTCTGGCGCGAAAGATCCATGGCTAGCGCATCCGGGCATGGCCGTAGTGAGCTTAGCGGTGCGTGTGCGCCTCCGAGTGGCGACGACGAGGAGCGGCACCGCCTTCGAGCAAGGTCGCGGACGATTTACGACTTGGGATTGTTGGGTTTCACGCACAGGATCAATCACATCGAAATAGACAAACACGCACACGAAAAAAAATTAGCCAAGGGTGCGTATCGCACCCATTCTTGTTCTCTTTATTTCTGAATATCTGGGTACAAATCTCGTTACAGGATCTTGTGCATATATATGCACGTACTCACCGACGTACTTCAAAGTCTAAACCTACACGAACACCAACTCCTAGTCTAATACGCTTTTGACATGCAAACCAACGCATTATGGAAACTGGCTTATATTTCCAAGCTAAGCTAACTCGTACTATAACTATTTTGACTCCTAGCTATATTCTGGCACGGCAAGGTCTTCTACATGCACCCGAGCGCAACATACGTACCAGTAAAACACTAATCAAGTGACCTAATTAATTAACATGCGAAGACTTGCATATTAATTAGCACTAACCAAACTCTATTAGAGGAAAGATTATTTCTAACAGGGATGGCCTGCGCGAGCAATGCGTGCCATTCATCGAGGAGAGCCACGCCGCCCGCCCGCTCACACTATGCGGAGCATGAAGTTCCCGCACAGTGCCGGTGTCGGCCGTGGTGGTCTTGGACGACGAAGAGGACAATGCGCGCCCGGCGGCGAGGTCCACGTAGGCGCGAGACCGTGGCCGGTGCTCCCGGAGCAACCGGCACGACGTGTGGGCCGGCTTCAATGTGCTCAACGAGCACATCTTGCCCCCACGTCTTGCGGCGTCGCGAGACTGAAGCCGCCGTCCCTGAGGCTGTGCGCAAGGCGGCGATGCATGACGATTTGGAGTCGGAGAGCCGCCTCTAACCGTAAGGGAGGAGCATGACTTCGTTGTTGTCGTGTGCAAGTCTGCCGATGAGCTGTGACCTTGCCGGTGAAGCAGTGTTAGTGTTTGCTTTTTTTTTCGAAATGGGGTCACCCCAGTCTCTGCATCAAAGTGATTAGTGTTTGCTTTTAGTTTAACTATGTTTATGTTATGTTTCTGATGTTTAAAACTATGCTTGTGCCGAACTCTGTTTATGTGATCCTAGTTGAAATCTCATACCAAGCTGGTATTTCAAATTTACAGTAAAATTTACTGTATCTGCTCTACCCCATGGAATTTCCAAACCGTAAAACCAGTTTCCGAACGTACAGCTGATTTTGTGTTGATTTTTTAGCCTATCCGTTAGAGATGCTCTTATCTGCACAAATCCGGCGGATCTTTTTTTCCAAATATAATAGAGCAAACTACCCACTTTCTTGTAAGTTTGAACCAGTCCAAATGTCAAACAGCCCATCCATCCATGACATTTCACGTGGCCAATGAATCCCAGAAATTATACGCCGTACGCCAAAAATCATGAGGGCGCGGATCTCATGTTCCACCCACCACAAACAGTAGTCTCCAATCTATCTACAAGAATAATTCATCAAGCCAACGATCGGGCCGCGACCTGTCAGTCACGTACTACAGAACTGGAGTCGAGATGGAGACGTTCACGTCTGCACCACTCGTGGATCCTTCAAGTGGTAGCAGCTCGTGTGGCACAGCTGCACAAGCACATGGCCACACCCACAACGTAACGGAAGCAACGAGTGAGCAAGTGAGAGAGCAAGAGTGAAGCAGCAGCATCAAGCAAGCTAAGCCGGCCATGGGGTCGTTGCCGCCGGGCGAGAGGCCGCACGCCGTGATGATCCCGTACCCGGCGCAGGGCCACATCACGCCGATGCTGCAGCTGGCCAAGCTGCTCCACGCCAGGGGCTTCCACGTCACCTTCGTCAACAACGAGTTCAACCACCGCCGCCTGCTGCGCTCGCAGGGCGCGGACGTGCTCCGCGGCGTCCCGGCGTTCCGGTTCGCCGCCATCGCCGACGGCCTCCCGCCGTCCGACCCGGATGCCACGCAGGACATCCCCGCGCTCTGCTACTCCACCATGACCACCAACCTCCCGAGGTTCAAGGCGCTTGTGGCGAAGCTCGACGAGGAGGCCCAGGCATCCGGCGGCGCGCTGCCGCCGGTCACGTGCGTGGTGGCCGATAGCACCATGTCCTTCGCCCTCCGTGCCGCGCGGGAGCTCGGCCTCCGCTGCGCCACGCTCTGGACCGCCAGCGCCTGTGGCTTCATGTGCTACTACCACTTCAAGGATCTACGCGACCGTGGCATCATCCCTCTCAAAGGTACTATGTCTCTGCAGTATATATGCATATATACGCAACACCAGCTTTCTTCAATTAGCAAGTAACACATGTTACATGTAGCATCTTGGTTGTCGCTGTTGTACTATTTGTACCAGAAGAAATTAAATTGGTTACATAGTTCATACCAATTCTGTTCAGCAAGTTCCATGTTTATTTGCTAATTGCTTGTGAGTAGCTAGTAGAAGTTTTGGAGGTAACATGATTATAATTGAGATGAGTTCTTAATGCTGGTGCAGACGAGGTGCAGTTGAGCAATGGGTACTTGGACGACACGACCATCGATTGGATACCGATGGTGCCCAAGGACCTGCGGCTGCGCGACCTCCCGAGCTTCGTGCGCACCACGGACCCGGATGACATCATGTTCAACTTCTTCATCCACGAGACGGCCGCCATGTCGCAGGCGTCGGGGGTGGTCATCAACACCTTCGACGAACTCGACGCGCCGCTGCTCGACGCCATGTCCAAGCTCCTGCCGCCCATCTACACAGCGGGGCCGCTCCACCTGACCGCGCGCAACAACGTGCCGGAAGACAGCCCGGCCGCTGCGCTTGCCTCCAGCCTGTGGAAGGAGCAGGAGGTGCCGCTCCGGTGGCTCGACGGCCGGGCCCCGCGCTCCGTGGTGTACGTCAACTTCGGGAGCATCACGGTGATGTCGAACGAGCAGCTGCTGGAGTTCGCTTGGGGGCTGGCCAACACTGGGTACGCCTTCCTCTGGAACGTGCGTCCCGACCTCGTGAAGGGCGACGAGGCCACGCTCCCGGCGGAGTTCTCCGAGGAGACAGAAGGGCGGAGCATGCTGTCGACGTGGTGCCCGCAGGCGAAGGTGCTGGAGCACGAGGCCGTGGGGGTGTTCCTCACACATTCCGGGTGGAACTCGGCGCTGGAGAGCATCTCCAGCGGCGTGCCGATGGTATGCTGGCCCTTCTTTGCGGAGCAGCAGACCAACTGCCGATACAAGTGCACGGAGTGGGGCGTCGGGTTGGAGATCGGGGACGAGGTGAGGAGGGCCGAGGTCAAGGGGATGATACGGGAGGTCATGGAGGGGGAGAAGGGGCGAGAGATGCGGCGCCGCCTGATGGAGCTCCGGGACAGCGCTGTGGCCTCCGCGCGGCGTGACGGACGATCTATGCGCAATGTTGACAGGCTCATCGATGAGGTGCTCTTGGCTTGAAACGCCGGTGTTGCTAGGACGATTATAGCCAGTTGATGCCTATTGTGTGTCGGAAATTCAATCCTACATCCGAGCTCACCAGCTCCTGCTATTTTGCACGAAAATAAAAAAATAGTAAAATTTTATGAAAAAATCTGAAAAAATTTAGAGACACACAATTGTAAGTAGTTCACACTTGTGAATTTTTTCAGAATGAAAAGACATCCCTGTGCTCTGTACAAAAAAAACAAAATCAGCATTTTCAAAAATGTGGTTTTATATCTATTTTGACACACTCATCTTGTCTTTTTTTTGTACAGAGTACACGGGATGTCTTTTCATTCAGAAAAATTCACGAGTGTGAACAACTTATATGTGTGTGTCTTTGAATTTTTTCAAATTTTTTCATAAAGTTTTACTATTTTTTTATTTTCGTGCAAACTAGCAGGAGCTGGTGTGCTCGGTGCACAAACGCCGCTCCTTGTGTCGTGGTAAGAGCATCTCTAATGAGTAAACTGATATGTCCCCGAAACACTCTCCCTCACCTGCGTCCGCGCCGGCCGCTCCTTCCCGTCCCCTCCCCCTCCCGCCTCTCCCCTCCCGCCACCATCGGCAAGAGCCGCCGAGCAAGGTTCAGCCGGTGCTGGCGGAGGCGGCCGTTCCTTACCCGCACCCGGAGGTGGTCACGCGGGGCGGCGACTCCGGCGGCGGTGGTCCCAAGGGGGCGGCGGCTCAGGTCGGGCTGGGTGGCGGCGGTACGGCAGCGCCGGCATGGAGCTGCGGACGGCGGCGTACGGGTGGCGGCGCCGGTAGAACCCTGCAGCCCAGATTTTGGCCCCATCTGGGTCGGGGCGGTCTGGCCTGCCTTGCGGTATGCTCTATAGATTGCTACGAGAGGTAGATGGTGCAGGGGACAACGACGATGGCAGCCGGCCTGCTACATCGTGATGGCAGGCTTTACGGGCCTGATCTGGACCCGGCCAGACCCTATTATAACACCGGTGTGCCCCCGCGAGGGCTTTACGGGCCCGCAGGGCCCGGCTGGATTGACGGGGACTGGTGTGTCTACGTACATGATGGTGTAGTTGATGGAGTTGGGTGGTGCCCCAAGCGAAGGTGTGGATGTAGCAAGTAGCCGTTTTCCCTCAGTGAAGAATCAAGGTTTAATCGAACCAGTAGGACTTTGAAATCAACAACGAGGTGAACGTCAACGATCTCTGGCGCTTAACCGTCGACGGACGTGGACTTGCACACACTAAACCAATTACTTTGCCCCCAACGGCAGGAAGGTTGTCAATCTTCACGGTCTGCTGAAAACAAAGCGGTTAAACGTATAGTGTAGTAAATGAAAATTATGGAAATGGACCAACGATCAAGTGAATATAAAAAATCAAGTAAACAAGGTTGTAAACAATGTAAAAAGATGGACCGAGGGCCATGTGAAAGAATCGTATGGGCACCTAGAGGGGGGGGGGTTGAATATGTGCTATACCAAATTTTAATTCTTTTTTAAATTAAACTTGATACAAAAGGTAAATTCTCTATATATGCAACTACGGTGAATTTACCTATATGACAAGCTAGCACCTAACACAAGGCAATAACCATGATACAAGTAAAAGCAACTAAGGGATAGAGATAACCGGAAGTAGAAGCACGCGGAGGCAAGGATGTATTCCCGAGTTCCTACTTGTTAAGGGAGTACGTCTCGTTGGAGGGGTGTGAGCTCGCCACCACAGGCCTACTGAACGCCACAAAAGCCTCACCCTATTCTCCGATGAAACTCGCCACAAAGGCTCGGTCCACCTTCCACTATCGGAGTCCTTCAAGACGGAATCCGGAGCATTTATACAAAGTTCTTGGGGCACACACCCACAACCTAATCGAGGGCTCCCAAATCAACAAATCTGTCACAATACAACAAGTAGTAAGCAAAACAATCTAGGAAGACACAACCAAACCCTACAAACGAAATCTCTCAACTGAATGAGGGGGAAATGAAGAACGGCTTGGTGAAGACGTAGATCCGGGCCTTCTCCATCAATCCTTCAAAGATCAATGAGTTTGGGTGGAGGGATTGGGAGATCTAGTGATTCTTGAGCCCTGAGAAATTAGGGTTCATAAATGCTGGACGAGCTACCATTTCCAAGGTAGGTGAAGGGTATTTATACCCTTCACCAATTTCTAGCCGTTGGACACTGTCTGGGCCGGAGACTCCGGGGTAAGTGGGCCGGAGACTCCGGTGCGAACCGGAGACTCCGCCCAACTCCGGAAACTTTGAGTCGCCTAGCCATATTGGAGATTCCGGTCTCTTTGGGAGCGGAGACTCCAGCCCTGCCAGAGACTCTGGGGACCTTCCGGTGAACCTCCGGTGTACCATCCAGTAGCTCCCCACACTTGCGTCTTCCTGGGCTTGAAGAGGGTAGACCGGAGACTCCGGTGTCCAGAGGCGGAGACTCCGGGCACCCTGCGGGGTACCTCCGGACTGGAGTCCAGTGACGCACCACGCTTGTGTCTTGATGAGCTTGAGGTAGACAGGCGGCAGACTCCGTGGTCCTGGGGCCGGAGACTCCGGGGTTCCGGAGACTCCGGCGACACTCCGGGGTACTTCCGGTCGGAGTCAAAAAACGCACCACACTTGGGCACAGGCTAGGAAAAACCTGGGGACCGGAGACTCCGGCCCTGGTAGACAGGAGACTCCGGCCTAGAAATTCCTGCAATAGAGAAACATTGCCCTTTTCTTCCTTTTTGGTGGCAGATGCTCATGAGAATAAATATGTCTATAATCCTGCATCACTTAGCATCTTATTAGATAATCACTAGTGTTGTTAACTAACACACAAAACCAATTAGAGTTTAGGAAATGCTCTTTCACCATGGGTTCACTAATGGTGTCTCTCTAATAAATAAAATACTCATATGAAGGGTGAACGAATTACAGTTGGGCAATTGACAAGATTATGATAGAAACTAGCTATATCAAAGTGTTCATGGTAATATTCATGTAGGCATCACAACAAGGAACAAACATCGCTATCCAACTGCATCTTTGTCTAAAAAGTCCACCTAGGGATCGCTATCCAGCCTGTCGCCCATCGGTATTAAGTTGCAAGCAATAGACATTTACATTAAGTAAAGCGTATGATTTAAGAAATATTTATAATCACGTAGACATAAACACCGCTATTTTACCCTTAGTCGCAACATAACACCATTGTCCTTATACGTTTCTGTCGTTCGTGCCCAGGCACAAAAGGGGCATGAACCAAGTATCTAGCATAAATACTCCCTCTTCGAGACATAATCAATCACTTGGCCAAAGCAACTACACACATCGGAGAGCATGTAAGAACATAAATTAAGATATAAGAACCATGCACAATCTGATCATAACTTCATAATCCATCGGATCCCAACAAACACATCATATAGCATTACAAATAGTCGATCTTGATCATGTAGGGCAGCTCACAAGATCATAAACATAAAGCACAAGGGAGAGAGACAACCATCTAGCTACTGCCATGGACCCGTAGTCTAAGGTGGAACTACTCACGAATCATCCCGGCGGAAGGAATGACGATGTAGAGCCATCCGGGATCGATCTCCCCTCCGGCAGCGTGCCGGGATCAGCTTCAGAATCTCCCTGAATTAGGTTTCGAGGAGGCGGCGGCTTCGGGTGGAGTTTCTGGAAAATAATCGTCACCCCGAGTGTTTTAGGGTTTTTGTGATTTTATAAGCGTCGAGGGGGGCCGAGGCGGCGCCCAGAGGGCAGGGGTGGGCCCCACCCATAGGTCCAGGTGGGGCCGTGGCTGCTAGCCGCTCCTGGCCCCTGGGTGGCCCCCCATCTCGCCCTTTGGTCTCTGACATCTTCTTGTCGAATAAAAATTCCCCGTAAATTATCATCCAATTACGAGAATATTTCCAGAACTAAATTTTCTGAAATAGAAAATAGCAAAAACAGGGAACTGGCACTGGGCATCTTGTCAATAGGTTAGTCCGACAAAAATCCTAAAAATGATATAATAAGATAGTAAAAAATGTAACAATGGCATATAACTAGCATGGATCAATCAAAAATTATAGATACGTTTGACGCGTATCAGGACACGTCTGGTCGACTACCGCCCTCGGCGGTGGAGGACTCGAGGTAGTTCCCTCCCGGGCGGCCACGATATTATTGACCTCGGTACAAGCTACTCCTCGCCTCTTTCTTGCAGTCCTCGTGATGGTTGGTTCGGTGAGACGACGATGCTAGCTTCTTGACCATGGTGGCGCATGTTGGTGGGTAGCTAGTCTGGTGCTGTCGAGGCCTCGTCCTTGGGGGCTCATGTGCCACGGATCGTCCAGGGTTGTGGATAGGTTTTTTTTGGAGAAATCCTTGTCGAGGTCGACACCAATACAGTGCCGCCTTTGGGTGGCATCATCCCTTTCTGAAGGGCGTTCTGGCTACCCTTCATCCGCTTCCATCTGTGTGCCAGTGAAACCCTAGGACCAGTGCGTTGGTCCGGGCAACATCGTGAGCTTTCCTTCTTAAAAGTGTTACTCGGTACTTGACATTTCGGTGCTAGGAGTGTGGTGGTACTTCTTCGGAGGGCGCAGTGAAACGTCTCAGACGTATCTATAATTTTTGATGTTCCATTCTTGATTATATATCATTGTCACATGTTTTTATAATGTTTTTATATCATTTCGGCATAATTCATGTAACTAACCTTTTGACAAGATGCCAGTGCCAGTTCCTGTTTTCTGCTGTCTTTTTGTTTCAGAAAAGCTGTTCGGGGAAGTTTCTCGGAATTGGCTGCAAATTTACATGTTTTATTTTTATGAAGAAACAAAGATGGAGCTAGGGGGAGCTGCAGGAGGCCCCATAGCCCCCAGACACCACCCAGGCGTGGCCCAGGCTTGGCGGCGCGTGGGTCCCACCTGGGCACCTCGGGCGCCTCCCAAGTTGCCCTTTCGCCTATCAATCACCCTCATCTCGGAAACCCTCGATACCCGATCATATTCTCCAGAAAAACATCCGAGGCCACCGCCGTCACCAACCCTAGATCGGGAGGGTCCTGAAGCTCTTCTCGGCACCCTGCCGGAGGGGGAGATCGTCACCGGAGGCATCTACACCACCATGCCTGCCTCCGGAGTGAGGCGTGAGTAGTCCACCACGGGACTACGGGTCCATGGTAGTAGCTAGATGGTTGTCTCTTCTCCTTGTACTCCATTGTTTAGATCTTGTGAGCTGCCCTACATGATCAAGGTCATATTATCTGTAATTGCTACATGATGTGTTTGCTTGGATCCGATGAATTGTGGAAATCATTACTCGTGCTCATGGCATGTGGCTCTCCGGAGGCTGTGTGGTGTCGACGCCACTGCTTCGATGCTGCCTCGACGTCAGGCTACCTCTGGCAAGGTTTGGAGCTTGTTCGGCACCTCAGGGTTTTGTTGTTTGGAGCTGCCCGGTGAGCCTCGTGGTGCCTTCGTTGGTGTTCCGATCCTGCCCATCCTGGTGGTTGGCTGTTCTACGCAGGGGTCTGGTGCTCGGCGATTTGTTGCCTTCAGTGGTGGTATGATCCTGCACCTCTTTGGTGGCTGGCTGTTCTACGTAGGGGTCTGGCTTTTCTCCTCAGGCGTCTCGTTTCTTGTGTGTGTGTGTGTGTGTGTGTGTGTGTGTGTGTGTGTGTGTGTGTTGTAAGCTGGGTTCAACACTTTGTAGCCCTTTTGCCGTTTTGACGTTATTAATTTAACGTTGGCCCTCTTGGCCTTTTATCTAAAAAAAACCTTATAGCTCACCTTATTATGTGAGTCAATTCTAATGTTGGATATAACTGATATGGCAGTCTCTTATAGCCAACAGCTATACTATTAACTGTGCTCTAAAGAAGTGAGTCCGAGTAGGTGTGTGCGTGTGTGCGTGCACCGATGTGTGTGCACGCGTGTACATGTAAGTGTGTAAGTATACATGTGTGTGTATGTATGCGTGCTATGTGTTATATATATGGACGAGAATGCATTCGTGTACGTGTGTATGTGCACCGGAGCATGCATGTATGCGCATACTTGGTTAGGTGTGTAGGTGTGCATATGTATACATATTTGTGTACTATCCGTATACATGTGTATGTGTATATGCATGTATATGTGTGCGCATGTACATGTGTATTGTGTTTATATGGTGTGTACTATTATATGGTATGGTGGCGAGTTGTGCTACTTATGTATACGTATATATGTGCTAGTGTGATGTATATGTGTGTACAATAGATGACCTCACATGTGTGTGTGCACACTCCAGATTTAGCAATCCAGTCTTGGGAAGGCTTGTAAAGCTATTTTTTTTGTTTCTGATGGTGTTGATGACAACGATCGTTGGGAAGCCCAAGTGGGAAGTATGATGTAGCATAATAGTAAATTTTCTCAGTGAAGAAATAAAGATTTATCGAACCAGTAGGAATACAATACTCAACAAAGTTTCAAATAGGACCTCCACACCACACACAAAACACCTTGTCTCAACGTTCCACAAAGGTTGTCAAGCTTCCCGTATCCTCAGTCACAAGAGATTAAATGTATAGTATAAAAAATATAAACATAAATAATGTAAAAACGGGCTAGGAAAAACAAGTTTGTAATCAATGTAGAAGAATGGACCGGGAGGCATACTTTCACTAGTGGTACCTCTCCATAAATAATAAGACACTGCTGGGTAAACAAATTATAGGTGGACAACTGACAGAAATAGATTTAGTTAATTATGATAACAAGATAGTTCATGGCAGTATTCAAGTAAGCATTATGCCAAATTAAATAGACCATACACTGGTACCGGATATATTATTAATACTAACCCTTGAGACCGATTCTATGTATGCATCTCCTAAATTTAAGTTGAGAACAACAAAGTATTGCTTTAATCATGGTGTATAATGTAATAGTAAAAGTATCATCCAAATGTCATAGAGAACCATTGTTTTACCCTTAGTGGCAACGTCAATCACCCCCTTACACGTTTTTGTCACTCTAGAACAGAGTAAAGTTTTATTCACTCCTCCCGCCGACCAACTCCGACTTAATCTCTTGGAGCTTGCGCATGTCTAGTAGTGTTGTTAGGTCCACTTTCCTTTATTTGTTGGCTAAGCTGTATGCAGCAACATCTATTGTAGTAGTTTGGCTAAGATGTATACCGTAGCACTTGTTTCTCTCTTTGGCTAAGCTGTATGCCGCAGCGGTTGTATGACTTTGTCGTTGGTGAACCTTGGTGTTTGTTAAGTCAAAGGTGGGCAATAAAATGCCTTTTATCTAAAAAAACGAACAGAGTAAAGTGAGGCCCGAACCCACTATAGAACACCCGCTCCCTCTTGAAGATTTATTCATAAACTTGGTCAGAGTATACCCATACATCGTAGAGCATGTAATAAAGTAAATAAAGCATTAACATGATAACAATAGCATTATATAAATAGCATGCACAATTTGATCGTAATATCACAATTCATCATATCCCAACAAACATAACAGCTAATAGCAATTACATCATATGGATCTCGATCATGTTATGCAGCTCACGAGACCGTTTTATTGACGAACATGGAGGAGAGATAACCATCTAGCTATTGCTATGGACTCGTTGTCCAAAGATGAACTATTCATGTATTATCATGGATGCAGCAGCGGTGGTGTAGATGCTTCTGATGATGAGTGTCGAAATATGGGTCCAGATAGGTATCCGTGACGGTGGCGGCTCTGTATCAAGACAGGGTAAAGCTTTTCCTCCTCGGGTGTTTTTAGGTCGGGGAGAATATATAGGCGAAAAGGCATCACGAGAGGACACACGAGGGGAGCATGCAGGTGGGACCCATGACCTGCCCTAGGGACGAAGCCCTTGGCTGCCTCCTTTGGCTCCACGACTCTGTCTCGAAAAGTTATTCTTTAATGTATTTTTCTATTTTAATGTTATTTTTCAGGAATAAACTGCAATACGAAAAATATGCATAAAAAACAACTGACACTTGTCACTTGGTTAATAGGTTAGTCCAAGGAAATGCTATAAAATGATATAAATCATATTATAAATATATAACAATATTATTAAAATAGCATAAAACAATCAGAAATTATAGATACGTTTTGGATGTATCAGGTTCCTAAACATTTTCTCTCGTCTTTCTATACGACCCAGTTTAACAATACAAAATATAGCCATGCTATTTGAGATGTTCTAAGCTACTCTATCTGATTCGAGTAAAATAGTGTACTTCCAGCTCTCCTAAAAAGTCATACCATCTAGAAGTTCAATCAGATTTACACAGAAATATAACAATTATATTAAACCAACTAGGTAGCTGATGAACATATATTTCATCGTAACTCTCATGATACTATTTTAGCGGCGTAAATGTTGGTGTTTCTTTGTAGGATTGTGCCATCCGATGTTTCCCGTGGGACGACTCAATTTATCCCTCTTACAAGCAGTAAGAAAACATAAGTATGACTTTCCATTTAAAATATTCTCATTAATTTAATTTGTAGAAAGTTTTACCTCTCAAGCCGTTAATTTGATTAATGATTCGATTTTACCGTTGGCTTCCTTGTGCAAGATTTTTGAAACTAAAGGCCATATTGATATGTTTCAACAATTTTTTATTAGTTAATTACCAGATTGTTTTCACATACTTACCATATTATGCACTACTTAGTTACCAGATTAAAAAATAACTTGTTTACCAATATTTGTAAGATTTTTGTCACATACTCACCTGATTATGTACTACTTAGTTACCAAATTAAATAATAAATTGTTTGTATGTATTTATGAGTTTTGTGTCACATGTTTGTCAGAGTATGCGCTGCTTAGTTGCCAGATTGAGAGTAACTAGTTTGTAGTTAGATTTTTATCTAATATGTCACAAACGTATGTACAATGTTTATATTGTTTATGCTATTATCATATTATTTTGCATGCTTTTGGTATAGTTTTATACAAATTTATAACACTTTCTAGAATAAGCTATTAACTCAGTGTCCTGGGCCAGTTGTTGTTTTTTTGCTTGTTTTTGACTTTTCGGAAAATCAATACTCACGTCAATGGAGTCAAACGAGGATCTGCCCCCATCGCATGGAGCTGGGAGTAGAATCATCAATCTCACGCTGATGGATTAAGAGGAGGATTTGTCCCCACCAAACGGAGCTGAGGGTAGCTTCATCGACCTCACGCTGACAGCGTTGCTCGAGGATCTGTCCTCGATACATGGAACTGGGGTAGCTTCATTCCAGTGCCCCCAGACACTTATTCGACAATGCCGGAGGAGCCGCTGGCAAGCTTAGAAGACTCTAGGAGAATATGTTGGTGATGCATCCAAAATTCTTCCACTTTTCCAAGCACTGTGCCTCATAATTTGCTCCGGGATCCTTCCATATTTGAATAAAACTGCTGTTTCTGACGCTGTTTTTAGCAAAGTCTCTCCCCTGGCTATTTTTGCAGGAAATAAAATTAGGAAAAAATACCACGACATTTTTTATGGAAAAGAAGCACTTTGGGCAAAAGATGGACACGAGGGGGTGCCGGAGGGTCAAAAGGGGTGGCCCCATGCGGCCTGGTACTATAGCCGCGTGGGCCCCCCTAAATTGGGCCTTGGGCACCGTCTCGCCTCTGGTCTTCGACTCACGCCTTTATATATGAGAAAAAACACTTGCCCTAGGGAGAGAGGAGCTTTCGCGAAACACACCGCCGCGACCACCACGATCTTCGTTTCGGGGACAGATCGATCCAGGATTTCTCCTCCGGCGGAGGGATCCGGAGGCCGTCTTCACCGCCATCATCACCGCCTTCATCTCCATCAACCATGAGCTCCCTCACCATCACCATGTGTGAGTAGTTTGCTGTAGGCATGTGAGGTGGATGGGGATTGGATGAGATTGATCATGTAATGCTACCCGTTGTTCGATAATCTTAGGGTTTATCTTGAGGATGCTTTTGTATTGTGTTGGTGCACTTATGCTATGTTTAATGCTTGCTACTAGGGCCCGAGTGGCATGATTTCAGTACTGAACCTATTTGCTTCATCATATAATTGAGTTTAGTATTTACCTGCAAAGTGCATCACCTGCTGTTATATTGAACCTGCGAACCCTAAAAGTGACGTTTAGGGAAAACAAGGGGGAGATGTTCTAGTTTGAGGATCCTATGTGTTCATGGAGTGTTAATGCATTGTCCCGGTCTTCACGAAAGGGTAGACCTTAATTACCTGTAGTTCCAAGTTGGCCCCAGTGAAATGGGCAGGTAGGGCAATAGATGTTGTGCAAATTCTCTTTGTTAGTGCGCATAACTATTTAAGGAACACATACCTACATATATCGGAGTTAGAGAAAAAGCCCCATTGCTAGCTTTACTTTATTATATGATCAATCTCATTCATGCAACACCCCGCTATCACCTCATGCCTACGTTTTAAATCTCTGACTTTCACTTTTCCGGTGAAAACTGGGAAATCCTTGTTACTTTTGTTGTTTTATTTCTGCTCGCTTGAATCCTTTACTGCCATCACTACTACTGCTGCAAGTTATTGATATACAGGTGTGGTTGAGAGTGACGCCTCAATTGCTAAGGTCTTATTGATATTCTTGTGTTCCCATCGTGTCGAACTATAAATTTGGTAATACTTCCAACGAAGACTTCAGCGATCCCCTATACTTGTGGGTATCAAGACGTTTTCTGGCGCCGTTGCCGGGGAGCCTAGCTTTATTGGTAAGACAACTTGATATCATTTATTTGCTGCATTTGCTTGTTCCTAACCATGGGAAAGGAAAAGACCACTCCGAAGGAAATTAGGCCTTCAACTACTCGTGCAGGTAACAATTTGCCAAGTAGGCCAAACTTTTCACCTGATGTTGCTTCTGCTGTTGTTCCTAAGAAAAGAGGAAAAATTGTTTCTAGTTCAGCATTGTCTAAAATGTCTACTAGTAATGAAAGTGATTTAACATGTGGTAGCATAGACAAAGAAGTGGCACTTGAAACACCTGAAATTCCTGAAATATCTGAGTTAACTGAAACACCTGAGAATCCTGAATCTTCTATTTATAAAAATGTGGAATCTGAACTAGAAGCTAGGGAATATTGTGAAGATATGGAAACTTCTTCTGAGAAAGAGGATGCTATAATTAAGGCTTTCATGAGTCCAGATTATGATGAAATGGATAAACTTGCTAGCTACTTAAATTCTCCTCTTGATGACTTTTTCCCTGTTACTGATAAAATGAATGGTTCAGCTATTAAAGTTAATGATAAAGACTATGAGTTTAATATTGATCCTGAACACATTGAAAGGGTTGAGAAGTCTAAGTTTTATGGGATAGAGGATGAGTTTCCTTTCGATCACGTTGCTGATTTGCATGAATTATCTGAGTTAATTGGGAAAGGTGAAATTAACCAACGCTACCATTTCTTGAAATTGTTTCCTTTTTCTTTGGGAGGAAGTGCTAAAACTTGGTATAATTGTTTAGAACCTGGATGTATTACTAGCAAGGAAGAATATTTGCGGATGTTCTTTGATAAGTACTTCCCTACTAATAAAATTCATGGTCTAACTCTTGAGATTAGTAATTTTTCATAGAAAGAGAAGGAGGATTTACCCCAAGCTTGGGGGAGGTATGATAAGATGGTTAGGAAATGTCCTACCCTTGGCTTCAAAGAAAATGAAATACTTGATATATTTTACAATGGAGTAACTGAAAACACCAGAGCCTATCTTGATAGTATTGCAGGTAATGTTTTCAGAGAAAGGACCGTTGATGAAGCAACTGAGCTATTGCAAACTATCTCAAAGAATTATGATGATTGGAATACTGATGAGATATTTCCGGAGAAGAAAGGAGGTATACTCAAACTGAACAATGAGGCAATGAAAGTAGCCTCAAAGGATATTAAAGAGAAGGGAATTAAAACCTCTCATCTCAAGGAATTATCAGAAAGGGGTGTCAAATTTCATGATGATCAACCATGTTTCCCTATCCCAGTTGTCGTCGTGGTGAACAACAGATGCCTAGGGGTAGGCTTGAGTTTGGGGGCCGATGGACGCTAGAGGATTCGGGGAGGGATTGCGCGATGGATTCGCACACGAAGAACACTGCAAACACCAGATTTACCCTGCTTCGGGGCTCTCGTGAGAGATAAAACCCCTACTGCAGCATCTATCCTAGCATCTGTATTCTCCTTTCCGTATATCTGATCAGTACAAAGGCTCCTTGAGCTGTGTGCGAGAGCGGAGCGATACCAAGCTAAGAGAAGAGATGAGGCAAAGCTCTCAGTGGAAGAAATGAGCCCGAAGGGCTGCCTGTGTCCGCCCCCCTTCGTCTCCTCCCCCTGGTGCTCTTTATAAAGGAAGAGCCCAGGGGACAAGCAGCAGACAAGGGGGCAAGCAACACTATTGACGACACGACTACTGGGGTCTTGTCACCCTGCTGGCGCATCACAGGGCACACTGTAGCCACGCCGGTCTGTCCTTGTCCTCGTCACTTGATCTTATCTACTGGGAGGCAGTAGCAGATATTTGTACATGTCGGTGAGGCACGCTAGCCTCGGAGCAATCCAGGATGCCGACCCGCTGCTTGACTCGGCAGGGGAGTCCCGTGTCTCGACATACGGCTGGCTTGGCGGTGGATGGAGTTAGCGATGCCGACCCGGAGTTTACTCGGTAGAGGAGCTATCGATCAATGCCGGCCTGGTGACGATTCGGTCAAGGAAGCGATCGACGCCGGCCTGGTGATGCCGGCCCAACCGGGTCACAGATGACACGGCCCATCGGGGAGGCGAAGACTCAGCCCAACCGGGTATAGCTGATCCGGCCCAGCCGAATCCTGGTGACCCGCCACGGCCCAGCTGGATCCCGGAGGGATGACTCGGCCCAGCCGAGTCGGAGGGAGACTTGGCCCGCCCGGGTTGGAGAGAGCACGGCCCAACCGAGTCGGAGGAAGACTCGGCCCAGCCGAGTCAGAGGGAGACTCGGCCCAGCCAGAGTGCAGATCCGGCCCGCCCGAGATGAGCAGGCCCTGTGCTGCCGAGGTAAGTCACAACTCAGGCCTTCCGAGCTGAATGATGCGTATGTCGGTCAGGGACAGCCAAATCCGGCCCAGGACGCGTTCTTCGCCTTTTTCCTTATCTTTTATCTATTTAATTCCTGCTTTTATCTTTCTTATTAACACAACCAGCTCATGATTTTGGGGTACCGGGGATTACATCCCCGACACTAGTCCCCGAGTCTGCGGGGGACTCGTAGAGTCGCGCACAGACTTACAAAGATAAATAGCCAACACCAAAATCTCCATGAAAGAAATGTTTTTGCCGTTATAGGCACCATTATATGTCGATTCCCTAGCCATGCCCTCCAGGCCAAACGTGACATCCGGTTGACCGAGCTCACCCGAATCAACAACGAGATGGACATTTTGCACTGGAAACGCGTTAAAGGTATGGGCATGGCCAGACATAGATATCTCTGCCGACATTGTCGGATGCTTCCAACGTGGCCGCTTAGCCTGCGTGGGCATATTTCTTATGTCGGTTTCTGCCACTCTGGGCTTTTACCTCATAGATATGTCGGCAGCAAGAGCTGGACCGACATATAACTTGCTTGGGCATATTTTATACCGGTCTCTAGCCTTCTTGGGCGTATATCAAAATCATATGTCGGCAGCAAGAGCTGGACCGACATATAGCCTGCTTGGGCATATTTTATATCGGTTTCTAGCCTTCTTGGGCGTTTACCGAAATTGTATGTCGGCAGCAAGAGCGGGACCAACATACAGCCGTCCTCGGCTGAATCTGACATTCTGCCTTCATGGGCACTTGTCAGATGACGAGTTGAGATATTTCTCAACGCGTAACACACGGTGAGTTTTAGATATTTTTTGATTCGACACACTGAGATATTGATGCTATGATATTCTGATAAACTCGGATAGTTGAAGAATCATGATAATCGGTAAAGTCGATAAAGATTTGTGAGACGCCTGTCGATATGAGATAAATGCCGTGATATTTTGGCAAGCCGAAATAAACAGCGATTCGAGATATTGCAGGATGCCCTGATATTTTGGCGAACTGACATAGACGGTGATTTGAGATATTGCGCTGTGACACTTTGGTTTGCCGACATAGGATATGTCGGGATGATATGTGATATGTCGGGACGCTATGCTATTTACGATTCAGCAAACCAATGTCGATGATTGTCCGAATAAGCTGAACCGACATAAACGGTGATTTGGGAATGCCGATAATGCCATGATTGTTGTGATGAATAATAATCCGGTAAATCCAGCACCTCTGTACTATATTAGCCCAAACATATATATACTGAATATTTAACGCGAGCAGTAGTTCTATTAACAAAATGAAATTAACCTGACATGTGCCGGAAACTGAATCTAGCAGCAAGATTAAATATGAGGAGGCAGACTCGAACTCAACCGAGTCCCCGAGTAACTTTTCTTGTCTAGGAGAAGTGGGCAATGTTGTTGGAGCAGTCGAA
The DNA here is from genome assembly GCA_012064385.1 of Puccinellia tenuiflora. NCBI lineage: Eukaryota > Viridiplantae > Streptophyta > Magnoliopsida > Poales > Poaceae > Puccinellia > Puccinellia tenuiflora. The sequence continues at coordinate 234,170 of QRDG01000632.1, read as the reverse complement.
CAAGATGTTGATGCCGGCATGGATATTTATATGTCAGCCGGATCCACTGATATCTCGGTTTGAATCACCAGCATACCAGTATGACCCGGATTTGGAGCATGACCCGGATTTCCGGCGTGACCGGATAACGAACGTTTTTCAGCAAAATCAATTCCACCCTTCAATGTTAGTCCGGCACACATATATACACAAAGAATATTTTACCGGAGTACCAGATCTACCAGCAGAGGTAAACTAGCTCCAGCATACGTATCATAACCATTCAAAGAGAGTAGCAAGTCCACTGACCAGACGCCATAAACCATAACATGCATTGGAAAGTTAATCTAGCAACTGTATCCTTCACTAGGATGCAAAACTGGACTCAACCGAGTCCCCGAGTTACCTCACTTATCTAGGAGAAACTGTAAAATACCGACTAGGCAGTTCCCGGATCAAGACACTTGGCTCCCGGGAAAAACAACTTAGCAAGGCACGAGGGGCAGTCCCCGAGTATTTTTCGGGATCAACTAACCGGGATCCGTTGATGACATTGGCTGCTGTAGGCTGCGCCTGCCGCTGCTTACAGCAGCAAGCTCGAGCTCGGGGAACAATGGTGATGCCGAGTCCCCGAGTTGCTGAAGAAGATCCCGTCCGAGTTGACAGTGCCTGAGAGGCCTGTGAGCGCAGCGGCAGTGCTGACGCAGAGCCACCGGGCAAGCTAGAGGCACGGCCAGCCGACCGTGTCTCCCCTGAGATTTGTTGACGACGTTGGCGCGGGTGATGAAGAACTTGAAGAAGCGGCCCGGCGAGCGGAAACCCCGCGCCGCCACGCGAGGTGCTCGCCGGAGTCGATGAAGGAGGTCCCGTCCGAAATTAGCCCAGCTAGCGCCGCTACCAGCCCCACGGTGGGCGCCAACTGTCGTCGTGGTGAACAACAGATGCCTAGGGGTAGGCTTGAGTTTGGGGGCCGATGGACGCTAGAGGATTCGGGGAGGGATTGCGCGATGGATTCGCACACGAAGAACACTGCAAACACCAGATTTACCCTGCTTCGGGGCTCTCGTGAGAGATAAAACCCCTACTGCAGCATCTATCCTAGCATCTGTATTCTCCTTTCCGTATATCTGATCAGTACAAAGGCTCCTTGAGCTGTGTGCGAGAGCGGAGCGATGCCAAGCTAAGAGAAGAGATGAGGCTAAGCTCTCAGAGGAAGAAATGAGCCCGAAGGGCTGCCTGTGTCCGCCCCCCTTCGTCTCCTCCCCCTGGTGCTCTTTATAAAGGAAGAGCCCAAGGGACAAGCAGCAGACAAGGGGGCAAGCAACACTATTGACGACACGACTACTGGGGTCTTGTCACCCTGCTGGCGCATCACAGGGCACACTGTAGCCACGCCGGTCTGTCCTTGTCCTCGTCACTTGATCTTATCTACTGGGAGGCAGTAGCAGATATTTGTACATGTCGGTGAGGCACGCTAGCCTCGGAGCAATCCAGGATGCCGACCCGCTGCTTGACTCGGCAGGGGAGTCCCGTGTCTCGACATACGGCTGGCTTGGCGGTGGATGGAGTTAGCGATGCTGACCCGGAGTTTACTCGGTAGAGGAGCTATCGATCAATGCCGGCCTGGTGACGATTCGGTCAAGGAAGCGATCGACGCCGGCCTGGTGATGCCGGCCCAACCGGGTCACAGATGACACGGCCCATCGGGGAGGCGAAGACTCAGCCCAACCGGGTATAGCTGATCCGGCCTAGCCGAATCCTGGTGACCCGCCACGGCCCAGCTGGATCCCGGAGGGATGACTCGGCCCAGCCGAGTCGGAGGGAGACTTGGCCGCCCGGGTTGGAGAGAGCACGGCCCAACCGAGTCGGAGGAAGACTCGGCCCAGCCGACTCAGAGGGAGACTCGGCCCAGCCGGAGTGCAGATCCGGCCCGCCCGAGATGAGCAGGCCCTGTGCTGCCGAGGTAAGTCACAACTCGGGCCTTCCGAGCTGAATGATGCGTATGTCGGTCAGGGACAGCCAAATCCGGCCCAGGACGCGTTCTTCGCCTTTTTCCTTATCTTTTATCTATTTAATTCCTGCTTTTATCTTTCTTATTAACACAACCAGCTCATGATTTTGGGGTACCGGGGATTACATCCCCGACACTAGTCCCCGAGTCTGCGGGGGACTCGTAGAGTCGCGCACAGACTTACAAAGATAAATAGCCAACACCAAAATCTCCATGAAAGAAATGTTTTTGCCGTTATAGGCACCATTATATGTCGATTCCCTAGCCATGCCCTCCAGGCCAAACGTGACATCCGGTTGACCGAGCTCACCCGAATCAACAACGAGATGGACATTTTGCACTGGAAACGCGTTAAAGGTATGGGCATGGCCAGACATAGATATCTCTGCCGACATTGTCGGATGCTTCCAACGTGGCCGCTTAGCCTGCGTGGGCATATTTCTTATGTCGGTTTCTGCCACTCTGGGCTTTTACCTCATAGATATGTCGGCAGCAAGAGCTGGACCGACATATAACTTGCTTGGGCATATTTTATACCGGTCTCTAGCCTTCTTGGGCGTATATCAAAATCATATGTCGGCAGCAAGAGCTGGACCGACATATAGCCTGCTTGGGCATATTTTATATCGGTTTCTAGCCTTCTTGGGCGTTTACCGAAATTGTATGTCGGCAGCAAGAGCGGGACCAACATACAGCCGTCCTCGGCTGAATCTGACATTCTGCCTTCATGGGCACTTGTCAGATGACGAGTTGAGATATTTCTCAACGCGTAACACACGGTGAGTTTTAGATATTTTTTGATTCGACACACTGAGATATTGATGCTATGATATTCTGATAAACTCGGATAGTTGAAGAATCATGATAATCGGTAAAGTCGATAAAGATTTGTGAGACGCCTGTCGATATGAGATAAATGCCGTGATATTTTGGCAAGCCGAAATAAACAGCGATTCGAGATATTGCAGGATGCCCTGATATTTTGGCGAACTGACATAGACGGTGATTTGAGATATTGCGCTGTGACACTTTGGTTTGCCGACATAGGATATGTCGGGATGATATGTGATATGTCGGGACGCTATGCTATTTACGATTCAGCAAACCAATGTCGATGATTGTCCGAATAAGCTGAACCGACATAAACGGTGATTTGGGAATGCCGATAATGCCATGATTGTTGTGATGAATAATAATCCGGTAAATCCAGCACCTCTGTACTATATTAGCCCAAACATATATATACTGAATATTTAACGCGAGCAGTAGTTCTATTAACAAAATGAAATTAACCTGACATGTGCCGGAAACTGAATCTAGCAGCAAGATTAAATATGAGGAGGCAGACTCGAACTCAACCGAGTCCCCGAGTAACTTTTCTTGTCTAGGAGAAGTGGGCAATGTTGTTGGAGCAGTCGAACAAGATGTTGATGCCGGCATGGATATTTATATGTCAGCCGGATCCACTGATATCTCGGTTTGAATCACCAGCATACCAGTATGACCCGGATTTGGAGCATGACCCGGATTTCCGGCGTGACCGGATAACGAACGTTTTTCAGCAAAATCAATTCCACCCTTCAATGTTAGTCCGGCACACATATATACACAAAGAATATTTTACCGGAGTACCAGATCTACCAGCAGAGGTAAACTAGCTCCAGCATACGTATCATAACCATTCAAAGAGAGTAGCAAGTCCACTGACCAGACGCCATAAACCATAACATGCATTGGAAAGTTAATCTAGCAACTGTATCATTCACTAGGATGCAAAACTGGACTCAACCGAGTCCCCGAGTTACCTCACTTATCTAGGAGAAACTGTAAAATACCGACTAGGCAGTTCCCGGATCAAGACACTTGGCTCCCGGGAAAAACAACTTAGCAAGGCACGAGGGGCAGTCCCCGAGTATTTTTCGGGATCAACTAACCGGGATCCGTTGATGACATTGGCTGCTGTAGGCTGCGCCTGCCGCTGCTTACAGCAGCAAGCTCGAGCTCGGGGAACAATGGTGATGCCGAGTCCCCGAGTTGCTGAAGAAGATCCCGTCCGAGTTGACAGTGCCTGAGAGGCCTGTGAGCGCAGCGGCAGTGCTGACGCAGAGCCACCGGGCAAGCTAGAGGCACGGCCAGCCGACCGTGTCTCCCCTGAGATTTGTTGACGACGTTGGCGCGGGTGATGAAGAACTTGAAGAAGCGGCCCGGCGAGCGGAAACCCCGCGCCGCCACGCGAGGTGCTCGCCGGAGTCGATGAAGGAGGTCCCGTCCGAAATTAGCCCAGCTAGCGCCGCTACCAGCCCCACGGTGGGCGCCAACTGTCGTCGTGGTGAACAACAGATGCCTAGGGGTAGGCTTGAGTTTGGGGGCCGATGGACGCTAGAGGATTCGGGGAGGGATTGCGCGATGGATTCGCACACGAAGAACACTGCAAACACCAGATTTACCCTGCTTCGGGGCTCTCGTGAGAGATAAAACCCCTACTGCAGCATCTATCCTAGCATCTGTATTCTCCTTTCCGTATATCTGATCAGTACAAAGGCTCCTTGAGCTGTGTGCGAGAGCGGAGCGATGCCAAGCTAAGAGAAGAGATGAGGCTAAGCTCTCAGAGGAAGAAATGAGCCCGAAGGGCTGCCTGTGTCCGCCCCCCTTCGTCTCCTCCCCCTGGTGCTCTTTATAAAGGAAGAGCCCAGGGGACAAGCAGCAGACAAGGGGGCAAGCAACACTATTGACGACACGACTACTGGGGTCTTGTCACCCTGCTGGCGCATCACAGGGCACACTGTAGCCACGCCGGTCTGTCCTTGTCCTCGTCACTTGATCTTATCTGCTGGGAGGCAGTAGCAGATATTTGTACATGTCGGTGAGGCACGCTAGCCTCGGAGCAATCCAGGATGCCGACCCGCTGCTTGACTCGGCAGGGGAGTCCCGTGTCTCGACATACGGCTGGCTTGGCGGTGGATGGAGTTAGCGATGCCGACCCGGAGTTTACTCGGTAGAGGAGCTATCGATCAATGCCGGCCTGGTGACGATTCGGTCAGGAAAGCGATCGACGCCGGCCTGGTGATGCTGGCCCAACCGGGTCACAGATGACACGGCCCATCGGGGAGGCGAAGACTCAGCCCAACCGGGTATAGCTGATCCGGCCCAGCCGAATCCTGGTGACCCGCCACGGCCCAGCTGGATCCCGGAGGGATGACTCGGCCCAGCCGAGTCGGAGGGAGACTTGGCCCGCCCGGGTTGGAGAGAGCACGGCCCAACCGAGTCGGAGGAAGACTCGGCCCAGCCGAGTCAGAGGGAGACTCGGCCCAGCCGGAGTGCAGATCCGGCCCGCCCGAGATGAGCAGGCCCTGTGCTGCCGAGGTAAGTCACAACTCGGGCCTTCCGAGCTGAATGATGCGTATGTCGGTCAGGGACAGCCAAATCCGGCCCAGGACGCGTTCTTCGCCTTTTTCCTTATCTTTTATCTATTTAATTCCTGCTTTTATCTTTCTTATTAACACAACCAGCTCATGATTTTGGGGTACCGGGGATTACATCCCCGACACCAGTCAATGTTATTAGCACCACAAAAGGTAATGAAAAGGTAATATCTTTTACTAAAGAACTATATGAGAATGATTTTGCTTATCGTCATGACCCTGTAGAGCATAATATTAGAATGATGATGATGGAAAATTCTCATAAAATTAAAATTCTTCGTGAAAGTTTGCATGCTAATGTGGGAGAGGTAAAAAGAATTGTTAAACATTGTGAGATGATGAATAATCAAGTAGAACAAATGATTTCTCTTCAAAATCAATTGTATGAAAAGCTTAATGTGAAGAAACGGGTTTGTGGAGTTAATACTAGGGGAGGTGCAAGTACTCAGGACCCTGACTATCCTGAAGACCATCCCAAGAGGAAAGAGCAAGAAGCTCGAAAGAAGAAACTTTCTGCAGGAAAATCTCCCTGTGAAAACCAAGATAAAGATGATTCTGAAGAACAAGATAATAATATCTCTATTTCTGATGCTGAGACTGAAGATAATAATAATGAAGAGGAGGAATCATCCCCACCTGAAGAAGAACCACAAGAAGTTGAAAATGTTGAAGAACCTGAAGCAGCTGAGAAGGAAGACCCTCAACCATCCACTGAGAAGAAGAAAAACCATCCAAATCCACAAAAAGGTAAAGAGAGGGATCCATGGGTACAAAGACCCATACCATATCTTCAAGAGGTAATGAAAACTTTGGATGACACTAGATTTGAGAAGTTCTTTGAGTTGATAAAATCTTTATATTTGCAAATTCCTCTTGTTGATCCTATTAAGATTCCTCCTTATTCAAAATACATGAAAGATATTGTCACTAATAAAAGAAAGATTTCTACTGATACTATTACTGCTATGCTTGCTGATTACTCCTTTAAAGGGAAAGTGCCTGAAAAACGTGGAGATCCTAGTATTCCAACTATTCCTTGTCAAATTAAAGAAACTTATGTGAGATATGCACTATGTGATTTAGGGGCTGGTGTTAGTGTCATGCCTTTCTCTTTATATAAGAAACTTGACTTAAACAAATTGGTTCCAACTAAAGTTTCATTACAAATGGCTGATAAATCAACTGCTATACCTATTGGAATATGTGAGGATGTACCCATTTCTGTTGCTAATGTGATAATCCCTACAGACTTTGTTGTATTGGATATGCCTGAGGATGATAACTTGTCTATTATCCTTGGGAGAGCTTACTTATACACTGCAGGAGCTGTTATAGATTGCACTGAAAGCAAAGTGACATTCAACGTTAAAGGAAAGGAGCACACTATCTATTTCCCCAAGAAGAAAGCTGTTACAATGGTAAACCAAATGGTGAATTGCATTAAAAGAAATACTCTTATAATTGGAACTGTCGGAGAACTGTCCCAGGAACTGGGTGTGTCTCGAGAAGGATCGAGTAAGGGGCTGAACACGGAATCAAGCAACCCTCAACGTGCTCCGGCGACGATGCTCCTCGGACTCGCTGCGGGACAGCACTGCAGAGATGGAACGCACGGTCTTACCCAAGTTTAGGGCCCTCTTGTGGAGGTAAAACCCCTACGTCCTGTTTTGTGTATTGCACTGCTTGGAGAGTTCACAGTACAAGGAGAGCTTGTCAAGCTCGAGGTGGCTAACAATGGCTACTTGCTAGTCTTCAGATCCAGGGTTTGGGCTCAGGAATCTTGGAACCCTTTGCTTGAGCGTGCTCCCCCTCCTTTTATAGGCGTCCCGGATCTCTTCCGCCCAAACATTTGGGCGGGAAGGGTTACCACATGACGACGAAGGAGGAGGCGCGGTGCACCATAAAGGTGAAGTCCACTAGAAAGGTGGAGGCCATGGACGCGGCCCAGGGCAGGGACGGCGTCACCAAAGCTGGAAAAGGCCACCGTCCAACGGGCGGCGAGCTGGCGCTGCAGAGGCGGAACGGGTCCCACGGTGACGCTGCCCTTGGAGCGTAGCTGTAGACGGTTCCCTTATCACCGAAGTGGCAATACTCGTTGTCCGCTTTGCTTGGTGCTGCTTTGTTGACTCCTTTATACATGGGAACGGCAACTGCGGCGTCGTCGTCATCACGCGCAAGCGCGTGCGTCACTCTGCACATGGCTCAGAGCCCATGTGCGCTCTGCCGCGGAGGCAGGGATGGCTTCACGAGGAAGGAGCCTCGGCGAGGCTAGAAACCCCGCCGAGCCCTTCGGCTTGGTCCTTCGCAGAATTGCGGGTGGCGTCGGAGACACCTTGTCGAGTTGCGATCCCTCACCAAGAGATAGAACCCTCGGCGAGGAGAAAAGACCCCTCGCGAGGGGAATACCCTCGCGAGGCTCGCCAGGCTTGGAGAGCCTGGTCCTTAGCGAAAATCATCCAAAGAATCTTGTGGGCCCTGGCAGGCCGGCCCGTGGTACCCTGGTTTCCACTGTGCCGACAGTAGCCCCCGGGCCCGCGACGGGCACGCTGAGGCCCATGGACGAAGGCGAAGCGTCGAGGGGCCAAAGATGCCTGACAGGGCCGCGACACGTGGCACGCAGCGGTTGCACCCGCGGCCACGACCTCCTCGGCTCCAACGGGCGACGTGGTGGGGCCCGCCACGATTCGGGAGCTGGTCAATAAAGCCTGGGGTGCAGGCTGCGCCCGTCACTTCTCCCATTACTCCGCCGTCCTCTTCTTCAAAACCTCTCCTTCCTCTCAGAGCGCATCGCTTCCGAGGTCTTCGTCTTCAAGCTCCTTCTCCGACGGCCATGGCTCCCAAGAGGGCAACCGACGGCCAAAAGGGCAAGGGTGCAATGCAGACCGGCTCATCTGCGGTGGTGGCGCGGGGCGCCGCGCCCTAGGGGACGATGCCGGAGTCCCTTGTCGGCGCGGCGACGGTTTCCAGGGTGCGGCACCTGGTGGCCGCCAACACCCACGAGCTCGGTGCCACCAGCATAGCGCCCGGCAGCAGCAAGGTCGGCGCGGGGTACTACCCCATCTTCTTTCACACTCTCTACTCCGGCCTCGTTCCTCCCTTCTCCAGCTTCCTCCTGGCGATCCTTGAAGCGTACCGGATCCAACTTCTTCACCTCCACCCCAACTACATGCTCATTCTCGCCATCTTCGCCTACCTCTGCGAGGCGTACGTTGGTGTACACCCCTCGGTGCCCCTTTTTCGCAGCTTCTATTCCCTCCGGAGCACCAAGTCGAACGAGCAGCTTGGATGCGTCTCCTTCCGCATTGCCGCCGCCAGAAGTGAAGAGTACATCCCCATCGCGTGGCAGGGTGAGAATGCCATCACCGAGGTGACGAAGAAGGTGGAGAAGTTCCGCCAGAAATGGCTTTTTGTCGGCACCAAGTCGTCGAACCGCAACCTGGAGGTACCCGTGGCGCCACCGAGGAAGTGGGCGCGTTGGGCGAGCGGTGACTTCGAGGGCCCTAAGCTTGAGGCGATATACGAGCGTATTCAGGTGCTCCGAGAGGCCGGGCTCACCGGCCGGATGGTGGCGATGGATTTTGTTGCACGCCGCATTGCTCCTCTTTAATGGCATTCGGAGCTGATGTGGACCTACTCAGGCCCAGATGATAGGATGCGCCTCAGCGCCGACGACCTTACCCCAGGCGAGCTGAAGCAGATCATGAAGGTCCTTTTCGCCACGACGTCCGTTTCGCCCCCAAGCAACGACGATGCCTTGCCGCTATTCGTCTATGTGGATGAGAGCGTTCATAAAGCCCGTGGGCTCCTACCCCTCTTCGACGAATGGGGCATCAGACCCGCGAGGCTTGTCGGGTCCCGCCGCAACCCGTGGGCTGCAGAACAGGAGCAGGTGGGCGACGCGCTGGAGCCGGACGAGGATGAAGAGTCTGGCGAGGATGAGGCTTCCCGAGGTGCCAATCCCTCTGGCGAGGACGAGGCCTCGAGGGGTGCCGACCCCTCGGGGGGCGACGCAGGTTCAAGGAACGCGCCGCCCGGCGTGGACCTCCAGGAGATCTCTTCTAGCGGCGACGAGGACGCCTTCCGCGTAGTTCGTTCCCAACGCCCCATGGAGGAGGGCAGCAGCAGGAGAGGGCGCCACGAGCCCCGCAGCAAGGCCCTCCACGACAGTGATGCCGGGGCCACCTCGAGGGATGCTCCTCCCGAGGAAACGGCGGCGCCTCCTGAAGCGGCCGGAGCGAGCACCTTCCAGCCGCCCAAGGGGAAGAAAAGGGTGTGGAGAGCGGCCGACGAGTAAGTTTGGCTCTTTCTTTCCTTTCGGCACTTGCTTCTGAGAATCTCCTCCTGAAGGGTCTTTGCTTTGTTTGTGTTTCTTCAGCGTACCCGCGGCGCCGAAGAGGCGGCGTCTCCGCAAGCTTGGGGAGACCGCCAGCGCCGCCGAGGAGACGCCCGTGGCCGATGAGCCGCAGCGGGCGGCCGAAGAGCCGCAGCAGGCGACCGAAGAGCCGCAGCAGGCGGCTGGCGGGCCGCGGCAAACGGCCGACGAACCGCAGCAGGAGGCCGCCGAGCATCAGCGAGAGGTTGTTCCTCCCGCGGGTGAGCGCCGCGTAGAGGTGGTTGAAGAGGCGACGTCGCCTCCAGCTAGGACTGCTTCTCCCCCCGCGGTCGGGCATCGCGCGGAGGAGGTGATTGAGGTGGCGACGCCGCCGCCAACTCGAGCTGCCTCTCCCCCCGCGGTCGAGCACTGCGCGGAAGAGGAAAAGGAGGACGAAGAGATCGTCATGGAGCTGCCTCCAGAGGCGGAGGAGGCTCCCACAAGGAGGGCGGACGCGCCCGAGGCCGCGGCAGACGCGGCCACCACGGAAGGGGCGGGGAGCGCCCCTGAAGAGCAGGAGGTGGATGCGCCCCTGGAACCCCCGAGCGGCAGAGTCGGGGGTGAGAGGACGCCCAGCCCCCAGAGGGCTCTTGCCTTGGGCAACGAGGGAGGTGACCGCGCCAGCCCCCAGGCCGTACCAGAAATGGCCGTGAGCCCGCGGCAGGAGGCCCCCGGTGCCTTGACGAGTGTCGAGGCCTTTGAGCCCCGCGACTACGTGGGGACCTTGACGCTGCAGGAGCCGCGCCCTCGCGCGGCTCGCCGCAGGGTTGTCTTCGGCCAAGCGCGGCGAGCGCTTGACGAACTGGAGGTACAATGCGCTGAGGAGGAGCGCGCTCGGGAGGAGGAGCGGACAAGACTGGCTGACGCCTGGGCCCTCCTCCACGAGAGGGTGGAGATGTGCCGTCGGGGAGACGCGACGGCCCAGGCGGCGCGCGAAGAAGCGATGCGCTTCGCGAAGGAGACCCGTGACAGCGTCAAGCGGGAGGCGGCTGAGGTTATGGACCAGCTGAACGCCGCCCGGGAGACGCTGGAGGCGGAGACCGGCGCCAAGCATCAAGAGCTAGCGGCCGCCAAGCAAAAATTCGCCGCCGAGTCTGAGGCCGCAAGGGTCAGCCTGAAGGAGCTCCGCGAGCTGCTTGACGCCCGCGAGGGGCAGCTGGCGCCTCGTGAGGCCGAGCTAAAGAAACGCGAGGAAAAACTCTCCCTCCGGGAGAAGGAACTGGACCAGCGCGAGGAGCAGGTCCACTTGCTGGAGGAGGAGCAGGCCACCCGCGAGGGGCAGCTGCAGGAGCGCGAGAACTCAGTGGCCAGGAGCGAGGCCACCCGCAAGGAGCGCCACGACAAGGCCAACGCCGACCTTGCGCTGAAGTAGAAGCGGACCCAGGAGGAGGCCGACGCCAAGGTTGAGCGCATCCGCGAGAGCCTCGCCAATGATTACGGCGCCAAGGCCAAGAAGCAAGAAGAGCGCTTCACCATCAAGCGCAACGAGTTCCTGCACCGGATCGAAGGGCTCGAGAAGTCTGAGCAGGAGTTGACCTCTCGCCTCCAGCGCACCAAGGAGGCGCTGACTCGCGCGGAGAGGGAGATCGCCGCCCTGAAGGCGGACCTGAGCGACCTCCAGCAGCAGGTGGGGCCGGCCGCGGACCGCGCGGAGCAAACGCGAGACACCGCGCAGCACGGCCGGGCCATGACGCGCCAGCGCCAGGTCATGCTCCACGAGCTAGTCCGCCGCGCGAACGCCGTCGGGGATGACATGAGGATCGAGGTCCCCCACTTTCCCTCCGGAGGGATCGACGATGAGGCCGCATACACGCACTTCTTCGGGCAATTCCTCGGGGAGCTTGAAAAGGTCGCGAAACGTTTCGACGAGCGCGTCGTGGCGGAGAGCCGCGATCTCCTCGTCCTCGCCACCAGCCGCGTCTTCAGCAACCTCCTGAAGCTCTGGCCCTCGTTCAACCTCGAGGCCGTGATGGGGCCGGTCGAGATCCGCAGCAAGGCGGGGGAGGCCGCTGAGGTGCTCACCAGGAAGTACGACCAAGTCCTGGTCGATGAAGACGAAGGCGACGGCGAGGAAGGCGCCCTGGAGGCGGAAACTGTCGTGGACGGAGCGGGCACCTCAGGAGGCGCGACGGCCTGAACTCCTTCCTGTAGCTGGTCGTGCACGGGGCACATTTATCTTAGTCATTTTGGTTGTAAGCTTTGTAAGAACTTGTCAAGTTATATTGGAGTGTGCTTGTGAATGTCCCTCGGGTGGCTTTTGTCTTTTCCCTTCATGTCTTTTTCGCTCTACGTCTTAGGACCCTCTCTCGGCGCTACACCACCGCCGCTTCGGTATGTGAGAGTCAGGGCTCCACAGGGCCGGGGGGTGTGTGAGGCCTCAAGAAGTAAGAGCTCCTCGAAGCGCGATGCTTGGGGCCCCTTTTGACGTGCAAGCAGCCCATGAGGCGTAGGAGAGAGAAAAGAGACTCGAGGGGCAAAAACCAGCGAGAGGGAATTCGACCAAGTGTTTGTACTTAGCTTAGCGAGGCATTCTGCCTTGGAGGGGGTGTTGGTTCCCTAGCGAGATGTTTTTCTCCTGATGTTGCCTGAGGCTTGGAGGGCCTGCTTTCCTGCACTTGGAGAGATAGGCATACCCACAAGCAGTACATAGCTAGATAACTTATGGTGCTCGTAGGTTCCTTCATGCGTGTCTTGCGAGGAGAACAGGCACCAAGGTTTTGGTGATCCTTGGTGAGTTGATGTGCGCGGGAGCTGACCCATGAGTTCAGAGCTCCTTAGGAGTTGACATGCATGAGAGCTGACCCGCGAGTTCAGAGCTCGGATCCCTTGGGTTTTAGGTGCTGCCGGGATGCTCCCGTGGCATGGCACCCTGCTAGCCCCCGCTCGCGAGATACACATGAGGGATCATACGAGCGAGAGAGAAAAGCAAATAACATTAGATCTTACCGAAGCAACAAAATATGCTGGCGCGATGCGCAAAGGTTCAAATTGACCTGAAACATAGGTTCATTACACTGGCGTGGCCAGAAACACAAAAAATCCGCCATGCTCTGGGCATGGGGTCCACATGCTGTGGCTGAGACTCTCGAGGGGCGTGCCCGGGGCAGACGCATGTAGAGAGAGCTCAGGGGGCCCCTAGGCGGGGGTGGCTTTTAGCCTGCGTTCCACCATGACCGGCATGGGGATCCACCTCGCCAAGGCATGGTGCCTGAAGAGGTTACCGTGCCGAGGCTTGGTGGCTTGGGAGTCTTCTCGAACGGCCCGCGGCAACGTATAGTAGAGAGGGGAGCCCGAAGTTTTTCCTCGTGGAGGATGATGGCGCGTGGCTCTCCCTTGATGCAAAAAGTTGCTCGCCGAGGGCGATCAGGGGTAGAACTTGCGCAGGTGCTGGATGTTCCAGGGGTTGGTGACAGGGATGCCATCCTCCGTCTCGAGCCGCGTGGAGCCAGGCCTAGCGATGTGCACGACTCTGTAGGGGCCTTCCCACATCGGTGAGAGCTTGTGGAGGCCTGCCCTGGAGAGGATTCTTCTCAGGACAAGGTCTCCTGCTTCGAGAGTGCGCGGGCGGATGTGGCGGCTGTGGTAGCGACGGAGGTCTTGCTGTTACCTTGCCGCTCTCAGGGCCGCATTTCGGCGGAGCCCTTCAAGCAGCAGCAGGTCGTCGTTGCGGAGTTCGTCCACCTCAGCCTTCTTGAAGGCCAGGACTCGAGGAGAGCCATGAGTGATCTCGCTGGGGAGGACGGCTTCAGCGCCATAGACGAGGGAGAACGGCGTCTCACCAGTTGGCTTCGTTGGCGTGGTGCGGATGGACCAGAGCACCGAGGGGAGCTCAACGATCCAGTGCTTGCCGCTGGCCTTGAGGCGGTTGAAGCTTCTCGTCTTGAGGCCCTTGAGCACCTCGGCGTTGGCTCGCTCGGCCTGCCCATTGCTTCGTGGGTGCGCCACCGAGGCGTAGCAGATTTGGGCACCGATGCTGCCGCAGTATGACTTGAAGGCGCCGCTGATGAATTGTGAGCCGTTGTCGGTGATGATGCGGTTGGGCACGCCGAAGCGGAAGACCAGGCTCCTTATGAATTTTACCGCCGATTTCGCCGGAATGGTGCGCACGGGTTCCACCTCAGGCCACTTGGTGAATTTGTCGATGGCGACGTAGAGGTAGCGGTAGCCCCCGAGCGCTCGCGGGAAGGGTCCCAGCAGGTCCAGCCCCCAGACCGTGAACGGCCAGGAGAGCGGGATCGTCTGGAGTCCTTGCGCGGGCTGGTGGATTTGCTTGGCGTGGAATTGGCATGCGTCGCAGGACTGGACGATTTCGGCGGCATCTTGAAGCACTGAGGGCCAGTAGAAGCCACTCCGGAAGACCTTGCCTGCAATGGTGCGCGAGGAAGAGTGGTGGCCGCACTCGCCGCTGTGGATGTCGTTGATGAGCTGGCGGCCTTCCTCGGCAGGGACGCACCGCAGCGCAACCCCATTGGGTCACTTGCGGTACAGGTCTCCGTCGTGGAGGCAGTAGGACTTGGCCTGGCGAGCAATTTTCTCGGCCTCTGCGTCGTCTTCGGGGAGGGCCCAGTTCTGCAGGTAGTTCTTGATCTCGTCGATCCAACCAGTGTCTTGTCGTACCAGGGTTAGCAGCAAGCGGTCGCCCGAGGGCAACCCACAGTTTGGTGCTCCGCTCGGTGGGGCGGGTGGGAGCTCCTCGTCGATGCTGATGTTGACCGCAGGTTGCTTGACCGAGGCCTTGGTGAGCCTCTCCTCGAACACTCCAGGCTTCTGGGCTTCTCTTCTTGCTGCTCGCCGAGCAATTTCATCTGCCTCTTGGTTTTCTGCCCGCGGGATGTGCTTGAGCTCCATTCCTCTGAAGTGCTTCTCCAGCTTGCGTACCTCTTCAAGGTAGGCCACCATGTAGGTGTCCTTTGGCGTGTAGCTTTTGTTGGAGAAGTTGACGAGGAGCTGGGAGTCGCCCTTGATGAGGATGTACTTGATGCCGAGGGCGATTGCAGCTCTGAGCCCGGCGAGGAGGCCTTCATACTCAGCGATGTTGTTGGAGACCTTGTCATTGTCCTTGAAGCACAGTTGGATGGCGTAGTAGAGCTTGTCGCCTGTCGGTGAGGTGAGGACGGCACCAGCCCCTGCACTCCTGGCCGCAAAGGCGCCGACGAAGTGCATGGTCCAGTGGCTTGGTGTCGTCCCTCCTGAGGCTGTAGCTTCCTCCTCTGGAGGCTCTTCTTCTTTGCGCGTGTCCGTCCATTCGGCCATGAAATCAGCCAGCGCCCTGCCCTTGATGACCCTAGTGGTGTCAAACTCCAGCTCGAAGGGTTGTAGCTCTATGCCCCAGCTTGCGACGCGGTCTGTCGCGTTTGGGTTGCGCAGGACCTGCTCCAGGGGATATGAGGTGACCACCTTGATGGGATGGCCCTGGAAGTAGTGGCGCAGTTTTCTGGAGGCGATGAGGAGCGAGAAGAGGAGCTTTTGCTGCATGGGGTAGCGCTCGCGAGCGTCCCGCAGTATTGTGCTGACGAAGTACATGGGATGCTCGACGAGGGTAGTCGTTGGCGTGGTAGCAGCTGACTCCTCTCCAGGCTTGGTGGAGTCCTTGACGAGGGTTTCTTGAGGCCCCACTTGGGGAGGCTCGGCAGGAGGCTGGATGCTTGACGAGGGTGCCTCCTTGTCAGGTGGTTCTGGGCTCGGCGAGGCAGAGGTCCGCTCGGCGAGGACTGGCTCTTCCCTTTCAGCCACCAAGACCGCGCTTGCCGTCTGAGGAGTGGCTGCAAGATACAGCTTCAGAGGCTCGCGAGGGCGTGGGGCAACCATGATGGGTGGGCTCGCCAGGTATTTCTTCAGGTCCTCAAAGGCCTTTGCTGCTTCAGGGGTCCACTTGAAGGGACCGGACCTCTTCATGATCTTGAAAAATGGCAGCGCCCTCTCGCCGAACTTGGAGATGAAACGGCCGAGGCTGGCCATACATCCCGCTAAGCGCTGCATGTCCTTGAGGCGACGAGGGGGCTGCATCTGCTCTATGGCCTTGATCTTGTCGGGGTTGGCCTCGATGCCGCGGTGAGATACCAGGAACCCGAGGAGCTTGCCTGAGGGGACCCCGAAGACGCACTTGGCGGGGTTCAGCTTGATGTTGACCTTGCGCAGGTTGGCAAAGGTCTCCTCGAGGTCCTGGATGAGCGTGTTTTCTTCGCGAGTCTTGACCACAATGTCGTCGACGTAGGCCTCTGCATTTCTCCCCATTTGAGCCCCCAGGGCGATCCTCATGAGGCGCTGGAAAGTGGCGCCGGCGTTCTTCAGGCCGAAGGGCATGCAGACGTAGCAGAACACACCACAAGGGGTGAGAAATGCTGTTTTCTCCTCGTCTTCCTTCGCCATCTTGATCTGGTGATAACCAGAGAAGGCATCCAGAAAACAGAGGAGCGCGCAGCCGGCGGTGGAGTCCACGATCTGGTCGATCCTCGGGAGGGGATAGGGGTCCTTGGGCAGGCCTTGTTGAGGTCGGTGAAGTCGATGCAGAGGCGGCTTCCTCCGGTGTGCTTGGGACGACCACACCGTTGGCGAGCCAAGTGGGGTGGACCACTTCCTTGATGATGCTGGCCTTCTTCAGCTTGTCTACTTCCGTGATGACGAAGTCTTGCTTCTCTGGCGCTTGGCGGCGCGCTTTTTGCTTGACGGGGCGTGTGTTTGGACACACGGCTAAGTGGTGCTCGATCACCTCCCTCGGTACTCTGGACATATCTGACGGTGTCCATGCGAACATGTTAGAGTTTTGCCCTGAGGAAGGCGACGAGCGCGCCTTCCTATTTGGGAGGCAGGTTGGCGCCGATGGTGACGCTAGCCCCCGAGCCGCTTGCCTCCAGAGACACTTGCTTTGTCGCGGCCTTCTCCTGAGAGAACAGCTGCTTCTTTTTCGCGGGGGGCCTCGGGAGGGGTTCCTCGTCCTCGTCAGCGGGTGACGCCACCGCGGCAGCCTTGTAGGCCGCTTGCGCAGCGTACAGGGCGTCCGAGACCACGCCGCGGATGACAATGGTGCCACCCGAGCCAGGGAGCTTGACGAGGTTGTAGGCGTGGTGGGTCACCGCCATGAACTTGGCGAGGGCGGGGTAACCGAGTATGGCGTTGTAGGGCAGGCCGATGTGCGCGACGTCGAAGTTGATTAGCTCGGTGCGGTAGTTGGCCTGGGTGCCGAAAGTGACGGCGAGCCTCACCTGCCCCAAAGGGGTGGTAAGACCCCTCTGTCACTCCCGAGAAGGGCCTGGTGGGCATGAGCCGCTCGTAGGGCACCTGCAGCTTCTCGAATGTCTCGACGGAGATGATGTTGAGGCCGGCACCCCCATCAATGAGCGTCTTAGAGACGGCGATGTTGTTGATGGTGGGGGTGCAGACCAGCGGGATGGTGCCAACGGTCGAAGTGGACTTGGGTGGTCGCTGGAGTCGAAAGTAATGGGGCACTGGGACCACTTGAGGGACCTGGAGGCCTCGACTCCAGGAAGGGCTGCTGCGACCTCGCGAGCGAGTTGCTTGAAGTGGCGGTTGGAGCGAGGGTCCTGAGCCCGCCGAGGATGCAAGCGGCCCCGCGAGGCACCTGGTAGCCCTCGTCAGCCTCGGCAGGCAGGTTGTCGTTCGCGGGCTGGACGGCGTTGGCCTGGGGGTTCTGCTGGTAGTTGTCGTTGTAGTTGTTGTTCCAGCGTCGCCCCCCGCGGCCGCCGCGGCCTCCGCCGCGGCCTCCGCGGTNCAATCCTCGGGAGGGGATAGGGGTCCTTGGGGCAGGCCTTGTTGAGGTCGGTTGAGTCGATGCAGAGGCGGCTCCTCCGGTGTGCTTGGGAACGACCACACCGTTGGCGAGCCAAGTGGGGTGGACCACTTCCTTGATGATGCTGGCCTTCTTCAGCTTGTCTACTTCCTTGATGATGAAGTCTTGCTTCTCTGGCGCTTGGCGCCGCGCTTTTTGCTTGACGGGGCGTGCGTTTGGACACACGGCTAAGTGGTGCTCGATCACCTCTCTCGGTACTCCGGACATATCTGACGGTGTCCATGCGAACATGTCAGAATTTGCCCTGAGGAAGGCGACGAGCGCGCTTTCCTATTTGGGAGGCAGGTTGGCGCGATGGTGACGCTAGCCCCGAGCCGTTTGCCTCAAGAGGCACTTGCTTTGTCGCGGCCTTCTCCTGAGAGAACAGCTGCTTCTTCTTCGCGGGGGGGCTCAGGAGGGGCTCCTCGTCCTCGTCAGCGGGTGACGCCACCGCGGCAGCCTTGTAGGCCGCTTGCGCAGCGTACAGGGCATCCGAGACCACGCCGCGGATGACAATGGTGCCACCCGAGCCTGGGAGCTTGACGAGGTTGTAGCATGGTGGGTCACCGCCATGAACTTGGCGAGGGCGGGTAAGCCGAGGATGGCGTTGTAGGGCAGGCCGATGTGCGCGACGTCGAAGTCGATCAGCTCGGTGCGGTAGTTGGCCTGGGTGCCGAAAGTGACGGCGAGTCTCACCTACCCCAAAGGGGTGTCTGTCACTCCCGAGAAGGGCCTGGTGGGCATGAGCCGCTCGTAGGGCACCTGCAGCTATCTCGAATGTCTCGACGGAGATGACGTTGAGGCCGGCACCCCCATCAATGAGCGTCTTAGAGACGGCGATGTTGTTGATGGTGGGGGTGCAGACCAGCGGGATGGTGCCAACAGTCGATGTGGACTTGGGGTGGTCGCTAGAGTCGAAGGTGATGGGGCACTGGGACCCACTTGAGGGGCGGAGGCCTCGACTCCAGGAAGGGCTGCCGCGACCTCGCGAGCGAGTTGCTTGAAGTGGCGGTTGGAGCGAGGGGCCTGAGCCCCGCCGAGGATGCAAGCGGCCCCCGCGAGGCACCTGGTAGCCCTCGTCGGTCTCGGCAGGCAGGTTGTCGTTCGCGGGCTGTACGGCATTGGCCTGGGGGTTCTGCTGGTAGTTGTCGTTGTAGTTGTTGTTCCAGCGTCGCCCTCTGCGGCCGCCGCGGCCTCCGCCGCGGCCTCCGCGGCCTCCGTTTGCCTCGCGAGCCTCGCGAAGCCTCTTGAGGTCGTAGCAGTCCTCGGTGGCGTGAGAGTGCCTGTTGTGGTAGATGCAGAAGGGACGATCATCCTTCTTCTCAGGTCCTGCGGCTGGAGTGGCAGCTTGGCGAGGCTGCTTGGCATCGGGCTCTGCCGCGAGGAACGCAGTAGTCTTGCGCTTCTCGGAGGATTTCTTCTTCTTGGACCCCTCGGTGGGGTCCCCTGGTTCGTTCTTGACGAACAAGCGGCCCTCTTCAGCCTTGGCGCACTTGTCCGCCAAGTCGAAAAGCTTGACGACGGTGGTGATGTTGTCGTGGATGCCAAGCTTCTCGAGCATCCGCACATCTGTGACCCCAGCCTGGAAGGCCGAAATGACCTGTGCGTCGGTGGCATTGGGGATCTTGTTGCGCACTTGGCTGAAGCGCTGGATGTACTTGCGGAGGGTCTCGCCGGGCTTCTGACGCACGGCGCGGAGGTCGTTGTAGGTCAGGCCGCGCTCGTACGTGCCCTTGAAGTTGGCGACGAAGCACCGGCAGAGCTCCTCCCAGGTGTTGATGGACTCGGCGGGGAGGTTGGTGAGTCATGAGGACGCAGAGTCCTTGAGGGCCATGGGGAACCAGTTCGCCATGACCCTGTCGTCGCCCCCGGCGGCCTGGATGGCCAGGGTGTAGAGTTGCAGGAACTCCAGGGGGTTGTTCTTGCCGCCGTAGCGCGGAGGAAGGTCCGGCCTGAACTTGACCGGCCAGACGACGTGACGGAGGTTGCGAGTGAACGCGGCCGTCGTGCCGTAGGTGACCGTGCCGTTGGCGAGGGTGGCGCGGAGGTGGCGCCCGGCGGTGGCGACGTCCTGGACGGCGTGGTTGCGGCGTTCCTGCCCGCGCTCGATGCTCACGCGTGCGTCCTCAGGGGCTCGCTGCACGAT
The DNA here is from genome assembly GCA_012064385.1 of Puccinellia tenuiflora. Taxonomy (NCBI): domain Eukaryota; kingdom Viridiplantae; phylum Streptophyta; class Magnoliopsida; order Poales; family Poaceae; genus Puccinellia; species Puccinellia tenuiflora. The sequence continues at coordinate 214,454 of QRDG01000632.1, read as the reverse complement.
TTGGCAGTCGTGCGGCGACGACGCGTGCGATGCAGCGCGGCTGTCGCGAGGAGGGGCCCCCGCTGGAGCAGGTTGCGGTGGAACCGGTGGAGCTGGAGCGGGCGCGGGCTGACGAGGAGGCGCGGGAGGTGCGCCGTGCGCCACGTCCCCCACGAGCGCAGAAGGAACCAGGGAACGAGACGCTGCAGGTGCGGCGGCGCGAGCGGCGCTGATGAGTTCGGAGACGCGGTTGAGCCAGGCCTCCTGAGCCTCCGGCGTAGGACGGTACTGCAGCAGCTCCTGCGCCATGAGAAGCGCAGTCGCCGGGCTGGGCGCAGGGCGGCCCAGCGAGGAGGTAGTACGGTCCCGCGACGGGTGCAGGGAGGAGGCCTCCTCTTCGCCGAGGTCGTCCTCAGCGTGGTCGATCTCGTCGTCCTCCGGGTGCTCGACGCGGGGCTCGGGGTCAGCGCGGCGCGCCGGAGCGGCGCTCCCGCGTGGGCGGCCGCACGGGTTGCTAGCAGGAGGAGCGGTGGCGGCGCTGGCCGTCCGGCGAGCGAGTCGTTCGGCGCGAGAAGGGCCAGCCATGGCTGCGTCGAGGTTGAAGAAGCGCCTCAGCCCCCTACCTGGCGCGCCAAATGTCGGAGATCTGTCCCAGGAACTGGGTGTGTCTCGAGAAGGATCGAGTAAGGGGCTGAACACGGAATCAAACAACCCTCAACATGCTCCGGCGATGGTGCTCGTCAGACTCGCTGCGGGACAGCACTGCAGAGATGGAACACTCGGTCTTACCCAGGTTCAGGGCCCTCTTGTGGAGGTAAAAGCCCTACGTCCTGCTTCGGTGTATTGCACTGCTTGGAGAGTTCACAGTACAAGGAGAGCTTGTCGAGCTCAAGGTGGCTAACAATGGCTAGGGTCTCTTCTGAGCTCCAAGACGGTGAACTTGTGAACCCAGAGAGCCTACCCAAGATCCAACCCTCTGCCCGAATGGGCTCCTCCTCCCTTTATAGGTATCTCGGGCCTCTTCCGCCCAAACATTTTGGGCGGGAAGAGCTACCACATGCCGACGAAGGAGGAGGCGCGGTGTACAATAAAGGTGGTGTCCACCCAAAAGGTGAAGGCCATGGACGCGGTCCATGGCAGGGACGGCGTCACCAAAGCTGGAAAAGGCCACCGTCCAACGGGCGGCGAGCTGGCGCTGCGGAGGCGGAACGGGTCCCACGGTGACGTCACCCTTGGAGCGTAGCTGCAGACGGTTCCCTTATCACCAAAGCGGCAATACTCGTTGTCCGCTTTGCTTGGTGCTGCTTTGTTGACTCCTTTATACATGGAAACAGCAACTGCGGCGTCGTCATCATCGCGCAGGCGCGCACGTCACTCTGCACAAGTCGCAGAGCCCATGTACGCTCTGCCGCGGAGGCAGAGATGGCTTCGTGAGGAAGGAGCCTCGGCGAGGTAAAAAGCCTCGCCGAGCCCTTCGGCTTGGTCCTTAGCAGAGTTGCGGGTGGCGTCGGAGACACCTTGTCGAGTTGCGATCCCTCGCCAAGGGAGAGAATCCTCAGCGAGGAGAAAAGACCCCTCGCGAGGGAAAAACCCTCGCGAGGCTCGCCAGGCTCGGAGAGCCTAGTCCTTAGCGAAAATCATCTAAAGTATCCTGTGGGCCCTGGCAGGCCGGCCCGTGGTACCCTGGTTTCCACTATGCCGACAAAACTCATGAAGCCCAGGCTCACACGAAGGCAACGGATGGGCCAAGAAACCAATCTCTTGGAGCACAAGACAAGGACTCCAATACCTAGTCAACTAGGACTCATGTAAACCCTACCGTGCCACCTATATAAAGCCAGGCATGAGCACCCAACGGGGGAGGACACAACAGAGAGAGAGCACCCACCGCCTAAGCATCTAAGCCGGCGACCACCATGTAAAACCAATATGTCATGATTAGTGACTTATATCAGGATGTAGGGAACCTCCACCGAGGGACCTAAACCTGGATAAACTCTGCGTTTGCCAATCTCGCTCTTGGATAAACCAAGTAGCATCTGCCGTGATACCCATGTAGCATCTGCCGTGATAAACCAGCGACGGGGGCAAGCCACCATGGATGCCTTACACCAAAACTCCACCAGACAGAGACGAGGAAGCTATTGCGCCACATAGTGTGGCACTTCCTTTGGAAGCCAACTCGGCGATAACAGGGGGAGGGAACGATGCTATGTTTAGGAGGAGGGTGGCAATAGCTTTGGGGCATGCTATCCAAACAGGGTATTTGTAGTCTTTCTTGTTCGTTGATTTCTGATACGTCTCCGACGTATCTATAATTTTTTATGTTCCATGCTTGATTATATATCAGTGCCACATGTTTTTATAATGTTTTTATATCATTTTGGCATGAATTATGGAACTAACCTATTAACAAGATTACCAGTGCCAGTTCCTGTTTTCTGCTGTCTTTTTTGTTTCAGAAAAGTTGTTCGAGGAAGTTTCTCGGAATGAGCTGAAAATTTACAGGAATTATTTCCAAGCAGAAACAAGTCCGGAGCCAGAAGGTCGCCTGCAGGGGGCCCCACAGCCACCAGACACCCCAGGGGCTGGCAGCACATGGGGCCCACCTGGTGCCCTCCGGCGCCGTCTCGAGTTGCCCCTTCGCCTATAAATTCGTCGTCGACCCGAAAACCCTAAATACCAGACCATATTTTCCAGAAGATTTCTGAGCCGCCGCCATCACCGACCCTAGTTCAGGAGGGTTCTGCAGCTCTTCCTGGCACCCTGTCGGAGAGGGGAATCGTAACTGGAGGCATCTACACCACCATGCTTGCCACGGGACTACGGGTCCATAGCAGTAGCTAGATGGTTGTCTCTCCTCTTTGTACTCCATTGCTTAGATCTTGTGAGCTACCTATCATAATCAAGATCATATTATCTGTAACTGCTACATGATTGTGTTTGCATGGATCCGATAAATTGTGGAAATCATTACTTTTGTTCATCTATGTGTTATGTTTTATCTATGATCTTGCATGCTCTTCGATGCAAGTGGATGCTTTGGCCAAGTAATTGTTAGTGTATTCAGAGAGGGATTTATGCTAGATAGTGGGTTCATACCTCTTTTTGTCTGAGCTCGGGTTGACAGAAACGATCAAGACTAAGATGTGATGTTGCCACTAGGGAGAAAACAGCAGTGTGATTTCCTTGTGTTATTTACATTGCTTACATTATGCACTTTGCTTATTGCAATGATCTGTTGCTTGCAACTTAATACTTCTGGGTGACATGATGGATAACGATCCCGGGGTGGATTATTAGTCATAGACGTAGTTGGGTAACGGTCTATGTATTTTGACGTAATGCCCATATTAGATGAAATAGTGAACTATATTGTTTTATGATAGCATTGTTGTGCGCCGAAAATTCTGTCAATTGCCATGCTGTAATTTGTTTATCATCATGTATATCTTTAGGAGAGACACCAGTAGTGAACTATGGACCCCGGTCCTATTTTTCTACATTGTTTACAACCGTTCTAATAGCTTTTCATCATCATTTGCTCGCTGGTCATATTTCACTCTCATCATATTTTACATCTGCACAATTAATCCTTTGTGTTCGGCAAGCCCGAGAGATTGACAACCTCTCTGTTTCGTTGGGGCAAAATCTATGTTTGTGATTGTGTGTAGGTCCACGTTAATCTACAAGCGCCAGAGTATATTGACACCTCGCTAAGCCTTCTCCAAATCCTACTGGATCTGACAACCTTAGTTTTGTAATCAAGGGAAACTGCTGCTTTGCTGCATCATACCTTCATCTCGGGGTTCCCCAGCGAACGTGTGATTCACGTCATCAGTTTCGCACCACAAGAAATGTCTGGAAGAGCTTCTCCAACCGGGTTGGACTATTTTGACCCCCTATATGTGCACGGACACGCTGGCATGTCCACAGACAGGACATAGCCAACCGCCATTTGTCCGCCCGGCCATGCACACCCATCGTATCAAACTCTCAAAAACATGCTCGTAGATCAAATTCATTCAACACAAATTCAACAAGTCATCACAAATTCAACGTACGTCAACAAGTTATCACAAAATAAATTTCATCACAAATTCAACATAAATTTAACAAGTCATGAAAAAAAATTCATCACAAATTTGGTACTGCGTACAGTCCTCTAACGAGAGGCGGAGGGCGAACTCCTTTTTGTCCGGGACGGGACTAGAAACCTCCACCACAAGTTCATCCTAGTACAGGTCGGGTTCGGACCTAGATCCGATGCCGGAGACGGCCATGGTGGAGGGGAGGGGGTGGAATGGACTGGATGACGTGGTCGAGAGTGGGGTTAGTGTTTGTTTCAGGGAGAGGAGTGGAGTGGGATATGTGTGGGGTCAGACTAGGTCATTATGGGCTGGATTCGATATGGCAGGCGTGTCCAAACGTGTTTATGCAGCCCCATTTCTGCCTCACATGGGTATGAGCCTATGAGGGGTGCCGGATAGCCCTAACGTTTGGTCCAGGTATGAGGGTCTATCTAGGCCGTGTCTGACCTGTCCGTTTGGATGTATAAGGGGAAGTGCGGTGTTCGGTCAGAGATGGTCTAACTCTGTATAATTCAGAGTTCCTAAGCATGGCCTAACTAGTAATTCGCCCCAGGCCAGTGGGTCATCTGATTGTATCACTTTAACAGGTGGAAATTTCCTCGGCACTCGCTCGGTTGAGGCTTGCAACATCATTGAAAGTTTGGTCGGGACCCCACCTATTAATGAACCTAAAACTGAAGCCACAATGGAACATGTCATGGAAAGGCTAGAGGTCTTAGAGAAAAATTTGCCAAGCGTGAATTGGACAACTGAAATAGATAAAAAAAACTACTTGATAGTAGTAGCAATATTGAGGGATCCTTAAAACATATAAATAGAAGAATTAACAATCTTGAGACCAATAATGGTAAGGATGATCAAAATTTGAGAATTAGTAAATTGGAAAAAATTATGGATGTTGTAGGTGCAACTTTTTCATCTCTCAAAATTGAAAAGAAGGAAGTTCCAGTAGGAAGGGGACCTAAATTTACTTATGTCCCCAAGGTTTCCGAACCGAAACCGAACAAGATAAACAAGCTGAGTTCTCCTATTATCATTGAAGAACTTCTCAATGAATCAAACATAGGAGAGACTAAAATTTTAAATCCTATTTTTGAGAATGATGAAGTCAAAGAATCAACAAAGAATTCTCTTAGTATGGCTAGTTCTTCCTCTGAAGATATACTTGATGATTTTGATCTTTGTCGGGACTATGGGAACCGGGGTCCCCTGTCCCAGCCGTCAGCGGCCCGGACGCTACGCGCCGTTATGGAGAATCACCGAAGCACCTCGCGGGGGACTCCGCTCCCGCAGGGATCAAGACAGAAGAACCACGCCAAGCCCGCCTCGCGAGGCATACGAACGAAGGCCCCTCTGCGGCTACCCCGCGGGGAGAGGAGATGACGCCGAAAGGACACAACAGAGCTACGTACGGGGCGGTCTGCCCATTTTGATGATTAAAGACTGAGACGGTACAAGACCGGACGAACGACGGGAGGACCCTTCCCTCTTTGGTGCTTAAAGCTCCTGTCAAGGGACCTGTTCTGGAGGACGTCGTCAGCAAGCCACGCACCCTCTTTTGTCTTCTCCTGGCCAATTGTGGTTGCCCTTCCCGCCAAGGGGAAGAGGCCCGGGTCACTATAAAAGTAGGATGACTGCCTCCACGCGCGGGGAGGTCGAAAGGTGGAGGAGGTCAAAAGGTGGAGGGGGTCGAAAGGTGGAGGGGTCGAAAGAAGGGGAGGGACAGAAAGAAGGAGGGCTCGAACGCCTCATGGTTCGCCACTCCGATAATCAACACCAGTAATACAACCAGACAAGCAGGAGTAGGGTTTTACACCGCAACGGTGGCCTGAACCTAGGTAAACCTCATGTGTGTTCTTGCCTCGCTCCACTCGTCGTGCGTAGAGACCTCATTGCTAGGCTAGCCTTCAACCCCGTGGAAGAGCTTAGGTCCATCGGAACCCACAAATCTGACATTTGGCGCGCCAGGTAGGGGTTGAGGCTCGCTCTTCCTCGTCGGATCCCACTCCTCCTCAACAGATCTCCTCGCACCAGCCTCCACAGGCGGAGCACGGATGGGGCACCGCCACCGCTGCCTCCGGTGGCGCAGCCCGTGCTGCCTCCGCCACTTCTTTCTCGGCAGCCGCGAGTTCCTCGCGCGGCAACGAGTGCTACCTCACTGCCACGCCATCCTCACCGCTCCAATCTCCGCTGAAGGGCCGCATTGGTCTGACCACCGCACCTCCAAGCCCTCCATGGCACCTGCGGTGGTCCAGATCCCGGCAGGGACCCTCTTTCGTCGGCCCGGGGGCTCTGCGCAAGGACGCTCCTCAAGCAGACTCTCGACAGAGGAGGCCTGAAGGACCTCCTGGCACGTACAAGGTGCTCGGGGGCTACTCTCGCTGCTGTTCACGCGGCTCGAGGACTCGGCACCGTCGTCATCGTCATCAACAAGTCGAAGCATCAAGTCAAGCAAGAAGCAAAGTGTCCTTTTCATTAAGTTCAATCACATTACAACACGCCCCCGGCGCCGGTTTACAACAAGGAAAAGTACAAGGGCGTCAAGAGGAAGCTCTGGCTTCGATCACTACCGTCAACGGCGGGGATGACCCCCAGTCCTTCTTCCCGACAAGGGAAGACCCCGCAGAGGACCCTGAAGATAAAGACCTGCACCCCAAGCTCGCAGGTCACGGCGCCTCGCTCCTGCGGCATGGAAGTCTCGACGAGAGCGCGCACCTCCAGACTTGCCGGTCTCGTCCCTTCACCCCCGCGTCGTGGAAGCAGGAGCAGATCAAGACCGTAGGCAATAGCTCCACGGTCTCGTCAAGCGCAGGGTGAGCCGGCCGGAAGGAGGGCACAACGCACGCATCGGCAACCTCTCATGGAGCTCCGATGAAGAAGCACGATGCCAGCATCGTGGTGGAACGACGACAACATCTCGAGCCTCTCCCGCGCGCCCGCGCCGGCGACTCGCCGGGGAAGCCAAGGTGCTTTCCATCACCTCTGTGGCCGCACTGCAGGTCCGGCGCCCCCTACGTCCTCGTCGTCAAGCCAAGGGGGAGAGGAGCGCGGTTCCCTCGTCTGCAGTGCCCTTCCAGCTCGGCCGGAAGGGCCGGCGCCGCCGACCTTGTCGACAACTATGGAAGACGAGGCAGCGACGCCCTACTTTGGATTGTGGGCAGCTCCGGTTGCCTAGCAGACTGCCGAGGAAGACTCGTCGTCACCATCTTCATCCGCAACGGCGGCCTCACCACCACCGCCACGCGCGCCGCCCTGCATGGTCGCTGCGATGGGCTGCTGATGCATGTAAAATGCAAACATGAACTTTGCATTATAATACTCATATTTCAATCATATTTGCATCATATAAGGGTTATATCATTGTTTTATAATGATTTTGGGAAGATTTCACAGTTTTCTTATTTTTCTGGAATTAACCCTGCACTGGCAGAAAACCCTATTTTCTATATTTTGATGTTTCAGGGACCCAAACGACGTCCAAATGACCTGAAAATTTACAAGCATCAGTTTCTGGAAGGAACAAACGTAGGAGCGAAGGAAGCGAACAAACGGAAGCCTGAGGGCCAGAAGAGGGTGGCCCACGCGGCCAGATTCCTTGGCCGCATGGGACCCACCATCTGGGGCCTCGAGGCTCCGTTGCCGTCGATCTTTTCTCCAGAACCTTCGTCTTGACCTAAAACCGACTATAAAAATAGTCCCCGACGCCCTTCGGAAGGGAGGCGGCCGAAAACACAGAAACACCGAAACAAAGATCTGGAGTTGCAGATTGGAGGGGGAAATCTCCGGCAGAGCGCTGCCGGCGTGGTCTCCATCTCTCCCAATGACATCTCCACCGTCTCCATGATGAAGAGGGAGTAGTCCACCCCTGGACTATGGGTTTGTGGAAGTAACTTATGTATCTCTCCTCTCTCTTGAGCTTGACTAATTAGCACCGTATGAGCTGCGAAACATGATTACGGCCATCTATGTAATTTCTTTGTGGTGGATCTCTTTCTGAGTTAATATATGCTTGAGATTGCAATTTTTTTGTTTCAGTTATGAAAGTAGATGCATATTATGTACCCCGTTCTTGTCTATTTGTTTTGATCAAGCATGTTTATGAGAGTGTGTGTGGGGTAATGTGTGCATTAGTTGGAGTAATAAGGGGGTGGCTAGTGCGGTGAAAGTGAGAGAAGTTCCACGATCCACTTGGGTATTTTTACCTTACTTTGTTGCCTCACTAGGGATAAAGAAAAATACCATGCTACCGGAGTTGTGGGTGTGACCATTGCCACTTCTCCATGACTAGATCTAGCATGTTCTTATTTTAACTTCATGTCATAAGACTTAAAGATATACTCTGATTTATCTTAATTACTGAGGTGCTAAGATTTAGTTCACATCTTGGTGGAGTATAAGAGAAATTAATAAACAAAAGATCTCTATGTTAGGACGTGATGACCATATAATTAGTAACTTGTCATGAAACCTTTTTGTTGCAATCTCATATGTCAATTCCATATAATTAGTAACTTGTCATGAAACCTTTTTGTTGCCATCTCATATGTCAATTCTAGTGTTCCATTATCTACCACTTTATTAAAGACAGAGTGCATTTGTGAAACCATGAACCCCGGTCCTTTTTTAATCATAAGAAACGCCTTTCCAACAACTTATAAGCATTTTCCATTTTCTGCCATTTAAAATCCGAAAATACAAAAACACTTTTATATCCTGCATTCACAATACAAAACCCAAAAATATCATCCATCATTGTTTCCATCATCCTTGCACATTTATTTATCATCATTGCATATTTATTTCTTGTTTGCATTTGTTATATTTTCATATCATTCTCACACCTTGTGCTTGACAACCACTTGGTGAGGTTGAGGGCACAAAACAATTTACTTTGTTTTGCAGGTTTTCAAGAGAAGGATAAGAAGATAAATCTTTCACTACTGATTCCCCGAGAGTTCGATATTAAACCCTCGAGTCACCCCTCGTGGGGAAACCGTCTTTCCTATACTACACACTCTGCGCTTGGAGTCTCAACCTAAGCTAAGTTCGAGGCCATCAGCTGCGTCTCTCTACACCAACAAACTACCGGGACGAAGATGCAAGACTTGGAGGAAGGAGAGGTTGCGCTCTGGTGTCTCCTTCCACCCCCATCGCTCCCCTTTTTATACTGCCGGAGCGGTAGGGGGGAGTTAATGGAGAAGAAGCGCCGGTGCCCGCTTGTCTCCCAACCACCGGCACCATAAGTACGGTGGGTCCACCCGCCCCCCAGGATTCGCCTGCACCCGCGGCACGCCGCGTCGTATCCCATTGTCGCGGCCTCTTCACCGGAATGACACGCAAGTGAGTAAATACTGACCACCAGGATTCCCGCTGACAAAGCGGAAGCCGAGCGGATGGCACGCCATGCTTCGCACGCCTTTCCATGCGGCCCAGTTCTACCAGTTTTTCTACTCTTTTCTTGCTGACGTGTCACTGATGGCTTCACGTCCTCTACAGTTTTTCTGGCGCACCACGCGAGCGGGGGCTAGGACATGCTGCCTATGTCGGGCCTGACCCACAAGCATAAGCCCATGTACGACAATGAGCTCTACCTCACGGGCCAGTCCCCGTGCATGGCATTCTCCCCGTGAAACTTGGCACTTGTCTCTCCTCGCGCGGTACCTAGGCTCAAACTAACGAGTCGTGCACGCCAAGTCGGTGCGCAAAACCTTTGTCCTATGCCTCGTCGCAATGCAGGATGGACCTCCCGAAGGAGCATCGGAAAAGCACCTCGTGGGGCTTCAGGAAGCCCTCAGCCGCGAAAAACAGCTAAGTCAAAACGGCTTCCCGTTGTCTCGCTATCCATCGCCCTTCGTTCAAATTCCAGAACGCTCCAAGTGCTCCACCAAGCTGAGGTAGAAGAAGACGTGGCTCGCGGGAGCCTCGGGCTGGAACGCGTTGTGTAGACCAAGGTTCCCCCCGCTGAGGCGCGAGTAAGCCTGTCGGGCGCGCTGGACGAGCTCCAGCATCATAGCCTGCCGCTCCCTGCCTAGGGTGGCGGAGGTCTCCCTCTCCAGCTTGAGCTCCTCCACCTGCTTCAAGAGGGGCTCGATTTTCCGGAGCGTGTCGTCATGCTCCTTGCGCACCCGCTCCAGGTCCACCAGCACCAGGTTACGCTCCTCCTGCAAGGCACCGGTTTCCTCGCGGGCAGAGTTGCGCTCCCCGCGAAGCCGCTGGACCTCACGCTTCGCGAGGTCCAGCTCCTTCTTCAGCTCATGGACCTTGTCCGCATGGCACGACTCCTGCGACTGGATCTTCTGGTTGTAGGCTTCGCGTTCCTGGGCATGGAAGTCCTTGGACTTCTGGGTGAACTACTCATCCAAGGCTTTCCGCTTCCTGACAAGGCGTGCATCCGCCTCGGCATGGAGATTACTCTCCCTCCGGTCAAGAGTCTCCTGACGGGAGACCAGGACCTCCTCCAGCTGCTCCAGGCGAGCCCTCTCCGTTTGCTGCTCCGCAGTGGTGCGCGCAGACTCGCGCCCGCACAGCGCGAGCTCCCTCTCCGCGTCTGTAGCGGCTTGGAGGCGCGCCTCCGCTTCCGCCTCCTTCGCTGCCGCGGCCTGCAAGGCCGCCTCCGCCGCCGCGTACCGCTCTCCCTCCTCGCCCGCCGGGCGCATCTCCTGGGCCTCGCGCCGCAACGCCGCGAAGCACCGACTCTCCGCCTCATGCACGGCGCGTTCCGCCACAAGGCGCCGACGTTCGGCCTCAAGCTCGGCGAGCCCCACCGCAAGGCTCACTCCGAGCCTATCGATGGCGTGGTGGGCGCGCGCCAGCAGGCTACTGTCCTGATGGCTTGCCGCCAGCGCGCTCCCGGACACCACAATGTCCCAGCCCGTCACTACGGGCTGGTCGGGAAGCTCCCCTGTCGCCGGGGGCTCCCTCCGGGCCAGGGGCGAGCTACCCACCCCTACGGCACCTCCTTCAGGCGCAGACTCCGGCACGTCCTCCCGAGGCGCTGCCTCAGGAGAAGTGACGGCCTGGGCCTTAGCAGACGGCCCCGGGTTAGTCAACTCCGCGGCAGTACTCGCTGCCGCCACCGCCACGGTAGTGGCTCCCGTCGGCTCCGTTGCCGCGCTCTTGGTCGCGGCTGCCCGGGCCGCCGACACCGGCCTCCTGGCAGCGGACGGCGCGGTGGCGACCGCGTCGCTCCGCGACACCTTCGCCGGCGTAGCCCTACAAGCAAATGCGGGCGTCGGGACAAGGATCAACATGAAGAAAATGAAGGAAGGCCGCGTGATACTTACGGGCTGACGAATAGCCACGACCTCTTCATTGCCCCGATTCGTGGGGTGGTACCACCTGGGGTAGAGGATCCCACCTCCACCGCCTCCTCCGAGCGGTGCCTTCGCGAGGATGTCGCCTCGCCGTCGTCGCCACCGTCGCCCCCTCCGTGTACCTCATCTGAGTACACAGCGTGTCTCATCAGCCGCGCCTCCAGAGGCACCGTCTCCCTCTCGGCGTCGGAGTCATCAAGCGGGCCGTGGGCGACAAGCGGCTCGGGGGAAGGTGCCCTCCCCTCGTCGTCACCGTCGAGCACGACCACCTCGCGGGCGGCCCTCGCATGGGTCCTGGGACTACTCTTCTTCAGCACCGACGTCCCCGGCCGTTGAATCCACCTCGGCCTCCTCCTCCTGAGGGAGCTCGGTGCCCACTAGGCACCGCTCGTTGAAGACCGGCATCTCTTGCCGGATTTGGTCCCGCAGGCTCTGCTTCCTCTTGTGCAGCGGGCGGATTTCCCCGGTGTGTTTCCCAATGCCTGCCGCTCCAAAGAGCGCATGAGTAGCAGTGTCGACCACCGCGGCGCTAAGCATGCTGCTCGACAGTCGGATGTCGTCCACCGAATGGGCCAGCGTCCACATCGGCCTGGAATGCTCCTGCAGCGATGCAATGCTTTGTCGTAGGAATTCGGCCACCACCATCTGCCCCGTGAGGCCCTTCTGCTTCAGGAGGGCGAGTTGCTCCATGAGGGGCCTCATCAACGCGCCCCCGCATAGGCGAGAGCTGCTCCACGCCGCCCGGACCTTCCGTGGCTACTCGGTGGGAAGCTCAAGTAGCGCCATGTCGCTCTGACCGACGTCCACGTACACCCAGTCGTGGAGGAAGTCTTCCAACCTCCTGGTTACCGCCATGGAGATGATGTCCCCCGACACCTTGGGCTCCAGACGGAAGGAGACGCAGCCGGTGATGTCAGGCGAGCTCACCCGAAGACTGTAGAAGTGGCGGAAGAAGGCCACATACGGCTCTACGCCGAGAAAGGCCTCGTAGAGATACGCAAAGGCGGAGAGAATGGTAACCGAGGCCGGATGGAGGTATAGGAGGTGAATCTGGTAATGGCGGAGGATTTCTAGAAGGAAGGCGGAGAACGGCGGAATCAGACCTGCCATCAACGCATGGGTAAAAACCGGCTGCAGCGGCCCGCCACGCCGTTGTGCTTCGTTGGACCCGGCTCTGACCCGTCGAGCCGTGTTCGTTGAAGCTGTCGGCGACCAAGCCGCAGACTTTAGCGAGGGCCTCCTCGCTACGGTAGCGCGAGACCCCAAGTGTCATGGCCGTGTACGCCTCCGTCTCTGCCACCACGTTCTTGCCCCGGCTGACGGAGGACTTGGTGGGAGACATGGCGGCGGGAAGAAGCTTTGGAGAAGGGATTCAAGGTCGCAAGGAAGAAGAGAGAAGGCTGGCGCGCAGGAGAAGGTTCGGCAGTGCGGAAGATGAGGACCGACGCAGTTCTCCCCTCTTTATAGGCGAGGATGGGACAGTTGCAGAGCCACGATGAGAAGGTCGTGGGGGTGTGCAGCAGAAGGATCGGACGCGTGGCGCGGCCATGCCTGGCAGCATTTAGGTCCCCCGCCTCTTCGCCTCCGCCGCCTCGTCTTCGTCGTCCAGACTCCACCTCCTCGACTCCAGCGGCGAACGTGCTCGAGCCGTGGGCCCGGGGGCTACTGTCGGGACTATGGGAACCGGGGTCCCCTGTCCCAGCTGTCAGCGGCCCGGGCGCTTCGCGCCGTTACGGAGAATCACCGAAGCACCTCGCGGGGGACTCCGCTCCCGCAGGGATCAAGACAGAAGAACCACGCCAAGCCCGCCTCGCGAGGCATCCGAATGAAGGCCCCTCCGCGGCTACCCCACGAGGGGAGGAGATGACGCCGAAGGGACACAACAGAGCTACGTATGGGGTGGTCTGCCCATTTTGATGATTAAAGACTGAGACGGTACAAGACCGAACGAAGGACGGGAGGACCCTTCCCTCTTTGGTGCTTAAAGCTCCCGTCAAGGGACCCGTTCTGGAAGACGTCGTCAGCAAGACACGCACCCTCTTTTGTCTTCTCCTGGCCAGTTGTGGTTGCCCTTCCCGCCAAGGGGAAGAGGCCCGGGTCACTATAAAAGTAGGATGACTGCCTCCACACGCGGGGAGGTCGAAAGGTGGAGGAGGTCAAAAGGTGGAGGGGGTCGAAAGGTGGAGGGGTCGAAAGAAGGGGAGGGACATAAAGAAGGAGGGCTCGAACGCCTCATGGTTCGCCACTCCGATAATCAACACCAGTAAAACAACTAGACAAGCAGGAGTAGGGTTTTACACCGCAACGGTGGCCTGGACCTGGGTAAACCTCGTGTGTGTTCTTGCCTTGCTCCACTCGTCGCACATAGAGACCTCATCGGTAGGATAGCCTTCAACCCCGTGGAAGAGCTTAGGTCCATCGGAACCCACAAATCCGACAATTTTGAAGTTGATCTTGATAAAACTTGAATTTGCTCTTTTGTCTAGCTAAAATACGTTAAAGAAAAGCGCTTATGGCAGGCAACCCATTTTATTTTTACCTTCTGTTTCTTTTTGGTTTCTTTGAGTTTGGGTGATGTTACTTCTTTAACAACTCCCTTGTATCTTTTGTTTTGGTTTTTGGTGCCAATCATAGTCTCTAAAGAGATGAAGACTAATTGGTGAGTTTGATGTCCAGAAACAGATTTTTGTTCTTCACTGTTCGAAATCCAAAAAATCACAGAACGTCATCTGTGGCTGCAAATTTTTGACTGCAAGCACCAGTGTTTTGTCTACCTTTCTCTAGTTTTAAGTTTTCTTATTTGAGGTCCATAAGTGCACCGAATTTTTTATCTTTACAGTCTGTTCTATTTTTGACAGATTCTGTCCTTAGTTTTGCATTGCTTTTTTCACGGGCAAAGTGAAGTTCTTTTCAAAGCTAGAGCTTTACTTAGACCTTTGTGATAGTAGCTAATGTTTAAAAAAATAAGTTCATTATATGTGCTTTGGAACTGAAGGAAGATATTGTTTTTGTGGACTAACCCCTCTAATGAAGTTGCTATAAGTTTTGCGTGAAGGAAGTTTTCAAGTATCTAATTGCGAGGTGATGAAGGAAGATCAAGAAGGGATAAAAGTCTAAGCTTGGGGAGGCTCTCCATGGACCCTCCTATGAAATATATATTCAAGAAGTCACAAGCGTCTAAGCTTGGGGATGCCCAAGGCATCCCCTTCTTCATCAACAATCATCGGTTTCTCTCATGGTACTATATTTTTATTCCTTTACACATTATGTGCTGTTCTTGGAGCATCAATTTTGTTTTTACTTTCAGTTTGTTTGTATTTTGTTCTCTGATATTTGCAATAAATTGGATCCATGCATGCTTGTTTGGGAGAGAGGCACGCTCCGCTTTTTCGTAAACACTCATGTTCTTCACTTAAATGTGCTGAGTGTTTAGCTTTTGTTATTGTTGCTTCTAGCTCTTGTTTTCAAGCATCTCTTGTTAAGAGCTATTAGCTTTTGTAGTTAGGAAGTATTCTCTTGTGGTTTCACCCTTTTAGTTTTGTTTCAAATAAGTTGATTGGTGTTTGGTTGAATGGAAATTATCATGTAGGAAGTGTGAAAAGTATTGCTTAATCTTGTAGATCATTGTCTTGAATCTTTGATACTTGTCAATTGTTTAGAGATATGAAGTAGATTAATGCTTAAACTTGTGGATCATCTAGTAAGAGAAGATTAGCAAAGAACTGTCGTAAAGCTTTAAAATTGTGGTGCTTGTCCTGCTTGGTAGCTCTCAAAGTCTAGATATTCTTTTTGCAAAGAGTTGGTTTGGCTAACAAGGTAGACGGTGTGAAGTCTAGTGGTTGTGCATTCATTGAAACAAGTTGATGTTATGTGTTTGCTTGATATCCTGCTAAGCCAAAAAACTCCATACTGAGAGGGAATACTTCTCGTGCATCCAAATCCCTAAGCCAAATATCTTTGCCATTTGTGTCCACCATACTTACCTACATGTGGTATTTCCTTGCCACTCCAAGTAAAGTTTTTATGTGCTATCTTTAAAACTTTCAAAATTCTCCTTTTTGTGCCTCTGTTTTTAAGCTCATGAGGAAGCAGTAGGAAGCTAGATATAACCTGTGACAAGCAAGGTCATTTCCCCCTTTCGCCCGGTGTTGATGGTTTACGTCCTCACTTGAATTTGCCGAGAGCGGCTTAAGCAAAATATAAATATAACCCACCATTCTCCTCCGCACAATGCAAACCTGAGAAATCAGTCAAACATTGGTTAGTGGTGAAACAAATGAGAACGAGGAGTGACCTCATTCCTTTAAGTACCAGCCGCTCTCAAAAGTCTAAAAGCCTTGCTTGCAATGGGGACTAGCTAGTTTCTTTACTGTGAAGTCGTTGACGAAAGCATGCATATCTCAAAATTGTTTTAGTTCTGTCAAAAATAAAAATAAAAATAAAAAGATCTAGCATATGATTAATCCCTGCTTCCCTCTGTGAAGGGCATTTATTTTACTTTTATGTTGAGTCAGTCTTCCTCTTCCTTCTTTACCCCTCAAGCAATCACTTCGTGTCAATTTTGGTTCAAGTTTTACTTTATGTTATCTTTATGTCTAACCGTGAAAACTTTGTATTGACTTTATCTTGAGATAAATATGTTGCAAGTTGAAGCTTTTTGCTGAAACTTAAATCTTCTTTTGTGTTGGCCAAACTACTTTGCCGAAATAATATTGCTTTGTGAGATATCAATCATTGTCAAGTGTTATACTTTTAAATCTCCAAAGTACTCTTTTCTAGTAAAATTTTGCTTAGATGTTGCACCTGGTTAATCATTGTTTGTTTCATTCAATAAACCTTTGTTTGGATCAATGCATTAAGTTCATATGCTTTACATGATTACTTGATCAAGATTGTGTTGGTAGCATGTCACTTCAAAAATTATTCTGTTATCAGTTACCTACTCGAGGACGAGCAGGAATTAAGCTTGGGGATGTTGATATGTCTCCGACGTATCTATAATTTTGATGTTTCATGCTTGATTATATATCAGTGCCACATGTTTTTATATCATTTTGGCATGATTTATGGAACTAACCTATTAACAAGATGCACAGTGCCAGTTCCTGTTTTCTACTATCTTTTTGTTTCAGAAAAGTTGTTCGGGGAAGTTTCTCGGAATGAGCTGAAAAATTACAGGAATTATTTCCAAGCAAAAACAAGTACGGAGCCAGAAGGTTGCCTACAGGGGGCCCCATAGCCACCAGACGCTCCCAGGCGCGGCCCAGGGGCTGGCCGCCTGTGGGGCCCACCTAGTGCCCCCCGGCGCCGTCTCGAGTTGCCCCTTCACCTATAAATTCGTCTTCGACCCAAAAACCCTAAATACCGGACCAAATTTTCTAGAAGACGTCCGAGGCCGCCGCCATCGCCAACCCTAGTTCGGGAGGGTTCTGCAACTCTTCCCGGCACCCTGCCGAAGAGGGGAATCATCACCGGAGGCATCTACACCACCATGCCTACCTCCGGAGTGATGCGTGAGTAGTCCACCACGGGATTACAGGTCCATAGCAGTAGCTAGATGGTTGTCTGTCCTCCTTGTACTCCATTGCTTAGATCTTGTGAGCTGCCTATCATAATCAAGAACATATTATCTATAACTGCTACATGATTGTGTTTACATGGATCAGATTAATTGTGGAAATCATTACTTTTGTTCATCTATGTGTTATGTTTTATCTATGATCTTACATGCTCTCCGATGCTAGTGGATTCTTTGGCCAACTAATTGTTAGTGTGTTCAGAGAGGGTATTTATGCTAGATAGTGGGTTCATACCTCTTTTTGTCTGAGCTTGGGTTGACAAAAACGATCAAGACTAAAGATGTGATGTTGCCACTAGGGAGAAAACAGGGTGTGATTTCCTTATGCTATTTACATTGCTTACATTATGCACTTTGCTTATTGCAATGATCTGTTGCTTGCAACTTAATACTTCTGGGTGACATGCTGGATAGCAATCCCGGGGTAGATTATTAGTCACGCAGTTGGATAACGGTATATGTATTTTGACGTAATGCCCATATTAGATGAAACAGTGAACTATATTATTTTATGATAGTATTGTTGTGCGCCCACAATACTGTCAATTGTCATGCTTTAATTTGTTTACCATCATGTATTGGAGAGACACCACTAGTGAACTATGGACCCCGGTCCTATTTTCCTACATTGTTGACAACCGTTCTAATAGCTTTTCATCATCATTTGCTCGCTGGTTATATTTCACTCTCATCATATTTTACATCTGCACAATTAATTCTTTGTGTTCGGCAAGCCGGAGAGATTGACAACCTCGCTGTTTCGTTGGGGCAAAATACTTGTTTGTGATTGTGTGTAGGTCTGCGTTAATCTACAAGCGCCAGAGTATATTGACACCTCGCTAAGCCTTCTCCAAATTCTACTGGATCTGACAACCTTAGTTTTGTAATCAAGGAAAACTGCTGCTTTGCTGCATCATACCTTCCTCTTGGGGTTCCCCAACGAACGTATGATCCACGTCATCAGTTTCGCACCACAAGAAATGTCTGGAAGAGCTTCTCCAACCGGGTTGGACTATTTTGACCCCCTATATGTGCACGGACACGTCTGGGCGTGTCCGCAGACAGGACTTAGCCAACCGCCATTTGTCCGCCCGGCGATGCACACCCGTCGTATCAAACTCTCAAAAACATGCTCGTAGATCAAATTCATTCAACACAAATTCAACAGGTCATCACAAATTCAACGTATGTCAACAAGTTATCACAAAATAAATTTCATCACAAATTCAACATAAATTTAACAAGTCATGAAAAAATAAATTCATCACAAATTTGGTACTGCGTACAGTCCTCTAACGAGAGGCGGAGGGCGAACTCCTTGTTGTCCGGGACGGGGCTAGAAACCTCCACCACAAGTTCATCCTAGTACAGTCGGGTTCGGACCTAGATCCGATGCCGGAGACGGCCATGGTGGAGGGGAGGGGAGGGGGTGGAGTGGACTGGATGACGCGGTCGAGAGTGGGGTTAGTGTTTGTTTCAGGGAGTGGAGTGGAGTGGGATATGTGTGGGGTCAGACTAGGTCATTATGGGCCGGATTCGACATGGCAGGCGTGTCCAAACGTGTTATGCAGCCCCATTTCTGCCTCAACTGGGTATGAGCCTATGAGGGGTGCCGGATAGCCCTAACGTTTGGTCCAGGTATGAGGGTCTGTCTAGGCCGTGTCCGACCTATCCGTTTGGATGTATAAGGGGAAGTGCGGTGTCCGGTTGGAGATGGTCTAACTCCGTATAATTCAGAGTTCCTAAGCGTGGCCTAACTAGTAATTCGCCACATGCCGGTGGGTCATCTGATTGTATCACACACACCGCTAGATTACCATACGGTCGACGGCCAATTTTGTTGGGGAGCGCCTGGGATCTCTACGACCTCTCACGCAGCTTTGGATTCCATCATCACCATCCCACAAAAGGCATTCATCGAGACGCTCAAAAACACATATAAATTCAGGGGCACGACCACGCGTGCGGGCGAAAACGAGAGAGGAGGCCACATCGGGCAACAAGAAATTGACAGGCGATTAAATAACCAAAAGCGGGGACAGACACGTCCTACCAACCTCCCTCCCCTCAGAGGTAAGGCACTTGAGCCACGTATGCATCTGTGTATGTATGTACAACACAACGAGCTCAACCTCACACTCGTACCGACAGCTCGACGGACCCATTTGGAACTGGGGATATTTTCCGAATCCTGCAGGAATCGAACTGTTTCCTGCTGGATCCTGTAGAATTCCTTGTTCCCAATAGGTACCTCACTGATACAGCAAGCCAGCCATACACAATGGAGAAAACACAAAACCCACACAGATCATCACACTCTAGGACGCCATTGCACGCTTCAGTACTCAGAGCTTCAGGTTCATGAGAGCTGGGTGGCGCTGCGAGTCCACGAAGATCGACCACAGGACCTGCACATCCTCGTCCTGGCAGGACTGGACATCCTTGTACAGGATATGCATTCCCTTCCCTGTCAACCAGAAATCACATCACATACCTAGGACAACATCGTCCGCACAAAGAAGAATCAAATTGATTTCAACACCATGTTTGCAAATGCACCAACCCCACAAAGCAGGCAGGAAGAAGAGAACTTACGGTTTCGACGCCTGGAGTGCGCGCGAACCCAGAGCCTCCTGATGGGGGAGAAGAGGGAGTGGAGCCACCCCATCAAGGAAGGCAGGAATGGCTCACAGCGGCTGCACAAATGGGAGGAAATAGAGGGGAGGGTGTTAGAGAGGAGGTAACCATCAGCTTTGCTTTTGGCACGGGGTGAAGTCTATTGCACTGTACCCTCCTTCCTGCAATATTGCGCTTCCTTGTAGACCAATTGTAGTGTCCTGGGCAATCTATTCTGGTATCTTGTCCCTTTCCACCCCTCACTCTTCCTACCTCCATTTTCCCCCCCATTGGAAGGGCTGCTTCTTACACCTTCATCTTCCAACCTACCCCAAAACAATAACAATGCAAGCTAGTACAAGACCAGAAGGACATAAAGTATTTACATGATTTTAACCTATCCCAAAAGAATAATGCTACATTTCTTCTGCAGGCTACCAATTTTATAATTTATATGTTCAATTTGAGGGTCCTTTGAACAGTCTTTGAAATTGCCGGCAGCAGCCATTCGTATGTCTTATTCTGCACCGCATTACAAACTACAACTACATGTCGGTCAATCATATAATTTAAGTCATCATTCGGATTTTGAATAGGAATAGTATTTGGTCTAGTAAGACATACCGTTTGTATACTGTCTATTCTGTTGTTGGTATGTTGCTCTTATCAATGTTTTTTATATAGTGCCCATGACAGTGATTGACCTTCTTCAAGAAGCAAAAATGACCACATGAGGTGGTGCCATGAATGCTCTAATACTAGGCCCAAACAAGTTAATTGCCGTCTGCCCATCTAATACAGGTGTACAGTTTGTTAAGCATGTGAGGTAATATCTAAAAGATTATAAAATAAGCCAGGTGTTTGACTTAGTGAGATCATGTTATACTGTAAATATGGTAGCACAGAACACAACAGGTGGACAAACAGGACAAAGAAAAAAAAACTTGGATGTAGACATAGACATAGCAAGTGTCCCTCTGTTTTCTTATGTCTGCTAGTCCTTCTAGAATCACATAGACAATGAAGGAACTTGAAACTTAGGCTACTTTGTATATATGCAAGTGAAACTTCACAAAAAATTCATCTTACCATTACAAGGCCCTACACTTTTGCCTTCTAGAACAGGGTAAACTGGTCAAGTGTGCTGTTGATACTTAACCTTGACAGGCCCATGTCAGCAACATCATTTCACATCTATCTGGTAAAGACTAATGGCCAAATTTTCAAGTTTCTTGCTTTGATCGCAATCACATTACAGGCATGTGAATCAACTGGTTGAGAAGCAAGTTGTGTGACTTTAATCTCAAAAAAGACTCCACAGCTTATACAGGTATAAATTAAAATCGTACTGCCATCTTATTTTCATAGTGCAGCAACTAAGGGCTAGAGCATCCTTGGCAATGCATCAGTTGAAGAATGCAAAATTTACGGCTGGATGTGCTTAGAGACAAATGCCACTCCTGGAATCCAGAAAAGGCCAAAGTCACTTAGGGGTGGCTGGTTCCCTGCACAAGCATAACTGGCTCAGTGGTCCAGGTTGGATTGTTCGGGCAAGCCTGAGGCGGTGCAAAGCGATGATATTTGGTTGGTTGTGCTTGTTAAGCATGCTCAGCTCAGAGGGCCGGGTGCAAGTAACCAATCACTCCCTTAGATATCACAACAGTCAACAGACAACATCCTTTGTGTTGTATTGCTAAGCGCTACTGACTCTGATGCAGTGGAAACAGAACTTCGAAATTTTGGACTAGAACCTATCCTTAATTTTTAATAGAAATTCAAGCAATCACTCCCTTAGTCCCATAGATATCACAACGACAACATCCCTCAAACAAGACTGCAAATTTTGAACTGGATTTCTTAATTTTTAATATTAATTCAAGTTGCCAAGAGCAGTGGTCCAGGCTCATCAACCAAAACCAGAAACATTTGCATACTGAATTGGGGGTTTTACATAGCAGACTGGCAGCAACCAGAAACAGTGCGGGAAGAATATATCAAATAGGACAAATCTTATGATTTGTTTCTTAAAGTCATTCAGATTTCATATTTATACCTGAAAATGCTTGGCATGTTGCATGCATGCTCTTTCCTCTGGTTGACCGCTAAGTCTATGTGGAAAAGACTGTTTTGCCCGTAGCTTGTAGTAAAGGTTGTGTGATTTATTTATTTTTGAACACAAAGGTTGTGTAATTAAACCTGCATCGAAGTTAGAAGTAGAAGTACATTTCCAACATATTTTTAGGAACAAAACAGGAATTCACTTTTTTGTTAACCCAACGTGATATGGGATGGAGCGGTACATGAGTTTTTTTTTTCATTTCTATAAAACTGACAAGCTTTCAGCCCTACTTCCCATCATACACAGAATCAATTGTCAGAAAGGCGTTACCAGATATCGGCATAGATCTCTCTGCTATCAAAAAGCTACCGCCAAAACAAAGAAATTTAGGACCAATCAAATTATAGTAAACATGTTTGATTAATTAAATGGTGTGGTGTAATCTCATCAAAGGTATGTTAATAAAGGAATATCACCTCGTATAAAGCAATGGTAAACCATATACAGATAATGCACAACTCAACTTGATTAAAAGGTTTGATTTCTCACAAGTGCTTGTTTGTTACAATGACAGACTATTACTGGTACAGTACAATCAAGTAATTTGCGTGTCTATCACATCCCTAAATTTTGCATGGTCACCTCATCCGGGAGCCAAGATACCATTCAAGCCTTCAGGACCTAGAGAACCAAGGCATTTTTTGGAGCAAAAATGTCTCAGCCGATGCTCGGTTATTGTAACAAAAACCTGACGTCCCTAATGGTAGGTTATTCTACAGAACCTATTTTCTTTGAAACCAATGTATAGCCAAAGCAGAATTTATACCCTTCTATAAGTGTAGGTGATACCTAATAAAACACTGGGAAATGTAAATATCAGCTCGTTGCATGGCACACTACAATCAGTTGATATAGCTTTTTCAAATGCCAGTATCCAGGAAAGTCAGAGTTTCCAATGCTGGACACTTGAATTTGGTCATAAGTTCTTAAGTCAAACAAGTAACTGAAAATTAGGTTTACTACTTAGAGTTAATAACAGACCAATCTTCGGGCAGCTGGCTATGCCACGAAACAGTTGTGCAGGCAATAATAACACTATTAGCTAGATAACAGTCATTCTAGTGAGTATGAGTCCAACTTGAGGATAAATAAAAATATGGAGCATGTATATACTCTAACCATTAAGCTTTTATAATGCAACTTCAAGCCCACATGAGCCAAATTTAAGCTTCTACGAAATAAGGTAAATACACACAACCAAGCAGACATACAACCAAAATCATGGGCAACAGAATGCACTTTGAGTTCCATAGATCAATTGTAGGTTTGCCTGTGAAGTACATTTGAGGTATCAGTGAACAAAACCAATCATCTACATTGCTTTTAACACATATCCTACAATGTTTAACGCTTTTAAACTCTTAATTATGATGACACAGAATGACCTTGCCGGGCAGTTTGAGCAAATGCCACGTACAGCCAAAAATGAGGTTTCACAATCTTGCACTGAAGGCGATGGATCAACCTTACACACGCAAAAAAGTAAAACAACAAAAAAAATGCTTAAAGGGAAAAAGGTTAACAACAAAGACAGTAGTCCTCATCAGGAAGGGCAACCTGAGGATACGAGAGGTTACATTAATCTTTAATTATTCGAGGAACATCTTATTGAATTCCTCGGTAAATAATAGCATCTTGAAATTTGTTGCCAATTGAGCTGAGTATCATTATATGGCACTCACTAAAGCAACTTCTCTGCCCTAATTATTAGTTGAACGGTGAAAACTATCGAAAATAATCATCAAGCTGCAAAGCACTGAAAGATGTGCAAAATAAAAGTATCAACTTTGTAGGATCAAGTGGATGGCACCCATGAAGAAGGAATATATTGTCAATTGAACAAATCAGCTCGAGTATCAAATTATGCATATAGTGATTTATCTCCTGGGACATATTTAGATTGCCATGTCTATGAATAAGCATGAAAGATATAATAGGTAGAATTGCCTCAGAGCATACCTTAATGCTCAAGTATTTGGAGTGTCATGATTCTTCACACCGTCGTGGCTCCACCTTTTCCCAGGATGAATATTTTCATTGCTGCAAATCAAAAGTCTATAGCAACATGTCGCAGATGGGACCAATGACAAGTACTCCTCATATTGCCAAAAGAGAAAATGGTACAGGAGCGCAATAACATATCATTAACTAAGAGAAACTGTGTATTGAAGTTTCACAAAAATTACATGATTACAGCACTTGATCTGGGAGTTGACATTAAAATCAACCTCAGTGCAAATAATCTAGAGAGACTAGACAAATTAACCAAAAATCACATGATATCAATAAATATCTGATGAAGTTTACAGTTGGCAACGCAAGAAAACTGAACAAGAACATGAATAGGGCCTCACTTGGACTCAACTGAACAAATTACACACTAAATCATCTTGCTCACATTCAGGAGGGATGATGTGTCAGTCAATTCGATCCTGCACGCACCTACTCAATCTTCCATGCATATAGGATCAAAGAGAAACCAAGACCTTGCAGCTGAGATTCCCTAAAAATCTGCGAGTACATCCAGGGAATGGATTTCTCAGGTGCTGGACATGTCTGGAACATGAACACTGCATTGCTCGTTGTCGAGCTGAAGAGCCAACTATGGACATCCCAAAACACCTCCACAGGCAACCCGTCCACCATAATCGTCTGGTTCCCTCGAAACTTCCACGCAAGCCGCTTCACCTGCATGACAGGCCTCTTATCGATGCGTATCTCAAGGCAAGGGTCCTTGAGCCCAACGGAATCACACTCTATCACAATGTCATGGTACTTTCCGTTGCCACAGAACTGAGCCTTGGTAGAGTAAATCTTCCTGCCATGAATGTGCTCCTTCCTCGCCAAGAAGAATGTACTGAGCGCAGGCCGGACGGCACACGTCTTCCGGTAAGCATCCTTCTTCAAGTCACCGAGCAAGAGCACCATCTCACGGCCGAACACGACCGTGACATAGAACCCTTCCAGTGGCTCTGGCCCAGGGCCGAACTTAGCGCCCGAGAGGTCCCAGAAGATCTCGATCTTGCTGTCGCCGGCGGCGAGGCTCTTGGATCCCTTCTTCTTAGAGAAGAGCCACGGCTTAACATCAGCCTTGCAAAGACATTGGCCACTCGCATCGTCGACGGAGACGCTGAGGCCCTGCATCCCAGCTAGACCCTTGCTCCAGGTCACCGAGATCATGCAGGGCCGGCCGGAAAGCCGCGCCTGGTAGAGGCAGCTCACCTGGTTCTGAGCCGCGCCCTTTCCGCCGCCACCACCGCCGCGGGCAGTGCTCGACGACGAAGAGGAGGATGCCGCATCCGCAATCTGGACGCTGCTTTCCCCGAAGCAGGACAAGTCCTTCCTCATCTTCCTTACACCCCTTTCCACGAACACCTATCGTGCGGCTTGCTCGGGACGCGGTCCTCAGCTCCACCGCGCGCACGCGGGTCCGAGATTTTCACAATCCGGCAATGCCACCATCAGCTATGCAAGATTCAAACGCAGCGCACAGAGGAGCCGAAGCCAAGATCTCGCATTCGCCGCCGAAACGCTGGAATGAAGCAAATCTCCCACCGAGGCGGCAAGATGCGAAACGTGCCGCGGAAACGGCACAGGGAAGGACGCGGCAGGAAACGACCGCGCTAAGAAACCATCAGGAGGTGGAGATGAAGGGGAGGGGAGGAACCATGGTCATGGAGAAGGAGAGAGAGGGAGGGCGGCAGCAGCAGGGGTAGCAGTTGTAGCGGACACGGCGGGCGGACAGAGATGCAGCACGAGCCAAAAGCCAAGCTGCAGCTAGCAGTTGCTCGACAGAGCAGCAGAGCACAGCTCAGCTTGAACAAATTCGGAAGACAGTGTGTTTTTTTTTCTCTCTATAAACAACGATCGCCTATTCATGTTGGCCGCGCCAGCAGAGCGCAGTGGAATTGTTGTTTATTATATGAATAATAAAGCTTTAATTGTTAGTGTATATAACGGTTAGGTAATATTTGGTAGTTTAGGATTATAGTCAAAACATATCTCTATTAAGCTTCTCGGGTCCCCAAGTCTGGTATGATATATAAGCAGCCCATCGAGATTGAGTGTAACATCAAGCAGTATCAACAATATCAATAAAATCAATATTTATAATATAGTCTATCGTGGTATCAGAGGGTTTCGTTTCTGAACCTAAGGTTTAGCCACCACCGCTTCCGCCGCCGCCCCTAGAGAGATCATCTCCGTCGAGGGTCACGCAACTCATAGATTAGATCTTACTCAACTAGATTGTCGCAGTTTTCTCGCTGACCGCTTGACCGGCATTTTTTCTTCTTTCGCCGATAATAGATAGGATTGCAACACTCTACCATTTTTTCAAAAATCCTATTCTGCAATATCATTAAAGACATATAGAAGTTCTAGACAATAGCAAATATCTACCATTTTTTCAAAAATCTTTCGTAATTTTATCGATCGAGACCTTTAATAAGCTTTGCTAGATGTAGCACATAATCGTTATCAAGAAGTCACCGCGACATCATGTTGTGCAAATCGGTCTTCATGATCTTCTTCACTAAGAAGAGCCTTTCAACTATTGCCTCCGCCACCATTAAAAACAATACCAGCTCAATGAGCCAATAAATCACAGGAAACATGATTTGCATTTCAAATATCAAGACAATATCTAAAGTATTCATTTCTCCGCACGAATAATGAATAGCTCCGGGTAATCTTGTATATACTCATGCTCATAATTAAAGAAATCATCATAATAAATCTCTGTAATACGAACAAGCTTACTCACATAGAAAGTAGAATATGAGTATCTTGAGTCAAGACAAGAGAATTTTTCGCAAATACGAAGATAGTTCATTAAAGAAAAGGTCAAAGGCAGTGGTAATATAGTCTGTAGAAGGTGTCCGCACTTTAAAAATAATCAACAATGACATGTTATCTTACCTATTTTTTTACCATTTCACCAATACTTAGAATTGTGATGTCATTTTCCGCGCAAATTGACATCTTTCCAATCAACCATCATTTCTATTGTTGAGAAAACATGTCGTCACATCAGTTGTACCATTTTTTTCAAAAATCTTTCGTAATTTTATCGATCGAGACCTTTATAACCTTCGCTAGATGTAGCACATAATCGTTATCAAGAAGTCACCGCGCACATCATGTTGTGCAAATCGGTCTTCATGATCTTCGTCACTGAGAAGAGCCTTTCAACTATTGTCTCCGCCACCAGTAAAACAATACCAGCTCAATGAGCCAATAAATCATAGGAAACATGATTTGCATTTCAAATATCAAGACAATACATAAAGTATTCAGTTCTCCGCATATGAATAATGAATAGCTCTGGGTAATCTTGTATATACTCATGCTCATAATTAGAGAAATCATCATGATAAATCTCCGTAATACGAACAAGCTTACTCACATTGAAAGTAGAAAATGAGTATCTTGACTCAAGACAAGAGAATTTTTCGCAAATACGAAGATAGTTCATTGAAGAAAAGGTCAAAGTCGGTGGTAACAGAGTGTGTAGAAGGTGTCCACACTTTAAAAATAATACCCATTTTTTATTTACCATTTCATCGATACTTAGAATTGTGATGTCATTTTCTGCGCAAATTGACATCTTTCCAGTCAACCATCATTTCTACAGTTGAGAAAACATTTCATCACATCCTTAACTAAAGACATTGACTGAACTAGTAGAATTATAATTTCATATGATCAGTATAATATACAAAGTCAAACTAAATCCACAAAACATAATCCATCACATACCTAGAGTTGGTTTCCTTGAGATTCTGAATGTGTTCATTGGTAGAGTTAGACGGGTCTTATGATTCCTTATTGTGTCCCAAAGCTAGGGTTACACACAATAAATTTACGATTGAGCTATGTTTTCTTGACAGCCTGATGGTGTTGTGCTCAAAACTTTGTTGTTGCTGCAACATTGGCGGCCCCTTATCAAGCCTAAGCTTATGACGTTGATCGATGAGTTGGTGCGGATGTTTCAAGATGAGTTGTAGCTCGTCGGAAGCCTTTTGTAGGTGTAGCCCTTTGAAGTTATGTTGCTTGTGTTTCAGTTTGTCTTTGACTTCTTAGCTGATTGTAAACGTTAAGCTGGCAACCTAGCGATATTTTGAAAAGCAAGAAGAAAAGGTACACTAGCGGCTCATGCGGTCTTCTACAAGAGTGGGGGTGCTCTCTCTCCGGGGCGTGGCGGCGGCCTGGTTGCTTCCTCTCCGGTGACGAAGAGGTTGCCTGCAGGTGATGCGGCGGTGCAGCGACTATGGTTCCAGGTTCTTCGTGTTCTTGGTTCTGTTGCTGTTGTTCTGGGAGTGTCCTCTTTGTTCTTCGGCGTGTGTTTGATCTTTTCTCTGTAATTCTGTGATGTACGCTCGCTGAAGTTGATCCAATTCAAAAAAAAAAAAAGGTACACTAGCTTGACATGCATGCATGTACAGAAAAAGGTGCTTTAGGCTTGATCCGCCCTTGGTTGTATGTGTACGTAGTCTAGGTAGATGCATGCCTGCATGAGGATGTTTCATGCGCAAATCACCAAGAAAAGCATGCAATTGCAAAGATGCGTTGTGTCTGCTGTAAAGGTCCTATCTGCTTTCTTGTCTCTGCATACAAAGACGTGTCTGCCGTGAATGTTCTACGCTAACCTGCTTCCGCCACAGGTGATTACAGTACATAGCACGCATGCCCTGGTTTGGTGCCTCATCAAGTACTTCATTTTCATCTATGTGGGCTAACAGCTACTCCCTTCGTATCAAAATATAAGATGTTTTGGACTTTTGTTTTACATCCGTATCTAGACATGTTTTCGTGCAAGATTCAAATGAATCTTACACTAAAATATGTCTAGATACGGATGAAAAGCAAAAGTTCAAAACATCTTACATTTTGATACGGAGGGAGTACATGCATGCTTGGAGCATGCACGAGGTGATATAAAGTTGCAAAGCTCCTAGAAAAGAGTTGCAAAAGGTTGCTACAACATCAATGATGCGTGGTTCAGAGCAAAGTTGCAAGTTTTTCTGTTTTTGAAACGTGATCCGTTGCGGGAGCACTTTCTGTATCTTCTTTAACCATACGCTCCTTTTAATTTCACTCCCAGTGCTTTTGTGGTAACTCACATAGTGATAACTTTAATTTTTTTCAAACAAAGGCAAAAGCTTTGACTATTTCATTAATTAAGAGGAGATTTATGTTACAAACTTAACCAAAAGGCCCCATAAACAAGCATACTCTCGCGGTATAATAGGGCTCGTTTTGTCCCAGTGATGCCCCATATCACGGCATTCCGCTTAATGATCGAAATTACATAGGAAGGCATGGAAGCAACATTTCTAAAAACCTGCGCGTTCCGCTCATTCCAAACTTCCCAAGCAATGAGTAGAGGCGTAAGCCCTTTCCGGCACCGGCCATTAGCCTGGTGGTCGCGCACCACCAATCTTCCGGTACCGTGGCGTGGTTGCTCCATTGAGTAATGTCGAAGTCCGCCAAGCCAATCAACTCCTTAGTGCCATTCTCCAAAAGTGAAGAGAGACCTACATTTGAACATTAGATGCGATACCGTCTCCAGCTCCTTCTTGGAAAGTTGGCAAGTTCACAATTAGGCCATCCCTACCGCCCAAGCCGGTGCGTCGTCCATACCCGGTTTCAAAAATTCTTCCACGCGAAACCGCCGGCATCATGACTGAGTTGGGCGCCACCTCAAATTGTGCTACGTAGGTCAATGCCATGGTGTATTTCCAATCCCTAGTGAGAGTCCACACAATTGAATCATGGACATAGTGATAACATTCAAGTGTTATCACTTGTACATTGTAATGTTATGAAAATCAATAAAAATACTGATATATGATAGGAAGTGATGAAAAGTATTGATTGATTGATTGATTGTACTTAGCCTTGCGGGCTTCGCAAAAAAATGGAGATATGTTGTTTGTAACTGAAAATGATTTTTGGAAAAAAGAAAGGTAATAGATAACGATAATATAGAAACTATGGCCCATCGTGTAAAAGGCAGAAAACGTTATTGGGCATGCTTGTGAAGTGCAAACATAGCTTCGTCTTCATTAGAAACCCAAGCACCGTATAGGTAATTTATTTTTTGTTGATTCCATTACTAATTGATTAAGAAGTATCCATCAACAAAAACTGATAGGTAGATGCTCATTCTCTAGCAAAGAGTGCTCTATCTGTGTGTCGTGGTCGCCATGTGTGGCTTCTGGAGCCCTGGGATTCATATATACTATGGACCCCTTATTTAGTACTATCTCCGTTAATGTAAGCCTTTTTAGCATTTCTCTTTCCATCCGTATCTAGACATGTTTTTAAACCTTACACTAAAACATGTCTAGATACGGATGGAAAGAGAAATGTTAAAAAGGCTTACATTATGGAACGGGGAGTAGTTACTTCAAATGAACAAATATACCACGTTCCCCTAACAGAAAACTATTGTCCTCGAGTTGAAAAAAACATGAAAGAAAATATTTTCTCGTAGGGAACAGTAGCAGTGGCAGGGAACCTCAGATGTGTGAGGCTTTCTGGTTAGGAAATAAAAGACACGTATACGGATTTTGTTAAGATTAGCATATACGAATCTTGAGGCGCCATCCAAGGCTCAGCAGGTTGATTGAGAAACATAGTACTCCATCCGTATTATAATATAAGATGTTTTAGCTTTTTACGTGCTAACAACATACATATATTGTGTAGATTCACTCATTTTGCTCCGTATGTAGTCTGTATTTAAATTGCTAAAACATGTTATATTATAATACAGAGCGAGTATACGTAGTAATTTTTCGGAAAAGAAGAGATGTAGAACTGTGTTTGCTTTGAATGTGCACGGGCGAAACAAACAAAAAAGTACTACTAGATAAATTCCGCTAGGATAACTACCAACAATACTTACTGATGCAGCGTACACGCAACCCGTCCCGGCCGCGTGGTCTACTACTTACGTATACGTACGTATAAAAGAACAAGCAGTCTCAGTAAACACAATTCAACAGGCAATTTTCCCCCTTGTTTGGGTTCTTCTGGATCGACGGTGTCGGTATCATGAGAATAACGGTGTCAGTCAGGCTGTCTTCCTGGCGCTGATTCCTGCAGCCCGTTCACCTCACCAGTCCAGGCTAGGGATGCATGCTTGCCACAGTTGGCTTCGTTTCTCATCGTCTACGTAGATTTTTCTTTCGTTGAGATATTTCCTTGCTTTGACACTAGTTTTGGACACCAGTGACTGTGTCGAGTGCACGTTCATGCACGTGAACAAGTCGACGGGTAGAAACATTCTTGCAGATTAAGCTAGTTGGGTACAATTCGCGCGTGAGTGCAAAGCGAAAACGTTTCCTGCAACGAATGAATAGGCGCTCGTGGTTTGCTACCAGGCCGGCCACACCTGTGTGGCGTGCACGCGTGATCGTGGAAGCAACGACACTGCTTCGATCGGTCCCCGAACAAGTGTTGTTTTTTCCTGGAGTACACGTACGCCGTTGCACCGTGGAAAGCGCTGCCATGTCACTGTCTGCCGTGCACTTGCGTTGGGTTTGTGTCATTCTATTACGATGATCGCTCTCGTCTTACTTTTGTGGTCTGCTTGCTGTTATTATGATCTTTCTTGTCATACTACCAAGCTGTTATAATTTTGGGTTTTATAACCGCGCATTGTATGGTTTTTCGGTCCGATTTTCCTAATTAACTGGATCAATTCTATTCTTCTAACAATGCATAAGCAGAGCTCCTGCTATTTACGGTCAAAAAGGCTAAGCGAGTAGATTACATCAGTGGTATGCGAATTACGGAGAAGAAACCCAACTCTTCACATGTCCTCCGCATCGACATTCTAGCGGCTCTGCAAAAACATAGGGTTCCCCGTCGTTAAACCCTTCCCGCCCTCATCCCCTTGCCACCGACCAAATGTGATTGTCATATTATTAACCCTTGGTGGTGGACGGTGACGGCTCCTCTCCCTCATGGTTTAGATCAGGGTGTTCTCGTCGGTGCGGGCTTCTATTGTCGACGACGGTAGCCCAGCCGGTGTGATGGCACATGAAGTTCCCGTCCCTCCAGGTGGAGCTACGACATGGTGTTTCTCCCTACGGAGCGGCTTGGCCTAGCCCATGTAGCGACATCTACTCGTCGGCGTGTTTCTAGGGCTGGCGGTGTGGCTCTGTTGCGATGCATGCCACTGCGACCATTCCTGGTGGTGGCTTTCTCCATCCTTGACTTATCTTGCTTTGTCCATCCTTGGCTTATTTTGCTTTGTCCTTTAACGGGCTCTTGGGCCCATGGACCGTCAGACCAAGGTTGGATTCCTCCTATGGGCCTTGGTGTCGGCGGTGGTATGATGGACCGACGGATCACTGATTTGGGTATTCAAGGTTCTCGATGGAAGCATGGCTTCATCTGTTGCTCGAGACGACGACAACACCTTTGGGAACCGTTGCCTTGTTAGGGACGTTGGTTTGATGTTCTTGCCTTCCTGCCCAAAATGATCAAATGGAGGCCCTTGATCTGAGTTCTCTTGAATCATATAATGGCGACCCCGAAGCATCGTGTATTCGTGTTCCCTCTAGGGGCAACGTTTCTTTGGGGTTGAGTGGGGTCAGGGTGGCGACAAGGTTGCGGTAGCCAGCTTTTAGACGTGTTCGCGATGTTTGTTTGTTTCTTTGGAGGTGGATCTGTGGTGGAGGTGGTCGGTAATCCTTCACGACGCCAATTTTTTTCCATTTCCCTCTCGTGGCTCGCATTCATAATAAAACAAATGTGCCTTCTTTGGCATGTGTGGTTAGGAGGCCAACTGTGTGGCAGTTCGTACTGTGTTTTTTGCGTCTGCTGGGGAGAGATCTTCATCGGTGGTCGTCTATAGGGCAGTCGGACTCGTTTGCTCGAGAGAAGTGATGATGATGACTTTTGTGCAACCTTGGTGTTGTGCTTCTTCTTGAGCGTCGTGCGTGTCAGCCGTATTTGTGCCCTAGGTCTTACTTCCACAAGGTTGTGGGTGGCTTTAATTATTGTTTTCACGGTCTTTCATTAAATAACGGGGTAATATTTTAATTAATAGATAGACAAATCTTCTAGCTGGTTTTGGGGGGAAAATTCCATAAAAGATAGCATCATCTTTCATCGATGAGCTGGGCCAAAAAAATGCAATGCGTGATCTCCAGTAATATTAGCTTCTCCATTTATTAAGCATAACCTATTCCGGCACAAGTCAAATTATCCTTACTACTATCCCTTAGCTTGTGTATGAATGAACTAATAAATAACAAATCTACTAGAGTATTAAACATCCTCATGTGCATACACACACAGTCCACGTACGGTCTAACACCCCCAATTATTTACATCCAGTATAATAACGCGCATAATGTACAGGCACGCGATCGATGTTATACATAACGACCACTACTAGCTAGGCCGTAGTAACTGCTACTGGACACAATGACTGAGCAGCTTGTTGGTTGAATTCGCCGGAATTTCATATGAATCGGCTGTTCATTTCGACAAGTTTTTGGACGTTCCATTTGATCAGAACTTCAGAAGCCGTCGTAGAAGCCACCGAAGGAGATGTTGGCCCTTGCGCCCATCATAGATGACACGGCCTGGTTCAGCCTTGACGTCTGCTGCACAACCTGCTGAATCCTCTGCACAATCAGATCAACGGATCAGATGAGGACGAAGAGTAAAGAAATGATGAATTAGTAGGAAATAGAGAGAGTGAGTCAGCTGACCTTATCGTCGCCAAGGAACTGCAGCTGGATATTCTGCTGGTGCTGCTGCTTCTGCTGCTGGTGCTGCAGCCTGCCGCCGACGAGGAACACGCACACGGTGGCCGCCGCGACCCCCAACGAGCACAGCGCACCGATCCCGTTCACCCGCAGCTTCCCCACGCTGAACACCAGACAGTCCGGCTTCCCCTTCTTCATCTCTCCCTCCTCCTCTTCCTCTCCCCCGGCAAACTCATCAGGCACCGCCAGCGGCTTGACATCGTCAGCAACCTCCTTAGCGTCACCAGTGCTGATCTGGAACTTCTTCTCTCCGTCGTCGCCGTCGGAGACCAGCAGCTCGGCCACCGTTGGCGCCGGCGGCTCGTGCTCCTCTTGGGTCGTCTCTGCCGGCGCGACGTCGACGCCGATGTCCTTGCACTCGTCGGGTTCTGATGGAGGAGGCAGGATCGGCTCCTCTGTTGCTTGATCTGTATACGCGATCAACCACAAGGATGAAAACTTCGGTGGAATTCAAGTGGATCATAATCCGATACTGATGCCACTGAATTAGAAAAGCCTGCAAAACAGATGGATCCTTACCGGCAACAAGACCTTGGCCACCGCCGTGGACGCGTGATGCAGCCCTGCTCTCGGCGTAGAAGCTCCTATGCCCGTCAGGCAGCACCTCCCAGTCCCATGCGTCCTGGACGCCCGC
The DNA here is from genome assembly GCA_012064385.1 of Puccinellia tenuiflora. Lineage (NCBI taxonomy): Eukaryota > Viridiplantae > Streptophyta > Magnoliopsida > Poales > Poaceae > Puccinellia > Puccinellia tenuiflora. The sequence continues at coordinate 180,329 of QRDG01000632.1, read as the reverse complement.
ATCCACACCTCCTTTCTCCATGGCAAACAAACCGAACGGCCGGCGCAACCACAAGCTAAAGAGCTAGAGGATCTAGGAGCAGTTATATAACCAGCAGGGTGTGGGGCTATGGAACAAGTACAAACAGTCGTTGCTTTGCAAGCATCAACCTGATTGCTTGCTGGAGTCCGTTTGATCAAGTGATGCCTCCTTTGCTTCCTATTGATTGATTTTGTAGGGGAGAAAGCTATATATGGGTCCGTCTTGGTCTGGGTGGGCACTCACACACATGGGCATATCGCCATCATGGGTGGGCACTACCTTGCTCCTTGCACCACGGGAGGAGAAGGAAGAAGGTCAGGGAGATTGTGTGTGAGCTTATCCTTCCTGCTACGAGACAATGGGTGAAAATGGTGTTTGGGGCCTACCACCAGGCACGTATGACTTCTTCCTTAATTCGCACTCCATCGATCGATCGATCGCTAGCCAGCCTGCCACGGTTCTGTATTGTTCTAGCAAGTTGCCGCCCATGATTATCCAGATTAACCCACCACAATCGACATATTCAGTTCAAATGAACTAAAACCAGGACAAGAATTATGAAACAAAGGAAGTATTTCAGGTTTCTATGGAAGAATTCCTGTTAAATTGCCGTACGTGTTCCAAACATTTTCGGAATATCGCTCGATTAACAGGTGTCACCTCTTCCCTGTAAAAAAAAAAAAAGGTGTCACCTCTCGCAAAAAGCTTGTAAATTGATGTCTATCCTTTTCTCTACCTTTTTTTCTCTCCTGCCAGTAGAGAATACTCCCGGGATGTTAATCGCAAGTAGACGCTGACTCTTGAAATAAAAAGTTAAAACAGAGGTCAAATTGGTACGGCAGAAACCAAGGCGTGCGTAGCTTGCAGGTTAAATGACAGACGTTGTTAGGACGTTACGACACTGCATGCGTGCGTAGCTTCCTTACATTGTCTTTTGTTTCTTTACATACAGTTTGACAGAGATCCGGCCGTGGATTGGAACCTCCAAGGAAGAAGAGTCACTCTGCAATGTGATGATTCAAAGACTATCCACTGTTCGAAGCTCAGGTTGATCTAATTAAGTCGTCTACGAAGATGACAACGTAGTCCCCAAAACTTAAATATTGGTTGATATTCTTTGTCTTTTTTCCATTGATTAAGAAGAGGCTGGTTCTCTAGTTAATTAACGAAAAACAAGCAAAAATCGACCATGTAACATTTTTTTTGTCCAACACTCCTTCCGTTCTGAAAACAAGGCCCACACGCTTTCCAAAATTCATCTTTGAACAAGAATCGGTCCAACAATATCTGATTTATGTTATATAAAATTGATAACGCAGGTTCATGTTTCAAAAAAGTTTCAAACAATATAGTTTTTGTGGCACCAAGATTGTACACCACTTCTAGTTCTGGCTCACGACGTTCAAAGATTCCCCCCTGCCGGGTGGCCCACTTCTAGAAGCTCCACCGACTTGACATGTCGTGCTGCATTAAGACTCCTAGAAGATTACCTCAGGAACGACATAGATGAACGTGCAAGACAAAGGCTCCTACATAAGACTATAAATACTAGAGGACCTTTACCGTGAAGATGATCTTTGGTTCATCCTACACGATCACATCTACATCGAGTTGAAGCTTTAGCATGCATTCGCCGCCTCCATAACTTAAACCCTAGGCACGAATACATCCTTTGTATAATCGTGTAGCCACTCCATAAATAAAAATCAGAGGAATCTTCATCATCTACATCATCTTTGATCCAACCCTATGACCTTTGCCACGTGCCGAACAAGTAAAACTCCCTTCAGTTTACCAAAGTGACATTGTCGTGGGATCCAGAAAAAATCCTTCAACAAATAATGTTTTGAGTCTCCTCATTCCACTATGCATCACCTAAGGTCTTGAAGCTTTGCAACCTAGATGGCTGGACCAACCTGGTTCTCTACTTCCTGAGGTGGTTATATATATATATATATATGAGTTGAGCTCACCTCATTGCCCGAGAACTCAAACACTAGCTTCACAAAGGTGTTGAGGTTCACCTCCTTAAATCCTTTGTAAGTTCTCACCTAGGAGGCGACGAAAACAAAAATGGAGGCCACTTCATGGCTGTTCCCATTTTTATGCCTTGTCCTTCTCTTTTAGAATCTTGATACCCTGCTTTCAAGCTATCTCCTTTACACTCGGGCATATCGATGACATGTGAACAAATCCTGGGCACCTCCAACACATGTACCTCCAATGCCTATGCCTCTTGAGGCTCTAGCACCTGAGAGTTTGGAACATATGAGGGATAGGGATGGGTTTCTAACAACGCTAGAGACTAGCTAAATTCATCTTTGTTCATGTCCTACAATGGTTGCCACCAAGACAATTGCATCACTAAAATGGTTACCCTGCTACATGTATTGCATAACAATGAAGCTCACATATCTGTAATAACACATTATGTACCACATACTCAAACATTATCTACTATAATATCAAGACCTAGCACAACATCATCATAAGCATCACTACCGAACATGCAAAAGCTACCAAATCATAACACACGTTCGTTATCTACAACATGATCATACTATATAATGAAGTTTACTCCAACTACATATCGTGACCCACATATCTACTTAATATGCTCATATATCTACTTAATGCTCACATATTTAACCTACAAGATCTAGTGTTTGAGGTTAATGGGATTGGTAGCATAGAAAACAAAAAAATCTATGAGATCCAAACAAAAACTAGATCCAATCTAGTAAACCAAGATCCAATCTAGGAGATACTCGTAACGAGAGAGAGAGATCTAATCTACATACCCTCAAAGTTCACGTGCGTTGGATGTTTCTCAACGCATCTCGGTGAAGATGTCGATGAAAAACTCGCTGTGATCCAATCCGATGAGCACCGTAACGGACGGTGCCTCGGAGATATACACACGTACAACTCGGTAATGTATCCTCCACCTATGATCCAACAAGAGCATAGGAGATGTAGATGGGATCTAGCCTACAACACGATGGTGGTGGAGGCTATGGGGGAGGTTTCCCGTAGGCAGGGCTTCGCCAAGCAACACACATGTAAGAGAGAGGAGAGGGAGGGAGGTCGTGTGGCTAGGGTATGGGGCAGCCTCCCCTTGTGCCTCCACCCCTCCTTATATAGGAAGGGACAAGGAGGGGTGCTCCCAACCCTCCTAGGGCCGGCGGCCAAGGGGTTGCCTTGCCCCCAAGGCTCCCCTAGGGTTTGGGTGGCCCCCCTTTACTTGAGCGGCATGGGCCTTGGGGTCCTGGTGCGGCTGGCCCATTTCGGCTGCTGCACCACCACTCAGTCCATGTGGGCCCCTTCAGGTATGTGGGCCCCACCATGGGACTCTCCGGAACCTTCTAGAAAATTCCGATGCTCTGTCGAAAAAATCCCTAACTTTTTTCGGAACCCTAAAAAAACCAATTTCCTTATATGAAACTTTATCTCCGGACTCTTTCAGAGCTGCTCATGATATCCGAGATCTCATCCTAGACTCTGAACAATATTCGGACACCATTAATAATTTATCCCATAACTACTCTAGCGTTACCGAACGTCAAGTGTATGACCCTACGGGTTCGAGAACGTGCGGACATGATTGAGACACCTCTCCGGTCAATAACCATCAGCGAGGCCTGGATGCCCATGATGACTCACATATTCAACGAAGATCTTTATCGGTTTGAACCATGATGTCGAGGGTTGAAACAATCTCATATTCTATTCCCTTCGCCTCACCACATTTTACTTGCCTAAGATTTGATCGTCGGTATCACTATACCTAGTTCAATCTCGTCACCGGTAAGTACTCTTTACTTGTTCCGTAATACAACATGCCCTATGACTAACCCATTAGTCACGTGATTGCAAGCGATACTGAATGTGTGTTACCGAGAGGGTCCATAATATATCTTTCCGTCATGCGGATGGACAAATCTCACTCTTGATACATGCAACTCAACAAGTACTTTCTGAGATACCTGAAAGATATTTTTATAATCATCATCCAGTTACGAAGTGACGGTTGATGCCCCAAAGTATTCTTCTGATACTAGGGAGTAACATAATCGCATAGTCTAAGGAACAAGATACTTGACAATAAAAAGCTACGACGATTTAAACTTAGTGACACGATTAAATTGATGTGCTTGATTGGGTATGTCTATCACATCATTCTGTTAATGACATGATCCCGTTATTAATTGAAAACTCATGTCTATGGTTAGGAAATCATAACCATTTTTAAGCAACAAGCTAGTCTAGTAGAGGCTTATTAGGGACATGTGTTGTTTATGAAACCACACATGTATTAAGTTTCATGTCAATATAATTCTAGCATGGAGTATAAACATTGAAATTTAATAATAAAAATACTATTATTGCCTCTAGGACATATTTTCAACAGAGGTTACTCATAACCATCGGAGGAATGAAGGAGGCCGCTGTCAGCTCAAAGAAGAGGAGGAAGAGGTTTCCACCGCCCGCCGTTGATTACCGCCGACCGAAGGAGGAGATGTCGCTGCTTACCTGCTTGTTGTACTTCCTATTTGACCCGAAACCGATTGATCTAGCCATGAGAAGGTTGAAGAAGGCTCTAACAACTTCGTTGCTGAAAGGAGAAGTCTGAAGGGGGAGAAATGGTGGCGGGGGATTTTGACGGTCAGCGCAAGGTATGCCTGGCCAAATGTTGGGCCTGGCTTAAAAAAGCCTTATCGTAAAAACATATGTCCGAGCCTGACCCGAACGTCGGGCCGCAGAAATCAAGCCCGAGCCCAGCTCGGTCCGACCAAAGCCTGATTGGACTGGCCGATCACAACCAAAATTATATTTTCCGCAAGCCTGAGCCCGGGCTAGCCTGACCATCGGGCTCCAAATATTGGCCCGAGTCCAGACCGATGTGCAAACGTGGCCCGGCCCAGGATTTTTGGGTCGCGGGCTGTCGGGGCCAAGTTGCCATGGCCATGTCTAGCGGAAGGGATTGAAGTAAGACGAAAAACAATTCCGCCAATTTTCCTGTACACGCGCTCCATCTTCACACGAGCTCGGCGCCACCAAAGTGACCAAACGCGCCTAAATCACATCCCAATTTCCAAATACTCCGCTCGCCCGCCTTCTATATCGAGAAAACGCCGCGCTCGTTCTCCAAAGTCCAAATCGTAGTTCCAAACCCTAACAAGTAACGCCTCTCCCAAATGTGGTGACAGCCGCCGCCGCCGCCGCCGCCGCCGAGACCGAATCGGCCTCAGCATTTCCGCCGGTACGGTCGTCGACTCCTCCTCTCTAGGACATCATCCTCAGCAGTACATCGGTCCTGTAGTATCTGCTGCGGCGCATTCCCATGGCCATCGGCGATCCGTAGGCACAGATCTCAACATCACGCGTCCGTAGCGGAAAAGCTCCCGGAGCCAATGGCGAAGCGTGCGTGTGCAGGCGACCCCGCCAGCCACGGCGCCGACGACGACCGGCTAAGCGCCCTTCCGGACGGCGTCCTCCACACCATCCTGTCCTTCCTGCCGGCGCGGCAGCTTGTGCAGACGAGCGTGCTGTCGCGGCGGTGGACAGACCTCTGGTGCTCTACTCCCTGCATCAACATCGACGAGCGGGAGTTCGACATCGGGAGCGGCCGCAATGTCCAAACGAAGAAATGGAGCAAGTTCGAGAACTTCACCACCAACCTGCTCCTCTTCCGCAGCAATGCTGTGTCCGTGGATAAGTTCTGCTTGTATGCCCACGAGCATAACCGTCGAGATGTGGATAAATGGATTCGCCGTGGCATCAAGTACTGCCCTGCCGAGCTCCATATTTCGGTATTGAATGATGCTGCCTTTAAATTGCCTCCCCTGGGCTCATGTTTTGGCACTCTCAGAAGGTTGTATCTATCCAATGTGTCACTGGACAACTCTTTTGCCGAGCTGCTTTCTTCTGGATCTTCTCCCCTGGAAAGTCTGGAACTTAGGAGCTGCTGGAATTATTTTTGGGACATTACATCGCCTAAGCTGAAGAACTTGATCATTGATTCTTGTGTCCATCACGATGCACATCCCTTGGTTATCACGGCTCCAAGGCTTGCATACCTGCGTCTGTTTATTGCGGACACATCCTATGCAGATGGTATATCTGTCCACCAGACAACTGCCCTTGTCAAAGCATCTATTCTTATACAATGTCCTGGATTCTTCCTCGTGGACAATCAGCGCATGCTCCTTCATAACCTGTCCAGCGTGACCAAATTAGAGTTGGGGGGCTTTAAGACAAAGGTATGTGCAAACATGATTGATCTTTTCTTTAGTTTTTTATTAGCACTCTGGCCCGCGCACATGCATATGCACCATTTTAACCGTCTCTTGATTTTAACACACATTCCAATATGTATATGTGTATCTTAAAAAAACATTGGTATGTTTTGCTTCAGTTACTATTATCGTATTCACCATTATTATTATATTTTTATGCAGAAAATCAGATCAATTCAAGGGAATCCAATAATTTTTTGATGTAAAACTTAATCATGTAAAGCCCATATAAATTACCCCAAACCATATTAGTATTTGTATATCGTCTTATTGATGCAGTGTGTACGTCACCAGGAGTGATTACTTTCTTCAGTGGTTACTAATTGATAGCCGAGGTCTTATCGTGACTCGTGACTGTAAATTGAAAGTCTATAAATATTGAGCTATGCAACCTCGTCTTCAGTAGACATGGTGGGAGTGTCCATGCCATGGTACGCGCTTGTGGATGTCTACGTGTTTAATGGGTGTTTAGAAAAGTCGCCTGGAAATTAAATCTTATGTTTGTACATACTATTGAAACATATACTGAAGTGATATGGAACTTAATTCCTAGGACAAGCTTTATGACAAACATATCTATTGATGCTCTCTTGCTATGACCAAACCATGCATGCAAAGGCCCTGAGATCGATTGAGTGCACTAGCTATGTAGCAAACATTTTTTCGGAAGCTGTACATGCATCAATATCCATATGGCAGTATTACATTGTGAAATATTTATACAAAATAATAGCACAATATTCTAGAAGTTACATTATATGTTTATTTCTTATAGATAGGAGTTAATGAGGAGCAACTCATCCAAGTTTGCAAAAAAGTCCCTTATAGAGAACAACAAATTGACTACCTCAAACACAATGACCCCCCAAACTGTCTTGATCAAATATGGTAATATCTATAACAAAAATAGAGTATGGTAGGACGCTAATGCATAGGAATACTGTTAACATATATTGAACTCCAAAGAGCATGTGAGTGTAGTTTCATTCATAACAAACTTCATGCATTATGGTAGTGATTATTATAAATGCCAATGTCACTGAAACTATATGTAGTTTAGTCACTTTGTATTTGCGACTGAACCATCTGTATGTGTTTCCATATCCACCTTTTTTCGTGCCTTTGGGCCCCGTGAAGAGTCACATTAGCTAAATCTTAATTTCTCTTGTGTGTAATTGACGGTCAACATCATTACCGATACATGAGGTTTGACTGACACGGCATTCTCCATTACTGAGAATTGTCAGCGTGGCAGAATGCTGCTAAATGGCGTTATCTCCACTGTTTGATACAACGAATAACTTGTTTCTCTTGTAGATGACTCATGTTGTGTTAACATTCAATGTTTCCTCTATTATTCTTTTATCCTTGCATGTGTGATATATGTGCAATCAATCTACACGAATAATCATGTGCATGCATTTTATTTGCTTGGTTACTTGTGGATAAAATCACGAGCTAGCTCATCATTTATATGTGATATTGAGCCAGCCCACACAATAAAACTTGGATAGTTGGCCCATCCATTGGTTCTAAGTTGGACGCATAGTAGTCAATACTTGATATTATACCATTACATGGAATTAAAGTTTCGATGAACATTTCTTACACACAATATTAGATAATTACTACTGAATGTTCGAAAATTGGGCTAGAAAATTGGGTGTAAAGGTATTATATTAATTAGCTCCTCAAGCCCAGGTACATACTTATTCTTTGATTATCATGTTATGACTTGTGAGTGAGGCCAGCAACAACATAAAATGGATTCCGGTACTCAATTTATGCAAATCTAAGCACATGGTTTCTTTTTGTATATCCAAATATTTACTTTCAACGAAAATAGCGAAAAATTAACATCATGCAGATACAAAACGGTGAGTTTTACAAAGATTATGAGTTATGAACGGTGTGAATAATAATAATTATGTGTATATAAGGTGTCAGGGCTGGATCGCAATGAAGAACAAAGATTCACTTCATGTAAATCGAAAATGGTAAATTTTACAAAGGTCGTGAGTCGTGACCTGTTAGACTATTTGTTATGTGCATCTCCCCTTCCCATCCAGTGTAAATAACTCTCTTTAAAAAAAATCAATATGCAGCAGGAGGTTTTTTCGTTGTTGCCGTTTGCGTCAAAAGATATAATTATGTAGATAGAAAGTGCTAGGGCTGGATCACAAATGAGTAGCATTAATTTAACCATCAATGCATACAGAGGTGTACCTAATCTTGTTTTGCCTTGTTATGGGATCCATGTATTCAAGTCTGCCTCTGTATGTATGCAAGGTGTGCAGCTACGCGTCCATCCATCTGCTTGCCCTAGGTGTGCATGGAGCCCCATGTCTAATTCCCCCATCTTATCACGTCTGACTAAACCCGTTTCTAGTATTCAATAGATCCAGCAAAGACTGCTGAACTATGCTTTACTTTTTAATGGGATTTTCTAGCCTATATCCTTATTTTTCATCAGTATTTGTATATACTGTCTGGCTGACGAATTTTGTGAGCCATACGGGAGAAAAGAGGAGAAATTTTAGGCTAGCTAGCTGTATGGGGGTAGGGAGAGGAAACTTGTCTTATGGTGGAATGTGTGGGTAATATTCTTCAATATCGACTGTCAAATTCTAATTTTAAGATCTATTGGATGTGGTTTATTGATCTACTAACTCAATGGTCGAAAAGTTTTGCTTTTTTCGTGGTATTTTCTAATCTATCTACCTATTTTTCATCCTAATTTTGCTTTTATTATATAATACATTTGGAGTTTTGGACATTGATATTGCACCTGAGTGATCAATGCTAGGTTCTTAGAAATGAGAAGATATGCATCATTTGTTTTGAGACAAATGTATGTGTAACCATGTCTGCGCAATTCTTGTCATGTAGGGAAATTTGGTTTCCAGATAGGTTGAAACTTATTCTTCTTCATACACGACTAGAATGGAACTATTTGTCTTTTAGTATGTTGCTGTGGATGACCGATGCTTCAACTCCTACCATTTTGTTTTGACGTGATGCTGAGAAAGCATATTCGCCCCTAACACCTAACAGGTGACCGGCACTAGGGAAAATTATATTCTAACTTGATATGTGCAGCCAAATACTAGCGTGATGAGAGCAATAATTCGTTCTCTATAAATTTCATGTTGATAGCAGATGCTAAAACTCAATTTTGGGTTTGTTTTTTCTATTTATTTCAGGCGCTGCTTGTGGAGGATTCGGGTAAATTCCCAAAATTTTCTAATATGCGAGTACTGTTATTTGGAGAAATTTTCCTCGATGAAGGTTATTTTGATGTAAAATTGGAGCTTCTAGGCAGCTTTATTCAGAATGCTCCTGGTCTGGAGAAGCTTACTCTCTTTTGTTGCATGGTACAATTCTGTGCTATTTTATGCTACCTACCTTGTCTGTCTTATACTTTGTCAAGTTGTCTTACTTGAATCTTGTATTGCTGCCCAAAGTTTGAAGAACATCGCGAGATGGAATGGGACAGCAAGAGGAAGAGCATCAATCTGCAACGTCATAATCAAAAGGCATTCCACTGTCCAAAGCTGAAGGTGGTAGAAGTCTTATATGAAGATGACCATCATCACCGACTCGTCGAACTTTTGTGGGACATTACGACGAGGCTACCACATGCCAGCATCAGACTCACCAAAGTTTAGATAATTTCTCCATGGACCTCTTCTCTTTGCAATGCTTCATTGGATTGCTCCGCCCAGAATATCGCAAGATTTTATGTTATCTACTGTCGCCTGCTTCGAAGTGGACCTGTGCACTGTTTGTATCCGTCACCCTTCTACTAGAACTCTGTATGTATATAATAATGCGAAATGCTCCATGGGGCAGGTGCGCCTAGAATATCGATTGTGTCTAGCGCTGTGGTTCCTTAGTGGTACAACAAGTTATGCCATCTACTATCGCCTGCTTTGAAGTGGGTCTGTGGCTCTGTGCCATGATTTTTCTATCATGGTTTTCATAGAACTTTCTATCTATAACAGTTTTATAGCCGTCAGCTTGCATGTAGGCCGTTGCTAGTAAATGCAAATGGTGTAATGTGCAGCAACAGTCACACTAGTCACAATGAAAAGTAACATAAACTAGTACCATACATATGATACTAGTCTATGTTAGAGCATCTCTAACAGATGCCCTAAATTAGCCACTCCTTTTTTGTTACAGGCACTTGTTTTAATGTTTTTAGGGCATGAAAAAAATTCTGCTTTACTAGATGCCCTATAATAGGGCACCTCCTTTCCAACAGATGCCCTATTTTAGGGCAGCGCGGCCGCGTGCCTCCTCTTCTTTTTTGTGGTATTTGAGAGATACAAATGAAGATATGATCAACCATGAACATAAACATTGCAAAAATAGTACATAAATAAATTAAGTTCAATCCGTAGCATATCATAGATCCACCAAACGACACATAGTTCAAACCATAGTCGGCGAGGTCTTTTGGCTTGGCTCTGCAACCGGCGGCGGCCTTTTGCTTCTTCGATGTCGTGGCGGCGGCCGCTGATGCCCTCTTGCCGCCACCGGCCGTGGTGGATGTCTTCTTGCGTGCGGCGGCCGGATTCACCACCGGGGCGGCCGGAGCTGAGGCGCCGGAGACGATGCGGGGAGCGGCGAAGACCTGCCGGCAGAGGGGCGGAACCCTAGCATTTTCCGCGGCGGCGATGGCGGCGCCCGGGGCTGGGGAACGGTCGGATTTGGTCGCAGGAGGGGTGGGGAAATCGGGGAGGGCACCATCGTCGCCGTCCATGGCGTAGAGGTCGCCGGCAGCGGCAGAATCGGGGGCAAGGCGGTCGCGGCGCGGGGGCGGAATTGGTTTCAGGACGGCAGTTGGATGCGCGCGCCCGAAATCGGAATGGATAGGGCCTCTCTGCCCCATATTTGGGGCAGAGAGGTCCATAATTTGGGGCAGCCCCATTATAGGGCAGGTGATAGGGCATCTGTTGGAGAGGTGATTTTGCCCTCTCGTGCCCTATAAAACCGTTTTTAGGGCACCAGTGCTAATATAGGGCATCTGTTAGAGATGCTCTTACTACTCCCTCCGGTTCGGTTCATTGAGTAAGGCGTGATATTTTTTTCAAAAAATCACCACAAAGGAAGGCGCGGGTACGATGGACTCCCTTATCTTCCGTAACTGCCCCTGCCTTCTCGTTTCATTGCATCAAAAGTCAGGAGTAGTTAAACCTAGTGCCAATCAGTTTTCTCAAAAACGAAGTGGGGTCACCGCGCGTGCACCTGCCAACGGGAAACAAGGAGCTGCCGCAACAAAATTTAAGTAGAAAGAGAGATTTACGAAGGGGCATAGTGGGAAAAACCTTTTGCTGCCTCTCGCTCCTGAATCGCCGTACCAGTTTTTTTACGCCGTATTCAAAGGAACGGAGGGAGTATGTCTATAGTGGGTAGTAACATATTTGTAGTATCATGTGATATATTGTATTTATTAGCTTATAGACTCATTATGTCTTGAAATCCGTTATGTTACGGTATCATATCATGATACCACAACCTCCTCCTTCTTTATTTATTATAGTGCCACATCATCTTTTTGCCAACATGGCAGCTATGGTACTACTTATGATACCCCCATTGTTGCTAGTCTGAATGGCCAACCTTTTTTTAGAACATCGCAACCAATTGTTGTCATCACTAGACGTAGTCGGTACTCCCTTGTCGGGAAGACTGAGTAATTTGTCATAAATGTTCTTTTGCGGGACTTTCACCATGCCCATTGTATACGAATCTCCTTCCTTTTCAAGGCAGAAGATATATTTGCTTCATAAACATACCCACGGGTATAAATTGCAAGATGATTTGGCCCTTTGGGACATGTGTTTAATGCAAAATGTATTGTTTTGAAAAAACAAAGTTGAAAAATCGTACAACATGTGTTACCCTTGTCTTAGAGTAGCCCACGTTGATTTTACTTAGTTGGAAAAGAGAATGAAGAAACAGAAGATTGTCTTCACTACTTAGTTGGAAAAGAGAATTGAGAAACAGAAGATTGTCTTCACTTAACTAAGTGATGTTCTCTTATAAATTAAAAGAACTATTTTCTCCATGTACCGGATGTTAACATAATTATTCACTAAAACTTAATTAATAATTATTAGTTTGTAGGGATGACAACTAGAAATAATTCATTCAGGACCGTCCTCAGTGGAGTCGCTGGTAGGACTATGCGTCAATGTGGGACTATCACAAGTGGGTTGCAGTTGTGCCAGCGGTGTTTGACCAGTTGAGGCTG
>QRDG01000632.1:0-166153 GCA_012064385.1 Puccinellia tenuiflora | reverse complement strand
CTGCCTCTATAACATGTAACCGATCGCACGCCGGCCAGTGCGGTTCCACCACGTCGCCTAGGCAAATTTCTCCCGTGCGTGTGTTGTCGACCGCGCCTGACAGTCCGCCCGCCCGCTCCACTGCGGGCTCGCCACGTGGTACCTCGACCTCTCCCGATGCGAACCACGCTCCCGATGCGGAATACGAGTCTGTTTCGGTCCAGGGCACAGATCCTTCCTCCGGATCTTCTGTGACAACACCAGCTGCACCACGTCCTGTTGCTGAACCGAAAACTCATCTACAAAGAGGTATTCGTCAACGTAGACAATATACTGATGGTACCGTCCCGTACAAAAAAAATTTGTGCTATCTACTTCCACAGGAGAACCTCAAAATCTCAAAGAGGCTCTCAATGACAACAATTGGCGACATGCTATGCAAGATGAATATGATGCATGCTTTGCTTGCAAACAATACTTGGCACCTAGTACCTCCAAACTCTCACAAGAATGTCATTGACTGCAAGTGGGTGTATGATATGTCCATTTTGCATCACTATTTTACATCATAATTTATCTTTATTCATTGATATATTTCATATTATGATACAATACTTATGTTATTTTATCCCATTTTGCATGCTTGGCAATTATTGAAGATGCATCCGCCGGAGCCTGGAATCAGCTGGAAAAGTACCTGTCAAGACACCTGACTTCGGAAGCCCCAAAAAATTCAGGAAATTCAGAGCATAATATTTTGGGAAATAAGTCACGGAGCCAGAAGGGGGAGAAGAGGCGAGCAACAGGGGACAGGGGCGAGCCCTGCTGCGGGTCCACCCTAGGCCGCGGGTGGGGCCCGCCCCTGGTCCCTGTGGCCCCTCTCCGGCTCCCCTTCGGCGTATTATTCACCCTTGACCTAAAAACATCGGGGGTATCGACGAGGAATTTTTTCCGCCGCCTCCACGAGGCGGAAACCAGATAGAGAGAAGAAGAGCTCCGGCAGGGAGAAATCTGCCGGGGAATTTTCCTCCCGGAGGGGGGAATCGCCGCCATCGTCATCGCCATCACGCTAAGCATCATCGGGATCATCATCAACGTTATCTCCACCATCAGCACCGTCATCACTGCCATCATCCCATCTCATCTCGCTGTAACAATTATCATTGTGTTGCTATTCGTTCATCAGAATCGTATTCCAGACGTTGATTACCACTTGTAGTTGATGTTTGAGAGTTTTATCGGTGAATTATCATTACAATCAGATTGTTGCCCTTATTCATATCACCTCTGATCATGATCTATATGATGTCTTGTGAGTAGTTCGTTTGGTTCTTGAGGACATGGGGAAAGCCTAGTTGCTAGTAATTGCATAATGTTGAGTAATATTTAATGGTTTGATTTATGTGGTGGTGTTATTCTTCTAGTGGTATCGTGTGAACGTCGACTACATGATACTTCACCTTTCAAAGGGCCTAGGGGAATGCATAGTGTATTTAGTTTTCTTATGGTAGGGTTGCAGGAGTGACAGAAACCTAAACCCCAATTTGTGAACTAGTGCACTAGGGAGCGTAGGGTTTCGGAGTTTAATGCTGTGGTTAGGTTTTTATCTTAATTACTTTCTTGTAGTTACGGATGCTTACAAGGGGTTTAATCAGAAGTATGTATTTGTCCAAGTAAGGGTGGTGCATTAGCATAGGTCCACCCACACAGCACTTTATCAAAACATTGAAGGTTAATCATCGGCGTGCAATGAAACTGGCTAAGCATAAACTCCCATGTGTCCTCGAGAATGTTTTAATCTTCATAAGTAACACAACCGGCCTGTCCTTTGAGCTTAAAAGGATTGGGCTATTTGCTGCAATTATTGTAGCACTCTTTTATTTACTTGTTCTTCATTCGTTATTTAAATTAAAAATCCAAAAACATTTCTCTTTTAGTGCTTGCAGTGAAACCTTGCTGAGAACTACTTGTCAACACCTTCTGCTCCTCGTTGGGTTCGACACTCTTACTTATCAAAAGGACTACGATAGATCCCCTATACTTGTGGGTCATCAAGACTCTTTTCTGGCGCCGCTACCGGGGAGTGTAGCGCTATTGGTAAGTGGAATTGGTAAGGAACTCTTTTATTGTAAGTGCTGTTTTTATTTTTGCTTGTTACTTTGCTTCGTTATGGAGCACTCTTCACTTAATATGTTGTTTGGGAGTGACTCTGCCACCACACCTGTGGTGGATAAGAGTCCTCCGCTCTCTGAAATTGATCCATTTAAAATACCCATGGGAATTATTGATCATGTTATGAGTAACCGTTATGCAGGGGATGGAACCATCCATCCAGGTTATCATTTGCTTTATATTAAAGATCTGTGTGAGCTATTTAAGATTGCAGGTATGTCAAAAGAGGTAATCATGAGGAAATTATTGTCAATATCACTAAAGGATAAAGCTATGGATTGGTATATGCTTCTGGATAATTCTCACTTGATGGATTGGAAAGAGCTTATGTCTCTCTTTTATTCTAAATTTTATCCTCTTCATGAAATTCATCAAGATAGAAATTATATTTATAACTTTTGGCCACATGAAGGAGAAAGCATCGCTCAAGCTTGGGGAGGTTGAAATCTTTAATGCTTAAATGCCCCAATCATAAGCTTCCTAATGATATAATTGTTAACAATTTTTATGCGAGGCTGCCTCGCTATGATAAGGATATGCTTGATGCTTCTTCTCTTGGATCCTTTACAAACAAAGAAGTTAATGCTAAATGGGATTTAATTGAAAGGATTTATCGCAATGCGTAAGATTGGGAGATCGACAAAGGTAAAGAATCAGGTATAAATTATGAGTATGACTGCATTAAATCTTTCATGGAAACTGAACGTTTTAATATGCTTAGTACTAAGTTTGGGCTCGATTCTCAAATTGTTGTTGATCTTTGTAAATCCTTTGCTGACCATATTAATATTCCAAAAGAAAAGTGGGATAAGTATCATGAACCATTTAAAGATGTTTGTAAAATGGATGTGCTTGCTAGTGATGATGTGCCTGTTCAAACTAGTTGAATCTGTTTTACCTGCTGTTTACTTTAAAAAACCACCCTTTCCTATAAAAATTAAAGATCACTCAATCGTGGCTAGTGTGGTTAATAAAAGTGAAAGGAAAGCTTATGAACCTGATGAACAACTTGAAATTGCCTCTCCAGTAGCTTTGGTTAAAGATCTTGTAACTGAGAACGTCGATGGAAGTTCTATTTATTTTTGTGAAGCTGCTACTAACATTGTTAGACAGGATAAAAGTGCAAAAGTTGTTGGTACTCCTGTTGTCTCTGTCAAGATAGGTGATCTCATTGCTATTATGGATTATGTGATATGGGTGCAAGTGCAAGTGCTATTCCTTATACACTTTATCAAGAAATAATGCGCGAAATTGCGCCATGTGAGCTTGAGGATATTGATTTGGAGATTAAATTGGCTAATAGAGATGTCATCCACCCGGTGGGAATTGTCAGAGACGTTGAAGTTTTATGTGGTAAGGTAAAATATCCAACTGATTTCCTTGTCTTGGGGTCGGTTAAAGATAAATTTTGTCCTATCATATTTGGTAGACCTTTCTTAAATACTTGTAGTGCTGTTATAGATTTAAAAAAGAAAAGATATCTGTTCAATTTCCTGGAGAGCCGTATGAATTTAATTTTTAAAATTTTCTAGACATCATTATGATAAAGAATTACCTAATGAGGATCTTATTATTGAAATAATTGCTTCCACTGCCGTGCCTCCTAATGATCCTTTGCAGCAATATATGGAGGAGCACGAGAATGATATGTTTATGCAGAAAAGAGAGGAAATTGATGAAGTCTTCTTTAGACAGCCGCCTATTCTAAAGCATGATCTACTTGTGGAATCTCTGGGGACCCAGACACCTCCAAAGGGAGATCCTTTTTTTGAATTAAAAGCTCTCCCAGATACTCTCATATATTTGGATGAGAAGAAAATATATCCTGTTATTATCAATTCTAACCTTTCAGCGAAACTGGAGGAGCGATTATTAGAGGTCCTTAGGAAAAATAGAGCTGCATTGGGATATACTCTAGATGATCTTTAAGGGATTTCTCCATCTATTTGTCAACATACAATTAATCTTGAGCCTGATGCGAAGCCCGTTGTTGATCATCAACGAAGATTAAATCCAAAGATGAAGGATGTGGTAAGAAATGAGATACTCAAGCTTCTCGATGCAGGTATAATCTATCCTATTGCTGATAGTAGATGGGTTAGTCCTGTTCATTGTGTTCCCAAAAAGGGAGGTATGACTGTTGTTGCTAATGATAATAATGAACTCATTCCTCAAAGAACAGTTGTAGGGTATAGAATGTGCATTGATTATAGGAAACTTAATAAGGCTACTCAAAAAGATCATTATCCTTTGCCTTTTATTGATCAAATGCTTGAAAGACTATCTAAGAATTCTCACTTTTGTTTTCTTGATGGTTATTCTGGTTTCTCTCAAATTGCTGTTAAATTTGAAGATCAAGAAAAAACTACTTTTACTTGTCCTTATGGAACTTATGCCTATAGATGTATGCCTTTTGGTTTGTGTAATGCACCTGCTACTTTTCAAAGATGCATGTCTGCTATTTTTCATGGTTTTTGTGAGGAAATTATGGAAGTCTTCATGGACGATTTCTCCGTCTATGGAACTTCTTTCGACAATTGCCTCTACAATCTTAACAAAGTTTTGCAGAGATGTGAGGAGAACAATCTTGTTCTCAATTGGGAGAAGTGTCATTTCATGGTAAATGAAGGCATAGTGCTTGGACATAAAATTTCTGAAAGAGGGATTGAAGTTGATAAAGCCAAAATTGAAGCAATTGAGAAGATGCCCTATCCAAGAGGACATCAAAGGTATTCGTAGTTTCCTCGGTCATGCTAGTTTTTATAGGAGGTTTATTAAAGATTTTTCTAAGACGTCGCGGCCTCTTACTAATCTTCTCCAAAAAGATCTTCCATATGTTTTTGATGAAGATTGTAAGGAAGCCTTCGAGGTACTAAAAAGGGCTTTAATCACCGCTCCTATAGTTCAACCGCCTGATTGGAATTTACCCTTTGAAATTATGTGTGATGCTAGTGATTATGCTGTAGGGGCTGTCCTTGGCTAAAGAATTGATAAGAAGTTGAATGTAATTCATTATGCTAGTAAAACTTTGGATAGTGCACAGAAAAATTATGCAACCACTGAAAAGGAATTTTTAGCGGTCGTTTTTGCTTGTGATAAATTTAGACAATATATTGTGGACTCTAAAGTGACTATTCATACTGATCATGCTGCAATTAAGTACCTTATGGAGAAGAAAGATGCTAAGCCTAGACTTATTAGATGGGTGCTTTTGCTTCAAGAGTTTGATTTGCATATTGTTGATAGAAAAGGTGCAGAAAATCCTGTAGCTGATAATTTGTCTAGAATGGAAAATATTCCTCATGATCTCATCCCTGTAAATGATAGTTTCCCTGACGAACAACTTGCCATCGTTAAGGTAACTTCTCATGATGCTCCTTGGTATGCTGATTATGCTAATTTTATTGTCTCGAAATTTCTTCCTCCAAGTTTTACTTATCAACAGAAAAAGAAATTCTTCTATGACTTGAGGCATTACTTTTGGGATGAACCACATTTATACAAGGAGGGAGCTGATGGAATCTTGAGGAGATGTATTCCTGAGCATGAACGGGAGGAGGTATTGAGGAAGTGTCCATAATAGTGATTATGGAGGACATCACGCAGGTGAGAGGACTGCACATATGGTTCTTCAATCAGGTTTTTATTGGCCTACTTTATTTAAGGATGCTAAAAAGTTTGTTTCATCTTGTGATGAGTGTCAAAGGGTCGGTAACATTAGTAGACGTAATGAAATTCCTATGAATTACTCTCTTGTTATTGAACCTTTTGATTGTTGGGGGTTTGACTTTATGGGTCCTTTTCCCACTTCTCATGGCAATACTCATATTCTTGTTGCTGTAGATTATGTTACTAAGTGGGTGGAAGCTATACCAACTAAAAGTGCTGATCATAAGACCTCCCTAAAAATGCTTAAAGAAGTTATTTTTCCTAGGTTTGGTGTGCCTAGATATCTTATGACTGATGGAGGATCTCATTTTATTCATGGAGCTTTTAGAAAGGTTTTAGCTAAGTACGATGTTAATCACAGAGTCTCCTCTCCGTATCATCCTCAAACTAGTGGGCAAGTTGAATTAACTAATAGAGAAATTAAACTGATCTCGTAAAAGACCGTTAACAAGTCTAGAAGAATTGGTCTAAGAAACTTAATGATGCTTTATGGGCCTATAGAACTGCTTATAAAAATCTATGGGTATGTCTCCTTATAAAATGTTTTATGGGAAGGCATGTCATTTGCCTCTTGAATTAGAACATAAAGCTTTTTGGGCTGTTAGACAACTTAATTCTGATCCTAATCTTGCCGGTAAAACTAGGTTGCTTAAATTGAATTCCTTGGATGAGTGGAGAACGAGGCTTATGAAAGTGCTCGTTTGTTTAAGGAAAAAGTAAAGAGATGGCATGATAAGAGAATTTTGAAAAGAGAATTTAATGTTGGTGATAAAGTGCTTTTTGTATAGGTCTCGTCTCAGATTTTTTGCAGGAAAATTGCTATCAAAATGGGAGGGACCATTCATCATTGAGGAAGTCTATCGCTCCGGAGCTATAAAGATTAATAATCTTGACGGAGACAAACCTCAGGTGGTGAATGGTCAGCGACTTAAGCACTACATCTCCGGTAATCTCTTGGAAAAGGATGCTGATGTTATTCAAGTGGTCTCTCCGGAAGAACTCATCGAAACCAAATACCGGAAGACTCCAGAATTAGAAAACGAATAGGTAACTGTTTCGGTAAGTAAAGTGTCTCGGAAAATTTCAGAAAATTTATATTATTTATTTCTCGAAAATTAGGAAAATTCGGAGACTGGACGGAGTACGAGACGGGGTCCAGGAGGCAGAGGCGGCCCTCTGCCGCGGCCCCACCCCAGGCCGCGGTGGGGACCCGCCCCTGGCCTCTGGACACCGCCTCCGACTCCGCCTAGTCCCGTCGCCTTCCTTTTATTGCAAAACTTTTCGCTATATATTTTCCCGAATTTTTCGAGGAGCGTATCCTGTGTTTTCGTCGTGTTCTTGTTTCGAGTTTTCTCTTGCCAGGGTCTCGGAGACTCTCCATCTAGATGTCTTCTTGCGGATCCAACAGGGAAGATTACGCAGCAAGGCGCCTTCGTCGGATCCAACAAGACATTAATCGTGGGGACTTCATGAACTGGGCGACCGATGAGGAGATCGCCGCTAGGAAGGCGGAGCTGGAGCGCAACGTGCGGGAAGAAGTGAGAAGGGCAGCATCGCGCCAATCGGGAGGAAGGGCAGAGCATCCAAGGCCAGGCAACACCACTTTTGTGGGATCCATTAACCCTCGACATGCTTATTCTCATGATGTTCCTGGGACAGTGCCGCAGCAGCAGGATCCCCATATTGCTCCACTGCCGTCGGAAGCTCATAGAGTGGCTGATCAGTTCTGTGAGCAGTTCCGTTGCCTAAAAGAGGAAGTTGCAATACTAGAGGCAAAGAATCTGGAGCTTCGCCGACGTCTTCAGTATTTCTTGACACCTTTGGCTATGATGCCGCCATCTCCGCCGCGGGAATAAAATTCGAGCACAATGGGTAACGGCACTCCCTTGGCTTGTTCCAAGCTTGGGGGAGTGCCCCGGTATCTTTATCTTATGTGTTTTATTTTTCGCAGTCTTGTGAGTCGTATCATGAGTATAGAAGTTATCTTGTAGTATGGTTTTGCATTGTGTCTTGTCACTCCTTGTGAGTCCTTTGTATCCGTTGGTGTGTGGTTTTCTATAATGGAATATAAACGAGAAGTATCTTTTATTCTTCTGCACTTTATATTTTATTATGGCAATCTCTCTCATCTGCTGAGCTTGTGGTAAGTAATGATTTGACATTGGGTGCATGAGTAGAAGTTTATTCGGTATTGATTAGCATGGCTTCGTTTAAATTGCAATAATTGCTTTGGTGCTTGAGTAGAGAAGAAGAATTTAATTGCAAATACACTATCTTGTATGTCTTACATGCTTGTGAACCTTCCAGCTCATACACCGTTGTATTAGATTTATTTCTGACTGTGATGATAAGCTTTATGTTGCATGCTTGACATATTGTTTTTGATAGCATAATTGATTTACATCTCTCAACACTGTTTGTTTGCTTTAAAGCCTTTCTAGCCTAAGGCCCTGTACTGAGTGTATGGTTCACTCGTGCATCCAATTCTCAAAGCCAAACTTTCTTTCCAGCTGTGTCCACCATATCTACCTATGCATGGTATTTCTTGCCATTCCAAGTAAATTTGTCATGTGCTACCTTTAAAAATTCAAAATACTTCTACTTTGTGCCTCTGTTTAAGCTCATGAGGGAGCAGTAGAGAGCTAGATATAACTTGTGACGAGCAAGGTCATTTCCCCCCTTTCACCCGGTGTTGATGGATTACGTCTTCACTTGAATCAACCCGAGAGCAGCTTAAGCAAAATATAAATATAACTCACAATTCTCCTCCGCGCAATGCAAATATGAGAAATCAGCCCAAACATTGGACAGTGGTAAAACCAAGGAGAAAGAAGAGCGTACTCGCTCTTCTAAGAACCAGCTGCTCTCATAAGTCTAAAAACCTTGCTTGTCATGGGGGACTAGATAGCTTCTCTGTTGTGAAGTCGTTGACGAAAGCATGCATACCTCAAAATCATTTTACTTCTATTTTAAAAACCAAAAAGCTCTAGCACATGATTAATCCCTGCTTCCCTCTATGAAGGGCCTCTCTTTTACTTATTGTTGAGTCAGTTCACCCACTTCCTCTACCTTCTACAAGCAAACCCACAATGTTGAATTTTGAGGTTAAGCAAGTATGATATCTACGTTATGTCTTTTATGTCTCATGATAGTTATTCATTTTTCTTATGTCAGTCCTAACTCTTTTATAAGGATATAGCTTTGACGATTTGCAACTCGTGGGAAGATGACCGGATGGTTGAAGCATTTAAATGAATCTTTCTTGAAATATGGGCTGATAAGTATAATTATTTCTTAAGCGGAGTCTTGTTTTGTCTTTGCTTAATAAATTTCTGTCTTTTTTCACCTTAACATGTTGTAGTTACATTACTTGTCTTCGAGAAGCTTTATGAGAGAAAGGTTGTTGTTTAAGATATATCTGTGTTTGATGAGTAAATACAGATGCTTCATGTCCGTATTCTTTATTTATCGACACTTCACTCTATAAACCTGTGGTCATGTTTACCGAGTTCAGTTTTCGCTTGGGGACAAGCGGAGTCTAAGCTTGGGGGTGTTGATACGTCCATTTTGCATCACTATTTTACATCATAATTTATCTTTATTCATTGATATATCTCATATTATGATGCAATACTTATGTTATTTTATCCCATTTTGCATGTTTGGCAATTATTGGAGATGCATCCACCGAAGCCTGGAATCAGCTGGAAAAGTACCTGTCAAGACACCTACTTCGGAAGCCCCAAAAATTCCAGGAAAATTCTGAGCATAATATTTCAGAAAATAAGTCACGGAGCCAGAAGGGGGCGAAGAGGCAAGCAACAGGGGGCAGGGGCGACCCCCTGCCGCGGGTCCACCCTAGGCCGCGGGTGGGGCCCACCCCTGGTCCCTGTGGCCCCTCTCCGGCTCCCCTTCGGCGTATTATTCACCCTTGACCTAAAAACATCGGGGGTATCGACGAGAATTTTTTCCGCCGCCTCCATGAGGCGGAAACCAGACAGAGAGAAGAAGAGCTCCGGTAGGGAGAAATCTGCCGGGGAATTTCCCCCCCGGAGGGGGGAATCGCCGCCATCGTCATCGCCATCACGCCAAGCATCATCGGGATCATCATCAACATCATCTCCACCATCAGCACCATCATCACCGCCGTCATCCCATCTCATCTCGCTATAACAATTATCATTGTGTTGCTATTTGTTCATCGGAATCGTATCCCGGGCGTTGATTACCACTTGTAGTTGATGTTTGAGAGTTTTATCGGTGAATTATCATTACAATCAGATTGTTGCCCTTATTCATATCACCTCTGATCATGATCTATATGATGTCTTGTGAGTAGTTCGTTTGGTTCTTGAGGACATGGGGAAAGCCTAGTTGCTAGTAATTGCATAATGTTGAGTAATATTTAATGGTTTGATTTATGTTGTGGTGTTATTTCTCTAGTGGTATCGTGTGAACGTCGACTACATGATACTTCACCTTTCAAAGGGCCTAGTGGAACGCATAGTGTATTTAGTTTGCTTATGGTAGGGTTGCAGGAGTGACAGAAACCTAAACCCCAATTTGTGAACTAGTGCACTAGGGAGCGTAGGGTCTCGGAGTTTAAGGCTGTGGTTAGGTTTTTATCTTAATTACTTTCTTGTAGTTGCGGATGCTTGCAAGGGGTTTAATCACAAGTATGTATTTGTCCAAGTAAGGGCGGTGCATTAGCATAGGTCCACCCACACAGCACTTTATCAAAACATTGAAGGTTAATCACCGGCGTGCAATGAAACTGGCTAGGCAGAAACTCACATGTGTCCTCGAGAACGTTTTAATCTTCATAAGTAACACAACCGGCCTGTCCTTTGAGCTTAAAAGGATTGAGCTATTTGCTGCAATTATTGTAGCACTCTTTTATTTACTTGTTCTTCATTCGTTATTTAAATTAAAAATCCAAAAACATTTCTCTTTTAGTGCTTGGAGTGAAACCTTGATGAGAACTACTTGTCAACACCTTCTGCTCCTCGTTGGGTTCGACACTCTTACTTATCGAAAGGACTACGATAGATCCCCTATACTTGTGGGTCATCAGTGTACAGGGTCAAGAAACATGCTGATGGTTCTATTGACAGATATAAAGCTCGTTTGGTTGCGAAGGGTTTCAAGCAACGGTATGGTCTTGATTACGAGGAAACTTTTAGCCCCGTTGTCAAAGCAGCTACAATCATACTTGTTCTCTCTATTTCTATTTCCAATGGATGGAGTTTAAGGCAGCTAGATGTAAAGAACGCGTTCTTACATGGTGTTCTGGAAGATGAAGTGTACATGAAATAACCACCAGGTTTTGAGTCTTCCGCTACTCCAAATTATATATGCCTACTTGATAAAGCTATCTATGGGTTGAAACAGGCATCTCGAGCATGGTATTCTCGTCTTAGCTCTAAGCTACACACTCTTGCTTTTGTTCCTTCCAAAGCCGATACGTCCTTGTTTCTTTTTAAAAAGTCTAGCATCTCCATGTTCCTATTGATTTATGTTGATGACATAATAGTGACGAGTTCTTCGGATGATGCTATTTCAGCCTTGCTACGCAACTTAAGTGCTGACTTTGCTCTCAAGGATCTTGGAGATCTTCATTTTTTCTTGGGTATTGAAGTGCATAGACGATCTGATGGCTTGTTACTCAATCAAGCAAAATATGTTAATGATCTCCTGAAACGTGTTGGTATGACTGGTTGTGCGCCTTGTCCTACACCTCTCTCCACCAGTGACACATTATCACTTCATGAGGGCTCTCTTCTTGGTCCTGAAGATAGCTCTAGTTACAGGAGTGTTGTTGGTACTCTTCAATACTTAACTTTGACAAGGCCGGATTTATCCTTTTCTGTTAACAAGGTTTGCCAGTTCCTTCATGCCCCTACTACCACATATTGGACAGCAGTAAAAAGGGTTTTACGATATATTAATGGTACACGGACACTTGGTCTCACGTTTCAGAAATCTCCTTCTACATTACTCAGTGCATTTTCGGATGCTGATTGGGCCGGTGATATGGATGATAGATGATCTACAGGAGGTTTTGCTGTTTTCTTTAGACCCAATCTAGTTTCTTGGAGTGTTAGAAAACAGGCTACAGTGTCACGTTCAAGTACTGAAGCAGAATACAAGGCCCTAGCAAATGCAACAGCTGAGTTGATATGGGTTGAAGCAATTGTGCGAGAGCTTGGCGTCACTCTTCGTGAGAAGCCCTGTTTATGGTGTGACAATCTTGGAGCTACGTTTCTCTCTGCAAATCCAGTTTTTCATGATCGCACTAAACACATTGAGATTGACTTCTATTTTGTTCGTGAAAGAGTTGCTAGCAAACAACTCGATGTTAGATTTATAAGTAGTAAGGATCAAATAGCTGATGGTTTCACCAAAACCTTATGTAGTAAGAAACTAGAGGAGTTCAAACGTAATCTCAACCTTCGCAAGGTTTAGATTAAGGGGGGTGTTGGAGTATATGTAAAGTACGTATACAATAAGAAGTAGTACTCCTATTGTCTACGGACTCCCTTTGTAATTCCACGCACGGGGGCTCTTCCCTGCCTCTATAACATGTAACCGATCGCCCCTAGCCAGGGGTACGATCATTCCCTCCTCCTCTATTCCGTTAACAGTCTGATCGACAGAACGCTCAGTTCGCTCACCTGCGAAGGAAATCAAAGATTTAAGCAGGGAACAACATTTGGTCAATGCAGATTCATCAAACGGGCTCATGATGCAATAACCGCAAGTCTCAATTCACAATCAAAAGATTCGGCTCACGGTGCAAGAACCGCGGCAAGTCTCAATTCACAATCAAAAGATTCGGCTCACGGTGCAAGAACCGCAAGTCTCAATTCACAATCAAAAGATTCGGCTCACGGTGCAAGAACCGCAAGTCTCAATTCACAATCAAAAGATTCGGCCCACGGTGCAAGAACCACAGCTGCGAACGACATACAGGTTGGTTCAAACCCAACAAGGTTCAGAGAGGCTCACCTGCCCGTTGCGCGGAAGCGGGAGCTGCGGCGCGCCAGGGTTGTCCAGGAAGAAGCGGCTGGCGTATGGGTGGACGGCGCAGAGGGCCCGCCTCGTCGCGGCCAGGACGGCGGCGGTGAAGAGCGGCGGCCTCTGCGCGGGAGGCAGCTCCAGCTCTATGGGGTCGTCGTCCTCTGTGGGATGCCCGCGAGTCACGGACACCGACAAGAAGCTGATGACCTCCTCGTGGTGGATGACCCGCCCGTCTGCGGCACGGCGTACGATGACTGGAAGGTAGGGGGGCGTGTCGTCGGTGATGGTACCCCAGGAGACGAGGACGCCTCCCGGCGGCGGCGCGGCCATCCCTGACGGCGGCGGAGGAGGAGGATGAGCGGGAGGGTGTTGACGCGGAGGAGAAGGCTCAGGCGGCAGAGGATCTAGGGATTGGGGATCGCTGGCGAGGAGGATTTGGGATTTGGGGTTGCAGGTTCAGTTGCGGGGCGGGGACTTTTTATAGCCGTTGCAAGGCGGCGGCTGCGGCTGCGGCCAAAGATCGGAGCGCGTTGGGCCTCGACTCCCGTGGATTTCATGTCCGGCTTTCCCTTCCTGACTGGGGGACTCGGGACGCGCAAGCCGCGCCGGCTAGCGCACGGACCGAAGAAACTGTACCTGAACTGAAAAACTCCATGGGGCACGCTCGCCCCGTCGGACTGACAGGGTGGGCCCACACAGAAACTGAGCGGGACTGATGGTCAATCTTCCGCATACATGGCGGCATGACCGGCGCTCCATCTAAGGAGCCCCTCCCCTGCTATCTAAACCTTGAGTGCGGTCGCAGATGGGGTGTGGCGGGGCCAGACGGCGTGGCTACCGGCAAAGGCGGCGGCGAGGGTTAGGATGGTGTCGCAACCGTGGGACCGAGGGGTCCCACATCTCCCGCCAAAGCGGGACCACCGCTAAAGGCTCAACCACGAAGACCCGACATGTACACCAGCATGCCCCGGGAATGGCGACCCCGCCAAGGACTGCCCATCAAGATCATCATCGACCCAAGATGGGGTCCCTTAGGAACTCATCAGGGGAGCTTCCCGGGGCACCCAGGACTCAGACTCAGACTCCAGGAGGATCGCGAGTGGGTTTGCCAGGATCCCACATCACGGTGAACCCCCAACCCTAACGGATACACCTCCGTGCCCGGGGAGAGATGACTCCCAACCAAGACAAAGGATCAAGACATGTAGAAGGTTTGGACGCCAAGTTTTCACCCGGCAGGGCCGAGCCGGGACGACGTTAGAAGAGGACATAGGGTTAGGTGCTGTCAGAGCCACACTTAATGTTTAATAAATTATATGAATTATCAACATTGGTGTATTATGAGTGGACTCTACAATATAATAGTGGATAGTTGTATCATTAATGTATGACCCAATGAATGCAAGTTATTGGACAAATTCTGTTGACTAGGTGAGGTTTCAAAAGATGGTATGATAATTTCATTTGGAGACACTTGAAATTATTGATGCTACTACGGAACCAGATTCACCGGGATTCCAATTCCTAATAAATCCGACCTTATGTGGTCATAATTGAATGAGGAGCTACATGTTTTCACAAGTTTGATTGGATCAAAAGGTGACAGGCATAGGGCCTATTCAAAACAAAGGAGGAGTACTTGAGTCACCAGCCAAAGCTATAGACTTTTCTCAAGATAATTGATGTCAATCACATAGGAGGGCATTATGCCTACATATATTTCATAATTCAGATGAATGTTTACCTCAAATAATTAGTCAACAACTCACCATACAACTGCACCAGATTGGTCATTAAATTATGTGCGATGTAAGACCTAGGTCTTTTCCATTGAAACATATATAGTATATACCAAGCAGGCCACATTTAAATTTTCTTCTCTGAGTTTCATATATGCTTATGTTTTTACTTTGTTCCACCATCACAATGTGGCATTGAAGGTTAGTAGATATGTTTTATCGTTGCTTATGTAGAGTGAATCTAGTTCTCAAAACCAAGGTTAAAGCTTCTGCTTTTAAGATGTTTTTCCCTGGCTGCTGTTCCTCTTTCTCAATTGTTGCAAATTTGTCTCTTCATATTGGTACGCAAGTTCCTTTGCTATCCCATTTTCTTCATGGATGGTTAAATTGCAAGCGATTCCTCACCTTTATTTAGCTTTCCCGTATACTGTAGCTTATCGATTAATACACTATTTCCATCAGATTGTTGTACACAGTTGGAGCTTTTGATATTTTCTTTATGAATGTTTACTTTTGTAGAAGGTAGAATTTTGAGTGTAAGAAATATGTAACTCGCTGCGAACAAAAATTATAGAACAAACTCCACACCTGGCTAGGCTGAAGACATCCACCTTGACATTACAACTCTGATGCAAAGAGCCTATCCTAAGCTAAGCAGCAAAGCCGCGTCTCGATCGACGGCGGCCTCCTCCAAAGATCTATGGCTCCACCTGAACTCCCCTTGTCAACGCACCATCCACCAAAGGCGAGAGAATGGCGAGACATGGTCGGTCTCGAGAAATACATCGTCTTGGACAAGCAGCCGACAACGTACATTGCTCCCTTGATGGTCAACCCTGGATAGCGACGAACACCAGAGGAAATCAACAAGGAACTCCACTCCGTGTCTCCAAGTGTGATTGAAAGGACACGGATGTCGCCTAGAGAGGGGGTGAATAGGCAATTTAAAATTATTACGGTTTAGGCTTGAATAAATGCGGAATAAAACTAATGTTTAATTTATCAAGCACAAAATCTACACAAGCTAGGTTTACCTAAGTGGACCAACAACTTATGCTAAGAAGGTTAAGCAACTATGTGATAGCAATATATATATAACTTCAAGCTCGAAGGCTATCACAAAGATAATTGCATAAGTAAAGAGCTCGGGTATAGAAATAATCGAGTCATGCGGAGACGATGATTTATCCCGAAGTTCACTTCCCAATGGAAGCTAATCTCCGTTTGGAGCGGTGCGGTGTTCACCAAAGTGAAACACCGAATAGCCGTCAAATGGCACACCGTAACTCCTTCGTGCCCTCACCAATGTGGAGTACCACGAGCCACTTGAGGGTGGTCACCGAACCCGTACAAGGTTGGGGCAATCTCCACAACTTAATTGGAGACTCTCAACAAATCCCACGGGCCACCAAAACTCCGAGATGAACAAGGTTGAGCCACACTCCACAACCTAATTGGAGGCTCCCAACAAATCCCGTGAGCCACCAAAACTCCGATATATCAACAACCGTCAAGGGTACCAACGTGCCCTAGAGGAACAAGCTCTAGGGCACCCAAGCACCCAAGAGTAACAAGCTTCTCAACTTTAACTTCCACGAATCACCGTGAAGAACTCAAACCGATGCAACCGATGCAATGACAAGAACACACGAAGTGGTCAAATCCTTCAATCCCGAATCCAACCAAAGCAACTAATGTTTGGGAGGGATTTGAGAGTAAGAACAAAGGAGAAACACTAAGAAACTCCAAAGATCTTGATCCAAAGGGTTCCCCTCACTTAGAGGAGAAATCGATCGGTGGAAACGCGGATCTAGACCTCCTCTCTCTTTTGCCTCAAAAACTAGCAAGAACTTTTGGAGGGATTGAGAGATATCCAAGCTCAAGAGGGTCAACAATGGAGGTTAAAAATAGCTCAAGAGGTGGGCAAAAGTTGTCTTTCATTTGGGGAAGAAGACATCTTAAAAGGGAGCCAAAAACATGGCCGTTAGGCCAATTTTCGGGCAGCCGAAGGAGGGAGGCCGGCCTGGCCAGCCATAGCCCGGCCATGATGGCCGGCCATGCAACAGAGAGGCCCCGGCCATGGGGCCGGCCATTTGGCTGGCCATGCTGGCCTAGCTAAACCGGTGAAACTAAAATTGCAATATCTTTTGCATCAGGACTCCGGTTTCGACGATCTTGGGCTCGTTGGAATCACCACAACGAGCACTACAAGATTATGTAGAGAAACATCATAGTCCAACAAGGGAGGATAAAACCAAATGTGGAAAGGTTAGACCTCTCTTTAAAAGAATAATCGGCGAACCTCCAATATCAAAAACACAAAAGGTTTTTCATACGAAATCCGTTTTTGATGAACTTGAGCTTGTCTTGAAGATCATGACAAGCTCTAAAACCACATATAGAGAAAAGCCAAATAAGAACCAAGAAAGATGATGCTAAGTATGCAAAGGTTTGAGCTCTCTCCGATTGATACGGTAAAGCTCATTTGAGAGCCCATCTTGATAGTACGGTATCTATTATATAACCCGGTCTCCCAACTCCCCATGAGACCAGTAAAATAGAAACCCTATCAAGATCATACCTTTGCCTTGCGCATTCCACTTGAGCTAGATGATGACGATCTTGATCTCCTCAAGTGGGAATACCTTTCTTGATTGGGCTATTCTCGGTGAAGACTCGTAGATTGCTCCCCCATACGCCACTATGGGAGAGACTCTCTTAAGTTCATCTTCACTTAATCATTATCACTAAAGGGATGACAAGCTCCAAGCATGTGATCTCTTCAAGATGCTCTTCTTGTACTTGTACTAGTCAACTTGTATCTTTACTTCTCTCTTCATAAAGATGATGTCTTGAAGGTTAACATGAACGTTCACTCAATCTTAATCTTCAAGACATACTTGCACTATGCTCAACACCATCATGACCATTCTTCAGATAACACCTTGAACCTCTTGGTTATCACTTAATATTCTTCTTTCCACCTTGAAACCAACATATGGTCTTCAAGCACTCCTATGGACAAAAACTACAAGTATAACTTAAAACACATATTAGTCCATAGAGATTGTCATTAATTACCAAAACAACATATGGGGGCAACCATGGTCTTTCAGTGATGTACGACGTCGAAACGCCTCCATCACACTGATTCAACTCCGAATCTTGGTTTCACCCGGAGACATCAACCAATCCGAAGTGAGAGCAAGGGAAATGCCAACGCACCTCGGTCACGCCTTCAAGGAGGGGCACGACACCGGCGAGCACATCGTCGTCGGCACCATCCATAGACGGGCAAGACTTTCGTCCGTAGCACCTGTATGTCCCTCCCTACTCACCGGAATGGGCAAAGCTTCCATGTTGTTCACATCGACGTCACCGCAGCACCTTGCGACCCGCACGGACGAGAGTCCACCTTTCTTCCATCTCCGCCATGGCCAAGCACCCGCAACCCCCACCACCTCCAGCATAGTGGAGGACCCACCACATCGCTGTTGTCACACTCCGAACAGCTGGAGTACAGCCCGCCCCACGAACCCATGTTGGGCCCAGATCTGGCCCGCGCCACCATAACCATGGCCGCAGTGTTGGCACCTCCGCATCAACCTTGTTGTCTCCAGAAGACGCCACCGGCAGTCGTGGTGCAGCCAGCTCCGCCTCCGTGGCCCAGAAGGCCGCACGGACGTGTACCTCGCGCGGAGCCTCCACACCATTGCCTCCAGGCCCGCGCCGCCATAAAACACCGCCGCCGTGTGCCGCCTGCTTGCAGCCAGAGGTGGCCGCCACCACCGCCAGGGCCGGCGGCGGCAGCCAGCTAGGGTTTCGAACCCCCTGGGTCGCCAGTGCGTGCGACCCGGGAGGGGAAGGGGATGGGCTGCCCCTTTCGCGTGTGCGCATCCCGAAAAGCCGGATAGATACAAAGTGGATTCATCGGTGCTTGTGATAGCAACCAAACCTGAAGAAGAAGCAGATAGACCAGAGGAAGAAGAAGAAGAAGACCTCTGTTCGATCCCCGTATCCACGGCTATGGTTTTCCTTATGTCCAAACCCATATATGGCTCACGGCCTAATAAGCTGAAGCCCACATTTTTTTTTGAGGGAAAGCTGAAGCCCAGTAGGTGCGAGTGTTACACAGAGAAGGACGGGGCCGTGGCACTGACGTGGCCACGTTGATGATTACCCAGCCCTCGTACACGTTCCTCGTCTGAAACCGACTCGGATATGAAACCCAGCCCTCGGCCGGCCCTTTTATACCTGAGCAGCCTAACCCGTCTCCTACCTCTGTCCACCCACGCCACCACCAGTTCCCATCCGACGACAGGATCGCCAGCCGCCGCATGGATAACTCCTCGCCGCCGACCGATGGCCACCAGGTGAGCATCTCCCGCCACTTCACCTTTCGATTTTGGCGCTGATTGATTGTGTCCGTATATACTAACTTGATTTTTCCTGGCTTGCAGGAGCCCACCTTTCTCGAGCCCACGGTGATGACGATGAGATTTACTCCAGCTATGGCCGAGAGATACGCCCTCCGCCACCGCCGCAACAACGACGACCCCCGCCTCGACCGCATGGGCCGCCGCCTCCGTCGCATGACAGACTACAGCTACCCGTACCTGCCGCACAGCCACAACCTGTCATCTTTGGAAGACTTTGGTGAGCCCACCGTGGTCATTCCCAAGCCGCTGCATCTCCCTCCAGGAGAAGAGCAACCTCGTGATCTTGTACACTTGGTGTATAAGACTCTTCCTCCTACTACCTGTCAGACTGCCGAGCAGCTACCTCTACAAGACGGAGCAACCAAGGTGGTATGCCTCACCCATATGCTAGAGGGGTCGCACCGCCTCCTCGAGGATGACAAGTTTTATGACCGCTTTGTGGAGGATGTCGAGGTACGAGCGTGCAAGTTTGGTGAAGTGGTGAAGCTCGTCGTCCCGCGGCCAAATAACGTCGATCCGGCTGCTGGAGGAGTAGGGATGGTGTTCCTCCAGTTCGCGTGCCTCGATGCCGCCAACGTTTGCAAGATCAGGATGGATAGGAGCTACTGGAAGGGTGACGAGCCAATCGTTGCCGAGTTCTATCCCGAGGACAAGTTTGCTGCCGGAGACTATGGCTCTGGACAATAAATTGATCTATCTGGAAGGCCGAAATCCAATGAGATGATCCCTTGTCTTGTCTGTGGACTATTACTGAGGAAGACCAAAATCCAATCCTGTCAAATACCAGAGCAAGCAGAGTAGCATTTTCTTCAAGCTCAAACAATTTACCTAGGGAGTATTTCTTTCTAGGTTGATCTCGTGCTGTTACTAGTGTCTCGTTGTATTGCTGCAATCTCCATATGTTGCACAACGTAATAATAATCGGTTGGGATTGATTTTGATACCATATCTATAAACTGTGCGATGTTTAGTGTTAATCTTTCTCAACACTAGTTCTTCTGCTGGGGATCATGGCTGGTATTTTTACTTAATGCATATATTTGGTTGATTAAGAATGACTACTTTCTCCATGTTATTTCTTGGACGCTCGTTTAGGAAACAGATGCTATGCTTTCATAACTTCTTCCGCCTGTTGCATCTTGATTTTGCCTGTTGCATCTTGATTTTCCAAACTAGTAGGGGCTATTAAGTGCAAAACTAAAATTGGACCTGCTAAATTGTATGGACATGATTTTTTCTAAATGTTGCTATATAATAGGACGAATGCACAGCCATACACGTATGTATGTTGAAGCATGCTATTGCTTAGTGGGTTGTATATCTCTTATGGTTGATACCTGATTTGGATATATCACAATGATTTTTTTTTGTTCCAGTGGATAATACAAGTTGACAATGGGTAATTTGTGACATCTGTCCTTTCGACTGTACACTAGTGTACAGTTGAAAGTTGTTTGTCTAGGATATGAACCAATACCCAGCCTAGAGCTTCTAAAATAACTTTGTCAAAACAAATTCTATTTTGCCTTTGGAGAGTAGATAATATCGTTGTACTAGCCACTTTTCTTTGTTGATACTCCTGTGCTTAATTATCCCCATTCTGAACTTTTGTCTTGTTTGCCTTAAAGAATGTGAAGAAAAATGATTCCAGGAAGCTTGCTTTTAGATGGAATGGCACCTCCTCAAGGACGATGAGCTTTACGACCACTTTGTGAAGAAAAATTATATATAGTTCAGAAAATCGCAGGATCATAATATGATCATTATAAAAGTTGCTGCAAATATAAGGTTGTCATACGAGTTATGCTTTGTTACAAATAAAATAATGGCTCGTATAAAACAGTTTTGTTACTATTTCTATGGTCCTCTGTTTGAAGCTAAATCTCACTTCATCACAGTTATAGTGTAGATATAGTCATAGTTATTAGTGTAGATATAGTAATGCTCTGCTATTTGAACCATTTGGATCGCATGTTTATGTTTAGATAGAAGAAATAATTGATCTAGAGTCAGAATTATACAGTCATAGACAATAGTACTGACTTTTCTCAATTGATAGTCTTTTGGCTCGAGCATGGTCAACCTAAAGTGCTATCGATTAATCTTTATGTAGGTAATGATTTTTATCGGGGGTGTATCAATTTATAATGTTTCCAAATGATCTTTCTATATCAAAGCTTTGAACTTGACGGAAATTCACTTGTGCACCCGAGCTCACATGCACCTGTTATTTTCGAGCATTTTTTAAAAATAGTAAAACATTACGAAAAAATCTGAAAACAATTGGTGACACACACATATGAGTTTTTCACAATCGTGCAAAATTTGGGAATAAAAAATGCTCGAAAATACCAGGTGCATGTGCACCCGGGTGCAGACTGAACTTGAATAGTACATTGAGAAGAGAATATCAGTTGCGAATATTTGCTTCTCATGAATCTTCAGGATTATTATGAAGTTCCTGTTCATAGGTCTGTAGCAGGTGTGTATGTAAATTCCTTATTTCTGTAGACATTTGACTTCACTTTCTCATTTGGTGGGTCTCATGTGGTATTTAAGGCTTAAGGCTATGTAACCTGAATATATTTCTTGATGTTTAGCCTATTAATTTAAAATTAAACTTTTAGTTTGTGTGATGTAGGCATTGCTTCCAATGGAATAATATTGTTGTTTTTCTGGCTAGCCGTTGTGATGCCCTGCAGCTCTTAATTTCCTGGTTTTGCTCGCCTGCTTGCATGCAGTCCTATGTATACTCTAAAGCTTTAAGCCCGGCTAACGGCAAGGCTTGTGAGCCCCATCTGCGCTTCCTTCTGTCCCTGTTCTGTGGGCCTTCTTTCCTTTGCCTGGTCGGTCGCTTTGCAGTTGTGACCTGTGGACGTGGTTGTCTCTTCTGCACACGCGTCGGCGCCTCCTCTTTGCAGGTGTTTTTTCCCTCGCTTTCGCCTTTTCTGTGGGCTTGCATCGCATGTGGGCCTACTTGGCGGTGGGGGTGTGGGTGGTTGTTCTGGTGCGTGCCCATTTGGAGAGGAGAGGCCTTTTTTAACCTTTCTTCCTTTCCTTGTTTTCTCCGACCAGATCTTCTTTTCTCTGGTAAGCTGTGGTCTTCGCTCGGTTGCTTGTTTCCGGGCTGCCGTCCTGTTGCTGCTCCGCCATTGTAAGTTTTTCTGACTGTGTGGGCAGGCTCATCTGTCGGCTGTGGTTGTTCGGCGTGCTTGTGCTTTGGATTGGGTTGTCAGTTTGGCTTCTTCTTTGTCTGGGGTTTGTTTGGGGTCCTGCTGCCGCCATTGTTCTTTCGTGCTTCTAGGCGGGTTGGTTTTACTGGATTTAATCTTTTTGTGTGTGGATTTGGTCGCATTTTGTTTGTAGGTTTGTCGATCTGGGTTTCTCTTTCATGTTGTGAGGTGTCTGTTTCAATGCAGGTTTGTTTTATCTTTTTTGTCTTCCGCTTTGTGGAGTGGACCTGCCGTGGTGCTGTCCGTGTTGTACTTTGTCGACCAGACTTGCCGGGAAGCTGTCTGGTCACGTTGCTTTTATCTTTTTGTTGATTGTGGTGTTGTATTTGTTGTGATCTTTTCTTCCCCTGTGCTTAATCATGGGGTGTTTCTTTCGGTGTTATCTGATTTTTCGTTCTGTCATTTGTGCAGGTTGTCGAACTGGACTGCTGCTGTGCTGCGTAGGCTGGCTGTTGGATTCCCTACCTTTGGACATAGGTAATTGCTGCCAATATGTATAGAGTGTAACAGTTACTTTAGTCAGTCAAATCTTCCTTCTGTAGTTGTGAAGGCAGTTCTGTAATTGACTCCTGTTTGATTTCCCCTGTCTCATATAATTTGAAAAATCTAAAATATTATGCTATTATGAGATTAATTGCAATAGCAGCTTTGGCCACTATGTATATGGTTCTAATGCGATGTATAAGTGTTTATGATTTCCCTCGGTATTGACAGTATGTACAGAGAGAATATTGACTGCTTTAGTCAATAAATTTTCTATTAAAATGCAGAGCCGGACTAGCCTCTTGTAATTATGGAACCGGTATTGTAACGGGCTCCAGTTGGATTTCCCCGTCTCATGTTGTTTAAAAAAATCTAAAATATTATGCACTTACGAGATTGATTGCAGCAGCAATTTTGGCTGGTCTCATTCGACGAGGTTTAGTCTCCTAAGTATAAGGTCTTTTTGTTGCTGAGAATGGTTTTTTTTTTGTCGTTTTTTGGGTTGGTACAGTTTTGTTATGTTTTTGGTTCGTGTTCAGTTGTTTTTGTTAGGATATTATTCAATGTTGGTCCTCTATTATCCAAACGCGGTCGCCACACTTCTCGTCGTGCTTCACCACCCGAAGCGATGTGGATAGTACGTACTTTCGCAACCCACTTTGCTTCTTTTACCTCTCAGTTACGATCATCTCAATAACCGCGAGTCTTACAGGTTAAGAACGAAGAACCAGCGCCACCGGAATCGGCAGCAGCAGCCCAGGGGAAGGTCAAGAAAACAGAGGAGGCAGAGGCCAGCACCAAGCCGACGCCACCACCGTACAATGAAGAACCGTACCAGATGAAACCAGTGGATCTTCGTCTCCGAGCCACCAAACCAGGGGACGAAAGGCATGTACGGAGTAAGTCCGTTAAACATCCTTTAGCTGCAGGATCAGCCCCATATTAGTTCGCTGCCTTTTCACTACTGTTGTTCAAATATATTAGATCTACAAAAATAAAAGGTACACAAATGAATATCGTTTAGAATCCATATGTTACAAAATGGAACAGAACACCACAGATATTACTCAGCCTAATTCAATTGAAACTCATGTTTTCCTTTTTTTTTTGCTCATACATTAAGAAATAATTTCTGCAGCACAATAATGAACTCACGTTCTTAAACAGTTATGTTCCCACTATTTTACAGAGGACGACCACATGGTGCACGCAAAATAACCAACAAAATGCATGTAAACCAATATACTATTTAGAAAGGTTTGTAGCACAAAACTGCAATATAGTCAGTATATTATACCACTCTTTGCTTTTATCGTCTACTTAACGAACAGGTAGAAGGTATACTTCCAATGTGAGTTTAGACTGATCCATTAACCATGACAGATAAAAAACCGAAATAAAACAACCAACCTGCTTACTTAACCACCTTGTCCATGCCATCATTACAGGCCTGGCAAGCTGTACACATCTCCAGGCAAGCTGCAGCAGGTCACCGTAGCCTTGCAGCTGCCAATATATCAGTTCTATAAAGTTCAAGAAGAAAATGGTGGGTATCGTGGCTGTATTGGGATGGCAGTCCTAGCAGAAGACATATTCGGGTACCCAGAACAATAAATTTTCCGTGGCCAAATCGCGCACACAGAGTATGGTACAGTTGAGAATGCCGCAGAAGCAGTACTGCTATTTCTTGCTGATCACCGTAGTGTGGCCATCAAAGATCTCAACCATTCTAAGATGGTCTGTGTCCCGTAAAAAAAAAATGGTCCGTGCAGTGAAAGACAAGAACATGGTTGAGTCTTACCAAGATCTCTATAGAGATAAACTGGAAGCATCAAACAAGTCTGGTCAAATACTGCGACACAGGTATGATGATCTGACAGGGACCATCCATGCCATCTGTACTCAGTACAGCCAATTCCTGGTATTGCCAGCCGAAAAGTTTGCGAACCCGTCTCTACCACGTTAGCTAGAGCTGATTTCGTCTTCGCAATCACACAGCTGCTCCATGACAGGGAGGTGACAGATAGGCTACTGATGCACAATTCAGGTTCGATCACTGATGCATCACTGTATCTTTTGTATCTTTTCTGAAACACAGGCCTAAAGAAGGGCATTCCAATGATGCATGTTCTGTCCACAGAAAGAAACAAGCAATTTAACCTGAGAGTAAAAACAGTCAGGCCATGTACGCTCAAATTTTGTGATGCACCCCCACAAAGCTATTGTGTAGCGTATTTTGTTTCCACATGCCTACTATATACTATTGTAATATAAAGAACCTTATAACAGTACGTAAGTCTTTTGTGTTCAACGTAGTCAGTGAGATGTATCCACTAGCTGCCTGTTGTATGTACAGTTAGTTAATGTTATGTTACCAGCAATCAGCTTCTTTTTTCCTAGCGGCTACCATCTAATGTTACTCGGTCAAAACACCTATCCTTTAATCTGCCATTTTAGTTTCCAAACACAGACAACATTGCCAATCTACAAAGTAAGTACATTGGCCAACGTGGTGTCACCCTTCACACTAACAGTATAAGAAAATCGAACCTGAAGTACAATTCTCTGACATTCATTGACAATAAAATGAAAAACTAGCAACTACATCACATCTTTTCTCCGAATACCAGTTTTTCCCAATAAAAGTATTCTCTGACATTCTGTGACAACCCGCACTCCAACCCTATCTCCAACTGAACCACACCCTACTATGCCTCTTGCAAGACCCGCGACCTAACCAACACCAACCCTGACCTACACCGTCTCGCCGCGCAACATTGTCGACCACCGGACTAAGATTCAGAAACCTGCAAATGGTCCATGTGAATACAAGGGCAACAGCCGAGCGGGGTTCACATAGGCCCGCGCATGTCGTGCTCTTAGTCTTGGTTTCAGAGGCGATAACTTAGGTTCTAAGGCGGCAAGAACAAGACAACCCACCCCATCCCGCTGTGGCCTCATTGTCCGAGCCTAGTCAAATAAACATGTTCACATCAACTTTCCTTGTCAACCTGCCATGCTAGATTCGATCGTAACTCTGATTCATCAACATGACGGATCAAGCCAAAAGCTAAGCATGGCTAGGCATAACCACACATATGGCTCTAGCGATACACAAGCAAATCTAATCATGCTACGATGGATAAACATGTATAAGGCAACAAGGGGAACATGCATCAGATAGGCTGACTCTACCTACCGACCAAAATAAGTGTCGGCCATCGACGTTGTCGATCTTCACTTCAGATTCATGATCGACCTCGAATCACATTCTACTGCGAAGAAACAAAACACCGGAAAGAAGGAAAATAATAATCAACACATGGCATCAGGACAATATGCAATATGTATGCATGAAAAGTTGCATGGATTCAATTTAGGTCATGGAACAATATTAACATGTTAATTGGGGCTGAAATGCAGATATAGGCATTTATTGAATTTGACACCATATTTGAAGAAAGTGGTATTTTAGTAATTCTAAAAAAAAACTTTTGTTTAAGTAATTAAATCATATAGGAGTATGAATTTGATATAATTAAACACATCTATTAACATTTTTATATTATACATAATTTTCTGATTTATCGAGAATAAATTCATAGAAATCTTAGAAAGACTGAAACCTTTTTACACCAGAGCGAGGCCCACGGGCACTGACTCATGGACCCTGTGCCAGCTGGCCAAGTCAAAACCTGACCAGCGGGCCTGCCGACCAGGTGAGACGTCAGCCAACTCCTGCCGGCGACGAAGGAGCTCGCGCCCGAGCGCAGCAGCGCGCTGATCTGTAGAGGCAGGGTGCGGGGAGGATTCTGGCGGCGGCGGCGACCAAATGGTCACCGGAGCGCTCGGCCGCGACCACCAAAACAGTGGCGGGCGGCAGCGCACGGCGGCAGGACACTACAGAGCACGAGAAGGAAGATGGAGATGTCCATTCGTACCAAGAGCTCACAAGGAAGATGAAGGGATGGTCGGTGAGAGCTGGAGAGGCCGGACAACGAAGAACTCGTCCTCGGGGACGCCGACAGTAGGCGGAGGAGACGGCTTGATTCCGGCGATTAGACCCTTCCCGGCTCGCGTTCGTCAACGAGGGTGCTCCAGGAGTTCCGGGACAACTCAGTTCTTCCCGGTTCCGTCGGAGACGGCGGCGTACACGACGGTGGATCTGGCCGGCGTTGGGCACGACGACGACGCTCCAGCGTTCCTCCGCTTCCCGGCACGCGCTCGTCCACAGAGACGAATAGGACGGCGAGGCGAAACTCCCAGATAACGTTATTGAGCTCGGGGAGACGCGGTTCGGCGGCGACGTCCAGTTTGGTTCTAGGGTTCTAGTTATCGGAAGAAGGATATTTTTTGTTGGTGTTCAATTCAATCCAGTACAAGAGAGTGAAGAAATATCCAGGTTGTGATCAATTCCGAACCAAAAAGAAGCAAAATTCAGGTGAACATAAAATAATAGTGAACCAAAAATGTCAGTGAACGAAAAATAATAGTGAACCAAAATAAACTATGAACCATTTCAAAATAAAAAATTCGACCGAACCGAAATTACCGGTTAATCGGAAATAATAGTGAATCAAAAATCCTGGTGAACCAAAAATGAAAATAATAGTGAACCGAAAAGGAATAATAGTGAACCGAAGGAACAAAATTTGGGTGAACCGAGAATAGTAGTGAACCAAAAATAATAGTGACCCAAAAATACCAAAATAAGGTGAAGCAAAAATAATAGTGACCCAAAAATACCAAAATAAGGTGAACCAAAATTTTTGATTAACCGAAACTAATAGTGAATAAAAATGCAGTGAACCACAAAAATAACTATGAACCAAAAATGTCAGTGAACTGAAAATAATAGTGAACAAAAAATGATCCAAAATTCGGGTGAATCGAAAATAATAGTGAACCGGAAATAATAATGGACCAAAAATAATAGCGAAAAAAATATTTTTTGGGTGAATCGAAAATAATAGTGAACCAAAAATTCGGGTGAACCGAAAATAATAGTGAACCAATAATACCGGGTGAACTAAAAAATAGATTTTTGAAAATGTGTCATATTTGAAAAAATAATTTTAAAATGTTTCAAATCTTATAAAAAAATAATTGTGAACAAAAAATATCGGAAACCCAAAAATAATAGTGAACTGAAAAATACCGGTGAACCAAAATAATTGTAAACCAAAAATGACGGTGAACCAAAAATATTGGTGAACCGAAAATAATAGTGAACTGAAAAGGAACAAAAATTCATGTGAACCAAAAATAAATGAACAAAAATTCCGGATGAACCGAAAATAATAGTGAACCAAAAATACCGACGAACCAAAAATAATAATGAACTAAAAATACCGCGAACTGAAAATAATAATGAACCAAAAGGACACTAAAATTTGGATGAAACGAAAATTCAAAAACATAGGTAAACGAAAACTAGAGTTTTAAAAAATAGTTCATATCTGAAAATGATTCATATTTGAAAATTCTTAATTTTGAAAATGGTTCAAATTATATTTACTTATTAAAAATGGAAATTTTAGAAAATGTTTAAAAAAATCAAAAAGGTATAAATACATATAAAAATAAACAAAACGAAACAGAAAAAAGTGAAAATAAAAATGCTACCAAAAAAGATGAAAAGTAAAACGAAACAGGAAAAAAGAAACAAAGAATAAGATACAAAGGAAAAAACGCAAAAGTTATTGACATGACATACGTATAATGCTTGCAACACAATCGCATATTCTTTTTATGGAGTAAACGCACGCACCTGAACATCACGTACAGCACAGCAGCGATCGCACACCAGCCCGCGATCGAATGGAGAAGAAGAAGGAAAGGAGCAGCGAACGACACGATTCGACTATATGGGCCGGCCCGCTAAGAAAATGCTACGGGCGAGTCGAATTTAGCAGCCTCACCCAAGGCAAAACGTGACGAGCAAAACGGGCCGTGAGGGAAGGACCCGGACTCGCAGCCTCACCCAAGGAGTTCCTTCTTCTCAGTCGCCGTGTTCGTGTCGGATTTGAGTTCGTATCGGACTGGTCGATCTGCTGTGACCAATATAAGCCAGCCAGATCGTCCCTCCTCTTCTTCAAAATCTTGCCAGTTCTTTGATTGATTGATATCCCGAGGCGATCCTGCAGCGGTCCTCCTCTGATCGATCGAGAGCGCGCGAATTGAACCATGGCTGTTGTGGCTGGGGTCCGCGATCCCGCCGCTATCCGTGGCAAGATTGGCCAGACCAAGGTGAAGCGCCACAGGGCGGGAAGGGCGCCTGAGTGGGCCGGAGAAGCCGAAGACGACGACCATGACGACGACATCGATGTACGGACGGCTAGGTCTTCCCTTGACAAGATATTCCCCAAGCATGAAGATGATGATCGACGGCTCCGACGCCTTGCGGAGACCCATGCAGAGAGCAAGGAGGAGCTGAGGGCGGATCACCGCCGCGTACGGCAGGCTGAGATTGTGTCCACAGCGGAGGAGGAGGAGTTGGACGAGGATGCACAGGAGGAGAGGAGGAGGAGAATACGGGAGACGCAGCTCTCGATCAGGGAGCAGGAGGAGTTGCTTCCAGTAGAGGAGGAGGAGGCCGATGAAGAATCTGAGTATGAGACTGACTCGGGGGAGGAGGACGAGCAGATGGGCGTGGCCATGGTGAAGCCCGCCTTCGTACCGAGGTCGCAGCGGGACACCATCGCGGAACGTGAGCGGATGGAGGAGCAGCAGCGACGGCTGGAGGTGCTAGTCAAGAAGAGGCTGGAGACCAGGAAGACCGAGACTAGGAAGATTGTGGCGGAGGAGATTAGCAAGGACAAACACATTCACAAGGCATTAGACGAGGAGGCCAGAATGGAGGAGGAGGATGTGGACACGGATGACGAGCTGAACGAAGCAGAGGAGTACGAGTCATGGAAGAGTCGCGAGATGGCAAGAATCAAGAGGGACAGGGAGGAGAGAGATGCGAGGTCCAAGGAGAAGGAAGAGACTGAGAAGGTGAGGAAGATGACCGAGGAGGAGCGCCGAGAATGGGAGCGGAACAATCCGAAGCCTTCTTCTTCTCGCAGTTCCAAACGGAAGAGGTGGAACTTTATGCAGAAATACTACCACAGGGGCGCCTTCTTCCAGGAAGAAGTTGTTGATGATGGCCGTCGAGATTTCTCGGCGCCTACTGGAGAAGATAGGATGGACAAGAGCATCCTGCCTAAGATCATGCAAGTTAAGCATTTCGGTCGGAGTGGCAGAACCAAGTGGACCCATCTTGTCAATGAAGACACCACGGGCTCGAATGCACCCTACATACTCTTTCCCGCTGTTGCAATATCGTTATCCACCTGAAAGGCATGTGTTTCATTATCTTCCTATTGTTGCTCTTTTTTTCCTCAGTAAAACAAGCGCTATGTACGTAGCCACTTAATTCTTTTGTTCCTACCGCATTCTATGTATGCTTTTCAGCAAAACAAGTTGAAATTCCCGCTTGTTGCACATACCGTCAAATTATTCTTTCGTCTAACATATATGCATTGTGTTTGATCAGCGTGTTCTTATACCACGATACATATGCACTTTCGAACCAGGTCGGCATACTCGGGTTTCCTCCCAATGTTTTATTTCCTACTTCGAGGGCAAGCCAGTTGAATGTTGAATCAGACTGGTGAACCATATATTAGCACACAATTGAAGGGCTGTTAGGGAGGCGCTGTGCCGGGCTGTCGGCTGCTTGGTGGCCGATCTCCTGTTGTTGTTGGCAACGGCGGCGCTGCACCGATCATATGTCCTGCAGGTCTGGTTTGATGGTGGTGGTAGGTCCTTGTATGGAGCGGCGTGGGCTCATCTGGCCGTTGCTCGTGCTTGCGATCTGAATAAATGTTATTTTACCCTGCTGATTTTTGAGTGCCAAGTTGTCGATCTGCTTCATGTTGGCCTCCTCGATCTGGACATCAACGAGTTCCGGCCTTCCCCAGAAAGATTTCAACAGCTTATTGACGCATGGCACCACTAGTTATCTAGAGCGGAATCAATTCGGTCATGCGCGCCCTTATCTTCGGCCAGTGAGGCTTCATGAGGGCGTGGCGTGAATCTTCGTTTTCTTGTTGGTGCCATGGCACATGTCTAAATATAGAATCCCATGGTATTGATACAGATGGAGAAAGTCATGGCAGCTGTGATCGGAGGTTTGTAATGGCAGAGAGTTCTTTTGGTTGCGATGAAGATTAGCAGCACAGATTCTTCATGTGTGTCGGGTGTTTGGTGACTTGCAATTGTGGTCTTGGCAAGAGGGGGTGTCATCACAGGTGGACGGCTTTTTTTGGTGGTGCTCCTTGAGTATCGAGTAGTGATTTTTAGGATGAAAGCCCAAGGTCTAACCTTCATTGGTTATACCTTGCAATGACCTTGTTGAAAGTATTGTTTTTGTGAACTTGGACTTTCTCCAGGGTGAAACCCCAAGATCTTTGATCAGGCAATGATAACGCTTGTGCATTGTTTCATTCTGGGAGAACCTCTTTATGGTCCGGGTGTTGTCTTTGGTGGTGGTTTAAGTGCTGCTGTTGGAGTGTTTCATCATCGCGACAGGGTCTTTGTTTTCTATTTCTTTTTTTCTTGGCTGCGTGCATCCTGAATGTTTTGGACATCATGTTGGTACATAGAGGATGGATGTAATTGGTATCTTTAAGATATTAATATATTCCCTTTATCGAAAAAGATATCCATATAGTTTCCCGAAACTATTTAGATATATCCAAACAATTTCCAAAAGTATGCTATAGTACTATGAGCTTTTAGTTAGTTAACCTATTAAAAAAATACCATTCAATGCTAGATCTTATGTATGCCTATTCTACGGTTCAATATGTTATAGAAAAAAAAACATGAAACCCTTTATATGTAATTATAGAGAAAAATCATGAAACCCTTTATCGTTTTTACGTAGACATATAAGTTCCCTTTGACAATGACCAATTAATAATCGATTAATCTACTCAAGAAATGTGTCCCTAGTAAGAAATCTCGTACAACGCTATTAGTAGAGCATCGGGCCCTATAAGGACGGAGAAACCAACGACCTCATACATGCAGGGAATCTTTTCCAAATGCGAAATTTTAAAATTAATTATCTCTTTAACCATTAATCGAATTGACGATCCGGTTTCACTGTTGGGTTCGTCTCGACGAGTAGTTTAAAACAAGATCACATCTTAATATGTTTTGACGAACTTTTTTTTTGTCGTCAGTTGTCAGGTTATTATACTGTAGTTACCATCTTACTAGGTAACAAATTGTCATCCAAATAATACACAGTCACCAGATAATTTTTACATATTTTATATCGTAGAAAGGATCAACATGTTCAGAGAATAAGTATTCGATCCACTCTAAAGACGTAAAATATCACATTAACATCAAGAAAAGCTTATATCGATGAGTAGCGAAGTTAAAAAAACTTGGCAACCATTTGATTTTAATTTGTTGACCAACATGACTATATCTAGTGACCAAGTGAGTATAATGTGGCAACTAAATGCCGATTTTTTTTGGTCAAAACATATCAATATGGGATCTATTTTCAAAGATCT
The DNA here is from genome assembly GCA_012064385.1 of Puccinellia tenuiflora. Lineage (NCBI taxonomy): Eukaryota > Viridiplantae > Streptophyta > Magnoliopsida > Poales > Poaceae > Puccinellia > Puccinellia tenuiflora. Next base: position 133,841 of record QRDG01000632.1, on the reverse strand, counting down.
CGACGTGACAAAGCTGACCGTGAAAACGGATGTGTGTTTTGGCTTACGATTTAAGAGATAAAACATTTTAAAAATCGAAACTTAAAGAGAATCTACGTGGATGCATGCATGCAAAGCTAAGACCCACAAAAACTAATCTGGGACACGTGCCCTAAGTAGCACTATCCATTAATAATTTACATTCGTATACCTATACAAAGTGTAAAATTTAATAAGAACTTTAAACCCTTAAGAACCATGGCGTCATTCTATTTTGGAAGTACCTCCTTGAAAGATGCGATTCAATCTTACTCTACGTATGAATAAGAAAAACCATTCATAAAAGAGTATGGAGCTATTTGCAGGCTTGTAATTCTTAAATAACATGACGAGGAGACATAAGATGGATCAGTCTATAGGTTACAATAACAGTATTACATGGATTTCCTTTTTTATCATGTGAAATGATTTAGCTATTGATTGATCAAGAATAAGGTTTATGGCTAAAACCGACATAAACTTTCTTATCACAACTATCGAAAACTAAACACATGGTGTAATTCAAGGCTAGCTCTTGGATTGAACTGAGTCTTTCAAAATTCCTTGATTCTTCACACTGACGACAGGCCTAAAAAGAGTGGATCGCCTCTTTTGATATCTCAGTTTTATCTTAATTTTTGTTCCTCGAGGCTTTTGAGGCATCTGAAGTTCCGAAAAGAGAAACACACATGTTAGAGTTAAGACCAATATCTTTAATCCCATGAACAAAAGAACGTGGACCTTCCCATGAGGGTAAGCAAAGGTATTAGGTAGTTACCTCACATACAGCTAATTAGAACCCGCCTTCAATTTATTTTTCAGCATTACGTTGGTACACAGCGTATGCCTTAGATTGGTAGCAGCAAATACAAAACATTGGGAGAACTAAAACAGCTTGATACTCTAATTGGTACTTGTTATCTCATTCTTCCAAAAAAATAAACAAATTTACACGGGAATACTAAAATATTGAGATAAACCGGTCCACACTATAAGTATGACAATTTGAGCATGGGAGAAGAAGAACCCAAAACCTTCTCCAGGAAGTTTTTGCAGAAGTACTACGACAAGGGCGTCTTCTTCCAGGAAGTTGTTGATGACAGTACAGATGATATCTACTGCGTCTACTGGAACCAAGTGGACACATCTTGTTAACAGAGCCACTACTGATTAGAATAAACTACTGATTGGAATGCACCCTGCATGGTCTTGTTAACGAGGACACTACTGCTCGGTGGTGCTGGTTGTGATGTCGATGGTGCTTGTGTTGAATGTGATGTATTACTCTGTTCTCTAGCTAGGCTGTGTGCTTATTTGTTTCACTCCAACATCTCATAACTTACTAATATTATTTGTGAAATCTCTACTAGTATAGGAATATATGCATGTGGCCATCTATAGCTCTTTATAGCTACCTAACTTCCTACTGTTTGTTAATGGAGGAATGAAGACTCTTTGGGATGGAGTATATATATAAGCCAAAATGCCTCTGATCATTCTACAGCCATCACTAGTAGAAAAATAGCCTTTTGTCCCGGTTGGTTTGGGCCATTGGTCCCGGTTCCCCAACCGGGACGAATCAATCGGGACGAATGCTCGTCCCGGTTGGGACACCAACCGGGACGAATGGGGGGGGCACGTGGCCCGGCCACAGGCAGCAGGGGCGGAGGCTTTCGTCCCGGTTCGTATTACGAACCAGGACTATTGTCCCGTCAGATTTTAATTTTTCCAAAAATTTCAGAATTTTTTTAAATTTATAAAATAAATAATGCTTATTCTATAATTCATAAAAATATGAATAAAATACCAAAATGTTCAGAAAAATAAGACCTATTTAATTATGAAAAATGCATGCATGTTTAAAAAACTTAAATTAAATATTTCTTAGAACTACAAAAATGGCACTACTAGTTAAATAAGAGGAACCACTATTACACATCATCGCCACGAATATATATATTACACACATCTCATTCGTCGTCCTACATATATACATCTCTTTTACACTCTCCCTATTTAATTTCAACCTTACAGTAGAATTCTCCTTTCGGATCTAGGACCTCTGCAAGTAAGAATCCGGCAAATTCCTCTTGAATTGCTCGTATGCGATCGTGTGGTAGAAGGCCATCCCGCAACCGTTCGATCTAATTAAAAAAGGGTCAATATATATGAATGAAAGTAAACAGAATTGATGGCAATAAACTAAAATTATGAATATTGCATACGCACTTTAAGTTGTTCTAAGATTCTGCCCTTCTCACAGCACGTCTGACGAATGAACTCGCAGACGTAGTATCCACATAAATGATTCCCGCTTCCCTGGCTCAAGCACTTTACGGGAACTGAGTTCGATCAAAAAATGGTAATGGTATTGAAATAGAATCAAAGAGATGCGCGGATCTAGATAGTAGTACTTACATTTATTGGTTGAAATGTAAGCTCCTCCGCCCATTCACCCCTAGCCCTGGCGGTGAATCGTTTCCAAGTCCTGCCCGGCAAAGAAAATGAATAAAGGAGTTATATATTAATTACTTGCTATCAGTAAATGAACGGAAAGTTGCCGATAATGCCATAATGATTGAAATTACCTCTGGAGGCATTCCTGCATGTCCGCCCACTTCTCAAGGGGTTTATGTAAGGAGTCCATGACTTGTACTACTCCTTTGTCAGGCATAATGATTAGCAGAATAAAGTGGAAGCTGCGCACGCATAAGTCATCAATTATACACTTAACATCGAGAAATTAAGCGAAATAAAATATGTAGAAGACAGTAACACTTACTTGAAGTTGTAAGGAAATAATATTTCTCTTTTGACTTCGTTGAACCGTAACGCATTTACCAAGTTATTCTCGGTTTGGTCGTAAAAATCAAGGAGACTTTTTTCATGAACGGTATTTGGATCAACGAACCCAATATCATAGATTTGTCCTCTTTTGCATTCGAGAATCTTCATTCTGCATAATTAATATAGTGATAAGTAAAATAATTATAAATGCAATGAACGAGGTGAGCTAGGTAGAGACTTAACTACAGAAATAATACTTACAGACAATAGGCGCTGATGATAGCTTTGTCAAGGGCTTCTTGTTGGTATAACTGAAATAATTCACAAAATTCAATCATTACGTGGTCATCTCCATGCCCGTAATGCTCGTTCTTATATCCCACGTAGATCCAATTTTCCCCTTTCTTTGAGGCTGCCATGTACCAACTATGCAATCTTCGCATTTTTGTTGGTAGATCTTTGACATGAGATTTGACGAGAGGATGCCCGTGCCGGTATTGGTATTTTGGAACTATTTCTTCGTGGAATTGTAATTGGTCTAAGTACTGAGCAATAGACAAGCCGTGAGCAGCGGCTGCTTCTCCGTACATTGCAACAAACTCAGGATCGATGCCGACCGCAGGTTTGCTCGACCCCACCTTGGTATCGGAAAACACTTTGAGCGGGGGGCACGATTGTTTTTGCTGTTCTCCTAGCTGGGGAACTGTCTTCCGGCTTGCACTAATACTCTTCGACCGCTGTTTATTTGCCCGAACCGACTTGAGAATAGAGCGGTCATAGTCTGGTGTCAGCTTTGGCGGGGGTTGGGCTAGATTTTTCAGCATTTTCACGACAGCGGCATGTTCTTCTGGGGTGTCGGGGAACTCTGTTGCTTTCGCCTTCTTTGCCTTCAAGTTAGCAAACCACTTATCCGTTTCCCCTTTTGCGATCGCCTTATTTTCCTCCACCGTATAGTCATAAGGTCTCTTGGCAAGATTCTTATGAGGTACTTTTGGGAGGGGTGACCTTGAACGTTTCGGTGATCGGTTTTTATCAAACCCCAGAGTACCCACACGTGGCGCCGGAGAAGACTTACGCGGCGGCGGAGACGACTGACGTGGCGGCGAAGACGGCTGCTCTGGAGACTGGTGAGGCGGCGGAGACGGCGCCTGAGGCGGCGGCGGTGGAGAGTGGTGAGGCGGCGGAGACGGCGCCTAAGGCGGCGGCGGTGGAGAGTGGTGAGGCGGCGGAGACGGCGCCTGAGGCGGTGGAGAGTGGTGAGGCGGAGGCGGTGGAGAGTGGTGAGGCGGCGGAGGCGGTGGAGAGTGGTGAGGCGGCGGAGGCAGCTGTTGGGAATATGCCCTAGAGGCAATAATAAAATGGTTTATTAAGCATATTCAAAGTTTATGGTAATAGTTTATTATCCATGCTATAATTGTATTAAATGGAAACATAATACATGTGTGGAATATAAACACCCGGAGTCCCTAGTGAGCCTCTAAAGGACTAGTTCGTTGATCAAGAGATAGTTAGAGTTTCCTAACTATGGACTTGTTATAGTCACTTGATAACGGAGTCATATCATTAGGAGTAATGGTGTGATGGACATGACCCAAATAAAGAGTTGCAATTAATCGTGTCACAAAAGTTTTGTTGTCAACACTTTTAATATGCCAAATATAGTTTCCTTAGACCATGAGATTATATCACTCCCGTTCACCGGAGGAATACTTTGTGGACATCAAACGTCACTTCGTAACTGGGTGATTATAAAGGTGGCTTTCAGGTATCTCCGATGGTGGGTTGTTGGGTGATATGTATCGAGAGTGGAATTTGTCCCTCCTTGTGACGGAGAAGATATCTCCAGGCCTTCTCGGTAATATAGCATCAAGAGTCTGCAGACATGTGATTAAGTTGTAATCACCGGGATCCTATATTATGGACGAGTAAAGAGAACTTGCCGGTAACGAGATTAAACTGGACATGGGGATGTCAACGATTATATCTCGGGCAAGTAAAATATCATGAGACAAAGGGAATCGTATATGAGATTAATTGAATCTCCGGCATTGTGGTTCAATCGAGAAAAGGTTTTCGTTGAGTGTATAGGAATTAATATGGACATCCCGGTCCCGCTATTAATTATTGATATGATCATGTCTATGCATTCTCGAACCCGTAGGGTCACACACTTAACGTTCCGATGAAATTAGGTTTTGCGATGAATTAAATGATGACGTGAACGAATGGTGATTCGGAGTCTCGGATGGGATCCCGGACATCACGAGGAGTTCCGGAGGAGTCCGGAGAATAAGATTCATATATGGAAAGTGGTTTCCGGAGGTTTCGGAAAAGTTCCAGAAATTATTTAAAGGGTACCGGAAGGTTCCGGAATGTTCTAGAAGAGTCTAGAAGTGGGACCGCATAAATTGTATGGGGCCCACATGGTGCAAAGGGGTGCTGCCACCACTAGGTGGGGCGCACCACCTAAGCCCATGGGCTGGTGCGGCATGCATAGGAGGGGGAGTCCCACTCCTAGTTGGACTAGGAGGTGGGCTCCCACCCCTTTAGGAAAGGGGCCCAAGTAGGAGTCCTTGTTGGACTCCAACTTGGGGGCAAGACAAAGGGGGGCCGGCCGGCCCTGCCCTTGCCCTAGCCGCCACCTATATAAGGAGGGGCAAGGGGGGGGCGCACCACACACCAAGGAGGCTGCCGCACCCCCCTCTAGCCGCACCCCCCTCTCACCCCTAAACCCTAGCCGCACCCCTTCTCCCCGAAGGGCTGCCGCCGCCTCACCACCACACCTAGCCGCACCCCCTAGCCCTAGGGGCTGCGCCACCATCTCCTCTCCCTCTCCCTCGCTTGGTTTGGCTGAAGCCTCGCGTGCGGAGATCGTCATCGTCACCGGCACTACCGTCGTGCTGCTGAGATCATCAAGGCCACGTCGTCTCGCTTGCGGGATCAAGGAGTCGACGTCTTCATCGAGCTGTACGTGTGGACGCCGCGGAGGTGCTGCCCGTTGCTGCACTTCACCGGATTGGATCTCGAGGATAATACATCTCCTCGCGACTAGACGAGTCTAGTTGCGGGGATCGACTAGCCAACCCCTGCACCGACAAAACGCGTTTGTTGATCTTCGAGGGTAAGAGATTGGATCTCATCTTCGCTATCTTCATCTCGTTGATCTAGATCCTTGGGGTTTATTCCGCTTTGCCGCGTAGAAAATTTTTGTTTTCCATGCTGCGACCCCATCAGTGGTATCAGAGCCTAGATCGTCGTAGGTGTTGATGCGATTAGAACACAAGGAGTTGTGGGCGTTGATATTTTATGTTGCTACCTTCTCGCGTGCACTTTGCATCTTTGCGGTATTGTGAGATTGAAGCGGCCCGGACCAACCTTACTCGTCCACGCACGAGAGACCGGTTCCACGACTGACATGCAACTTGTTTTGCATAAGTGGCTGGCGGGTGTCTGTTTCTCTTGCTTTAGTGAGGATGCAATTTTCAATGGAAGGCCTTTCAAAAGGATGAGTAAATAAGCAACTATTATATCACCGTTGTGGTTTTTGCGTAGATTAGAACGGTTCTAACTCGTTGACCCAAGCCACGTAAAATTTGCATAAACAAAGTAGAGGCGTCTAACTTGTTTTTGCAGAGGGGGTCAAGTGATGTGATATGGCCAATGTGATTTGTGATAATGTATGCAATGATCATGTTTGTAATGTTTCGCGACTTGCATGTCGACGAGTACGGCAACTGGCAGGAGCCATATGGTTGTCTATTATTTTATGTGACCTGCGTGTCAATAAATCACCATGTAATTTGCTTTGCTTTATTGCTAAGAGTAGCATTAGTTGTAGTTGCAATAGTTGGTGGACAACCATGGTGATGGCGCCAAGATGATGGAGATCATGCCAGAGATGGAGATCTTGCCGGTGCTTTGAAGATGGAGATCTAAGAGCATATGAAGAAAGGCCATATCATATCACAATTATGAATTGCATGTGATGTTAATCCCTTTTATGCACCTTATTGTTATGCTTTGATGTGATCGCGACGGTAGCATGATAAGGTGATCTCTCATGTTAATATCAAGATAATTAAGTGTTCTCCCCTAGTATGCGCCGTTGCGAAAGTTCGTCGTTCGAAGCATCACGTGATGATCGGGTGTGGTAGATTCAACGTTCACATACAACGGGTGCAAGCCAGTTTGCACAAGCAGAAATACTACGGTTGTCTTGACGAGCCTAGCATGTACAGACATGGCCTCGGGAACACGGAACCGAAAGGTTAAACACGAGTCATATGAATGATATGATCAACACTGAGTTGTTCACCATTGAAACTACATCATCTCACGTGATGATCGGTGGTGGTGTAGTGGATTTGGATCGTGTGTCACTAATCAACCAGAGAGATGTTGAGTTTAGTGGGAGTTCGTTAATTTGATTAAATTGAACTAAAATTATCATAAACAAGTGTCCTAAAGATGTCTTTGCAAAATCCTTGTAGATCATGGGAGACTGCAGTAGTATGTTTCTTGCTGAGGAGCTGCGTCTAGATGGGTCCAACTTTGCTGAGTGGTACATGCGTCTGAGAAAAGCCCTATTCGACAATGATGAGCTCTACGTGATAGATGAAGCTTTAGAAAAACGCCCTGATGTTACTGTTGACTATGAAGGGTATATGGAGTGGTATGAACAAAAGACCACCTACTTGAGAGTCGAGTGGCTGATATGCACCTTCATGGATTCTAACCTTGGTAGACAATTTGGAAACTTGAGCGCAATGGAGATTGTCGATGAGCTGAAACAAAGGTTCATAGCACAAGTTAGAGTTGCAAGGTTTGAATGCCTGGATGAATTTCTTTCAACTAAGATGGAAGAAAACACTTGCTTGGAACAGCACCTAAGTAAGATGCACCGGCTGTATTATACTATGGTGGATGTTTGGAACCATGAAATAACTGACGAGATGGCAATAGATGGGGTGCTGCGTTCGCTTCCCCCCAGCTATAAGGATTATGTGAAGAACTATGTCATGGGAAGGGATTCGATCACTTTCTGTGAGTTCATTTCGCAGCTGAGTCAAGTTAAAGTGGAACCCATAGCAGGAGAGGTAGTCAACGCAGAAGGTATATTTTGATATACTAGTTATAAATGTTTAATGTCCCATTTACACTTATGGTGAGCTAAGTATTTGATACTTGTGCTGTTTTATGAAAACAGGGCCTGCCGTTTGAGAAGTGCATGGAGGGACTGAGTGGATTTCGCGGGAAGATGGCAATCAAGGAGTTGATGCTGGCGTCATTTCACTTCTACATTTATCGTTTTAAATTAGAGGATTTGAATGGTTTTTGTAATCGAATTAAGTGTGATCTTAAATTAGTGTGTCTCGGTTTGTGAGACGGTCATTCATGTTAAAGACAAGTGGTTGTTCTATTTTCATGAGTAATCCTTTTTTGGAGATCACGTTTCGATTATGAGATTATTGTCCTTTGCTAGATTTAAACGATAATTAGTTAAACACTTATAAAATAAAGACATACTAAAATATCCAATACTTAATGATGAGAATTGTTTTAATTGTACTATTAGTGCTGAAGAGCATGTTGATGCGCATCACTAAGTAGTGTGATTAAAAATGCCATTTTCTGAAAATGCCATGAGTTGCTGAAAATAAACACAAGTGTTGGTTGTATTTTTCAGTAAATAAAAGACATCATTATTTTATCATGGATGAGTAAATAGGAGTATTTATTCATGTCATGATGAGATTTTGGAAGTAAAGGATATTAAGTTAACAAGATAATTGAGTCTTTTCGATTTGATCAAAAGAGACAAAATATTTGAGTTATTGTTTAGTATGGGTGACTTGTGACAAGTGTTATCACAAATTACAATGTTTAGAGATTATTCAAAAGGTGTTTTGATAAACCTAAAGTATTGTAGTCACATTGTATTTGATATTATGTGGTCATAAACAAAGGGTTCTTGGTTTTAAGGTTTCATTAGTATCATTTAGATTTATTTTGATAACACTCTCTGTTTTAAATAAAGGATCTGTTTAATGATTTGCATTTTGCATATGAGTTATGTAAAATAGTGGTTTCAATAATTATGAGATAATTAAAAACCAAAGCAAATAAAGTTTTGTAGAATGTTCATATGAGATTATGAATAGAGATTCCAAAATGTGAAACTAAAAGGAACAAACCAATGTGTTTGGTTGTGTTATGTGTTTTAGTGGATTTATCGTGAAATGGTTTCATGGATAAAAGGAATTGTTGGAATAAAGTTTAGAAAGCTTAAACCTTGCATGTTTATGTATCAAGTGGCACATGTGTAAAGTGCTATGTTGGTTAAAACTTGACACATAAAGGTTCTGATGATGGTGATCATTGAATTTTGGTTTAGCTTGTCTAAAGAGAAGTAGGATTCAAGAATATGAATTTTGTCAAAAGTTGCAAAATAATATTCATGATTTGCTTGTCATGTTTGAGAAACAAGACATACCTACAAAAACTACAAAAGAAGAAGTAGAAACTTTAAATACGAAAGTGACTAAGAGTCATTCCAATTTAAGTTTAAATCATAAAGTAATCGTTACTTGATTTTGTGAAAAGAATGTTTCACATATTTATTTTGGCAAAAGAGTTTGCATGGGATAAATAAAACTTAGAGCTGGCAAAGTGCTGGTATTTCGTATATGAGTTCTCGAATCTTAAGAGTTAAGAGTTTTGGAGGAGTCCAAAGTGTCGAGAAAGTGCATAAGAAACTGAGTGAGATCTAATTAAGATATGTGGTGACATATATTAAGTTAGAGCAGAAATTAATTTCCATAATCAAAATATGTGGTGACATATGTTTGAGTGGGAGCTAGTTAAATCATGGTCAAATATAAAGATAACATATTTCTGAGTGGGAGCCACTGTGTTTTCACAATTTAATATGTGTATGAGGTATATTTGAGTGGGAGTTTACAACATAGTGTTTGAATGAAATGGAGATTTCATAAATGTTGTAAATGTTGTCATGGACCAATGCATAACTTATGAAGTTAGTTTGAACGTCAAATATTCATGTAGATGAATGTATCTATGGTGGATAGACAAGTTTGATAAACATTAAAGTCAGAGTGTTTTACCTATACAAGTTTTGAAGGAGTTCAAAATGAAACAAGAGAAGAATGGTTCATCTCATTGTGATATATAGGTGAAGCATTGAGTTAGAGAACTCAGTACAAAATTGATGGTTGGAGGATATGTTGGAATTCAATATGAATTGTTCATAGATCTCAACATATAAATACCATGTGTTTGTATATGACGATATGTGACCCAAGTTCTTAATTGTAAGAACATGTTGAATGAGGAGTCATTTTTCATGAAATTGAGATAAATTTAGAAAATGGTGGACTTGGTTGAAGTCATAAAGCCAGACTAAATAAGGGATCTCTTAATAGCAGAGTAGCACAGCGAAAGCATGATCGGAAATGTCAAAGTGACAAGGTTCACTGTTGATTTGTTAAGTCTACAACATATAGGAGTATATGGTTAATTCAAGGATTGAAATAAGATATAATATTTTGGTTTGAGAAAGTTGTTTCAAGATTGAGTGAGTTCCAGATGCATGTGTTATGAGAAAGTCCTTTTGACTAATCATACATATGGCATGAAAGGATATGATTATCTCACTCTATAACCAAACATATTATATGCATTATATGATAATGGTTTTATCATGGGATGATAAGAAGTTTATCATGTGATGATAAAGTAATGTCAAATTAGGTGACAGTTACAATTTTGCAAAGGACATAAAGAGCTGTAAAGTACAGAGCACGGACAGAACCTCTTCCACAAGCAAACATGATCAGCACTGAGACTTCATGAGTGAGACTCCATGGGTGTTGGATCGAGGAAATGTAAACTAGATTATTGACTCTAGTGCAAGTGGGAGACTATTGGGAATATGCCCTAGAGGCAATAATAAAATGGTTTATTAAGCATATTCAAGTTTATGGTAATAGTTTATTATCCATGCTATAATTGTATTAAATGGAAACATAATACATGTGTGGAATATAAACACCCGGAGTCCCTAGTGAGCCTCTAAAGGACTAGTTCGTTGATCAAGAGATAGTTAGAGTTTCCTAACTATGGACTTGTTATAGTCACTTGATAACGGAGTCATATCATTAGGAGTAATGGTGTGATGGACATGACCCAAATAAAGAGTTGCAATTAATCGTGTCACAAAAGTTTTGTTGTCAACACTTTTAATATGCCAAATATAGTTTCCTTAGACCATGAGATTATATCACTCCCGTTCACCGGAGGAATACTTTGTGGACATCAAACGTCACTTCGTAACTGGGTGATTATAAAGGTGGCTTTCAGGTATCTCCGATGGTGGGTTGTTGGGTGATATGTATCGAGAGTGGAATTTGTCCCTCCTTGTGACGGAGAAGATATCTCCAGGCCTTCTCGGTAATATAGCATCAAGAGTCTGCAGACAAGTGATTAAGTTGTAATCACCGGGATCCTATATTATGGACGAGTAAAGAGAACTTGCCGGTAACGAGATTAAACTGGACATGGGGATGTCAACGATTATATCTCGGGCAAGTAAAATATCGTGAGACAAAGGGAATCGTATATGAGATTAATTGAATCTCCGGCATTGTGGTTCAATCGAGAAAAGGTTTTCGTTGAGTGTATAGGAATTAATATGGACATCCCGGTCCCGCTATTAATTATTGATATGATCATGTCTATGCATTCTCGAACCCGTAGGGTCACACACTTAACGTTCCGATGAAATTAGGTTTTGCGATGAATTAAATGATGACGTGAACGAATGGTGATTCGGAGTCTCGGATGGGATCCCGGACATCACGAGGAGTTCCGGAGGAGTCCGGAGAATAAGATTCATATATGGAAAGTGGTTTCCGGAGGTTTCGGAAAAGTTCCGGAAATTATTTAAAGGGTACCGGAAGGTTCCGGAATGTTCTAGAAGAGTCTAGAAGTGGGACCGCATAAATTGTATGGGGCCCACATGGTGCAAAGGGGTGCTGCCACCACTAGGTGGGGCGCACCACCTAAGCCCATGGGCTGGTGCGGCATGCATAGGAGGGGGAGTCCCACTCCTAGTTGGACTAGGAGGTGGGCTCCCACCCCTTTAGGAAAGGGGCCCAAGGAGGAGTCCTTGTTGGACTCCAACTTGGGGGGCAAGACAAAGGGGGGCCGGCCGGCCCTGCCCTTGCCCTAGCCGCCACCTATATAAGGAGGGGCAAGGGGGGGGCGCAACACACACCAAGGAGGCTGCCGCACCCCCCTCTAGCCGCACCCCCCTCTCACCCCTCAACCCTAGCCGCACCCCTTCTCCCCGAAGGGCTGCCGCCGCCTCACCACCACACCTAGCCGCACCCCCTAGCCCTAGGGGCTGCGCCACCATCTCCTCTCCCTCTCCCCTCGCTTGGTTTGGTGAAGCCTCGCGTGCGGAGATCGTCATCGTCACCGGCACTACCGTCGTGCTGCTGAGATCATCAAGGCCACGTCGTCTCGCTTGCGGGATCAAGGAGTCGACATCTTCATTGAGCTGTACGTGTGGACGCCGCGGAGGTGCTGCCCGTTGCTGCACTTCATCGGATTGGATCTCGAGGATAATACATCTCCTCGCGACTAGACGAGTCTAGTTGCGGGGATCGACTAGCCAACCCCTGCACCGACAAAACGCGTTTGTTGATCTTCGAGGGTAAGAGATTGGATCTCATCTTCGCTATCTTCATCTCGTTGATCTAGATCCTTGGGGTTTATTCCGCTTTGCCGCGTAGAAAATTTTTGTTTTCCATGCTGCGACCCCATCAGCAGCCAGTTTGGAAGCACGATGAATTCCTTTGGCCATAGAATAGTCCCTTTCTTGGCTTCTCCAAGTTCAACCACCTCCCCATCTTCACCTGCAGGGTGTTCCAGCTTCAGCTCCTCAAATCCTTTACTAACTTCATCGACCCCGACAATAGCGTAGCCATGAGGAACCGGGGAGCAATGGAAAGTTGGTGTAGGTCCAATTGGTACGGCATAGCCGACCGCCACCTTCATGGTTATGTTGAACACTTTCACATGTAGCTCACAAGGTGTGCTCTCCGTGATATCATCCACTGGGTAGCGACGAAGAGCATCCGTCGTCAGTGCATCATCACGTGCCGGGACCATGCTCGAAGCCACGCTGCTTTTCCGATATGATGGGTCGGTAGCATCGACTGCAGCTTCTACAACGTGCTGCTGAGATAGGCCGGCAGTGCCTTGCTGGCTAAGTTCGTTAATTTGATCCTGCTGCCGCTTCATTTGATCCTGCTGCCGCTTAATTGTTTCTTCTATATTACGCAGCCGGTCTGCAGCAGCGATTGCTTCCCTTGCCTCCCTTTCCTTTCTCCTCTGATGACTTTTATCGGGAAATATTTTCCTTTCCACGGGAAACCCATGTTTCCACGGCTTGGAGCCTTTGGTGCCTCGTGTTCGTCCCACATGTTCTTTATTCCCAATGGCGCGTGAAAGCTCGTCATCGTCTCTATCGGGACGGAACCGTCCCTCTTCAACATCCTTATATGCTTTCCTAATTTCTTCGATGGGTAGTAGGGGATTATCCTTGTGTCTTCTGGTATATATGCACTTTCCTTCTGCGTCCAATGTGCCCCCATGCCCGTAAAACCAATTTCTTGTCCGTTCGGTCCATCCTTCTTTTATAGGCTCTGGAACGATCCCTTTAGCCAGCAGGTCGGCCTCAAGTTTGTCCCACTTAGGCATGGAACAGGCGTAGCCAGCAGCCCCCATAGTATGGTGGTACTTCTTTTTAGCAGCATTTGCCTTGTTTACTGCAGACTTTAACTGAGCTTCCTCTGATTTCTTGTAATTCACAAAATCTTCCCAGCAGTCTCTTATCTTCTCATACCCGCGATCGAAATCCGGAGTTTTATCTTTCAAGATGAAGTCGGTGTACAATCTGTTCTTAAATTTGTTGAATAGCTCGGCCATCTTCTTAAGAGCCCACGCCTTGACTTTATCTACTAGAGCTTTTTTTCGGGCATCCATCTCCTCATCTGGCTCCCCCTCCTCTGGATCCACCTCTGGCAACGGCAATGTGAAATTAACCATGACCTTTTGAAAAAGGCGTCTTTTGCCTTCGGGGCCGATATAGCTAACTTTAGGATCCCTTGGCTTATTCCATTCTCGGATGGTGATCGGGACGTAGTCCCTAACAATAACACCGCATTGCTTCACAAATTTTTGTCTAACATCAATTGGAGCAATGGGTTCGCCGTCTGCACCGACTTCTTCGATCCTGTAGCGGACATTGTCCTGCAACTTTTTGGTTGGGCCTCGTTTCGTCCTCACAGAGGATTTGCTCGATCCGGATGGCTAAAAGAAGAAAGACTGTTAATATGTGTATATGGACAACAGAGGCTAAATTAATTAATATAAATATATATATGCACCTCGTCGGAGTTTGTAATAATCAATGTTGCACCGGAGCCGCCGGCTTCTGCCTTGTCGGCTTCTCCCTCATCGGAGATGCCGAGTTCGGCTTCTTTCCAGGCGTTGAGAGACTCATCCCCCTCACCGGAGTCGTTCAGAAAGTGACTTGTTTCATCATCGCCGCAGATTATATCCTCGAGGATATTTTCCTCAATTTCATCTCTGCCGTGTGGTTCCATAGTTTCTGCAAAATACGAAAGTTATTTTCGGAGCCGTCTCTGCCGTGTCGTTCAGAAAACTTGTAGGGATAGAATGGTACTACAAGGAAAGGCGCGCGTTGCTGCGCCTGTTGTTTCTAAGCGTCGTCATGGTGATACATTTTTATGAACATGTGTGATTTATGCTCATCGTCGGCACTTAGGTGACTAAATCGTCGATGACCTAGCTCATCGATTTCATCCCCCGCAACACGGTAAAAATGTCGCGGTAAATCACTCCTCACAAAAATGAAACACTTAGCACATTCGTGGTTTGTCGAGTTTTGACTTCAATTTACATCACTAAATAAAAATCAACATCGCTACATCACTGAAATTTGCACTAGCTAAATATTACATATGCGAGGATGATCCACTAAATAAAAATCATCACAGATCAATTTTGCAATTATCATCGGATACTTTATATACACTAACCGCTGTCACATATCACAGATCAATTGCAAATAATATTGTAGACTGTCACATATGCTATTGAAAATAACCATACACTAACTGCTGTCACATATCACAAATCAATTGCAAATTTTCTAATAACATTTCTAACACTAAATTTCCTAACACTAAATTCCTAACACTAAATTTCTAACACTAAATTACCTACCACTAAATTTCCTACACTACAAAAACAACACAAAAATGTACCTAAACTACACACCTAATTTATACTACTAACTAATTTAAATTACTAACTAATTTAAACTACTAACTAATTTAAATTACTAACTAAAACTAACTAACTATGGAGTAACAAATAGTTCTTAACAATAATATTGCAACTAATTATGGAGTATTAATTTTGATTTCTAACTTTGCTAACACAATCATCAAATAACATTGCTTTGCTAAATTACTAACTAAAACTAACTAACTAAATTACTAACCCTAAAAGGAGTAGCAAATTCAACAATTTAAATTACTAACTAATTTAAACTACTAACTAATTTAAATTACTAACTAAAACTAACTAACTAAATTACTAACCCTAAAAGCTGCAGCAAATTCAACATTTTAAACTACTAACTAATTTAAATTACTAACTAAAACTAACTAACTAAATTACTGCAGGTGCAAGTGCAGGGGCGTGGAGCAGGTGCAGTGCGTGCACGGGCTCGAGCCCGTGCAGGTGCTCGACCATGGCGCTCTCGGTTGCAGTGCATGACGGCGACCGCCGAGAGCAAGGGGGAAATGGAGAAAGGGCCGGAGACGGCGGTGGTGCTCACCCTGGCGCAGATCGGCGACGGGGAGGAAGCAGGACGACGGTGGGAGCAGAGGCGGCACGGGAGTCGGGGACGGCGCGAGAGCGGAGGCCGCGCGAGGAGCGGAGGCGGCGCGGGAGTCGGGGACGGCGTCACGGCGGCAGCCGGAGTCGGGGACGGCGTCACGGCGTCACGGCGTCGAGTGGAGGCCGCCGGCGGCGGGCGCGTGGAGGCCGGCGGCGGATTTGGGCAGCCTGACGGCGTCGGGTCGGTTCGCGCGCTGGTCCTTAGCGAAAATGAGAAGCAGTTGGGGGAGAAGAAGAGGCGGCCAGATTTAAAAGGCAAAGACCTTTCGTCCCGGTTGGTGGCACCAACCGGGACCAAAGGCCTAACCTTTCGTCCCGGTTCATGCCACCAACCGGGACGAAAGGTCCGGCACCGAAAAGGCGCGTGAAAATACCCTTTGGTCCCGGTTCGTGGCATGAACCGGGACCAATGCCCTGAAAATTCAATTTTATTTCAAACTTTTCAGTTCTGAATGTTGTTCCCGCCTTTTTTATTCTTATTAAGGTGTTTGAATAGGAATTTCAAATGGTTTCGAATTTGAAAAGACTTTCAACATGAAAAGTGTTTAAATTTGAATAAATAATTCAAAACCATTTTCTGTTTTCTATAATAATTATTCTATCTATACAAACTATTAACCATTTTGTCATTTTTTTAAGATTAGAGGTGAATTCATTTAAGTAAATTTTTTGGAATGTGAACTTAATTAATTCATTGAACTTATAAATTCAATATCTTTGATCTGTTTATCAGAAAAATGCACATAATATATCAAATTGTTGATAAAAATGTAATCTATCTATTTATTTAATTTATATCTATTGAATTAATTTATATATATTGAATTAATTCATATCTATTGATTTAATTCATATCTCACTAAACTGTACATAATGGCAACAGTGGATCCTTCAGGTAATCGACCGGATACGGTACAGAATGACAACAGTGGATCTCATAAAAGAGAACTGGAATGGTGATCACATACTCTGAAACTAACTTCGACGGTGTATTTGATACGGTACAGAATGACAACAGTGGATCAGTTGTCCTAACAATCTTAGTCATACTCCTGCCTAGGCCTATAATACTCGTACTCGTAGTCGCCGTCATCGTCGTCGTCGCTGTCATCGTACTCATACGGCGCTCGTGGCTCGAACCTCGACGGGTGAGCACCCCCGGACTGCATGTTAGGGTAGCGTAGGCGGGGGTTATCGCCAGCCATGATGTAGTTCATAACGCCCTGGAGAGTCCGGCCAGCCCACCACAGCTGACGGCCGGCCTCGTTGAAGTCCGAAGGAGGAGGGCCATCCCCCTCGTACCTGGCGAGCGCCCTCTCACGCCGATTGATGAAGAAGGCTTCCCAAGTCGGGCGGTAGTCGGGATGCCAGCACGGATCCATCCGCTGCTCCGGTGTGAGCTCGAGGTAGTAGTGGTTCGTGATGGCCGCCCGGCGCGCCACACCTTGAGGGAGAGGAGGGACCGGCACGCCTCCGGCGCTCAGCCTCCAGCCGGCGGGGACGCGGTAGCCGGGCGGGCAGGGGTAGTTCGAGGCGGAAAGCTCCTCCGCCTGACGGTAGGTTAGTACGGTGGAAGCCCTGGAAGAGTGATGAGGTTGCAGATATGAGTTTAGATGTGATATATATAGTGAGAAATTGCGGGAAGACGAAGGCGGAAAGCGGTGGAAGAATCACACGGATCGTGTGTTTCCTTCGAGCGCTTGTGAGCCGTTGGATCAGAGTTGTGTTTCTTTCGAGTGCTTGTGAGCTGTTGGATCGTGTGCACACGGATCGTGTGTTTCTTTCAAGCGCTTGTGAGCTGTTGGATCAGGGGTGTGTTTCTTTAGAGCGCTTGTGAGCCGTTGGATCAGAAGCACACGGATCGTGTGTTTCTTTCAAGCGCTTGTGAGCTGTTGGATCAGGGCCTTTGGTCCCGGTTCGTGTTACCAACCGGGACTAAAGAAGCACACGGATCGTGTGTTTCTTTCAAGCGCTTGTGAGCCGTTGGATCAGGGGTGTGTTTCTTTAGAGCGCTTGTGAGCCGTTGGATCAGAAGCACACGGATCGTGTGTTTCTTTCAAGCGCTTGTGAGCTGTTGGATCAGGGCCTTTGGTCCCAGTTCGTGTTACCAACCGGGACTAAAGAAGCACACGGATCGTGTGTTTCTTTCAAGCGCTTGTGAGCCGTTGGATCAGGGGTGTGTTTCTTTAGAGCGCTTGTGAGCCGTTGGATCAGAAGCACACGGATCGTGTGTTTCCTTCGAGCGCTTGTGAGCTGTTGGATCAGGGCCTTTGGTCCCGGTTCGTGTTACCAACCGGGACTAAAGAAGCACACGGATCGTGTGTTTCTTTCAAGCGCTTGTGAGCCGTTGGATCAGGGGTGTGTTTCTTTAGAGCGCTTGTGAGCCGTTGGATCAGAAGCACACGCCTATAAATAGCGACGTCCCTGCAGCGAAACAGCACACAACGAGCGTCTACCTTTGCCACCGAACCCAATGGTTGGATTTAGCCTACCCGCTGGCATGTTCCCTAACACAAGCCCTCGGGTAGGTTGAATCCAACCACTGGATTAGGGTGACACAATGATGAATTGCCGAGGAGGTGGGAGTGGTGGTGGTGGAAGTGGTAGCCATGCCCCTCGGTCGGATCCAAGCAGCTGCAAGGCTCTGTGATGATCTACAACATTCCCAACACTTTTTGGGACGGTCGTTAGATCATCACAGAAGTCTTGCGGCTGCTTGGATCGAAGGTCGATTTGCTGCTCACGACGACGCGAGACGGATGCGCAAGCTTCCGGATGGGAAAAACCAGTGTTGGATCAGCCACATGACCCTATATGCAAATCATTCGGATTCCCGTCATACAGCCCAACGGTGCATTTGATATGCAGGCACTCACGAGCCACCGTTGGGCTGTATGACGGGGAAACCGTGTGGATTTGATAAAAGGTTTAATACATTAACTATTACACATCACCAACAACATCCTTATCTAGTGTTCACTTGTTTCTTCGTGTGTGTCCCTTTCTTCTGATTACGCCGTAGCCATGGACAATCTTCATCAGGCAAGAGAACTGCAATGGCGATCACAGACTCTGAAACTAACTTCGACCGGTTCCTGAGCCGCGGGGTGCTGAGCCGCCGGCACTGCGCATCCAAAGAGAAGGAACCCTCACAGGGTCATAGCTCACGTGAGAAGGAACCCTCTGAAGAAACGACCACCTACTATCATACTGCCTATCCAATAGATACATGTAGCGACGGACATGCTCATCCTCCTCCCTGATACGGCGACGTACCTCCTCCTCGGGGGCCGGCTCCCTCTGCACCGAGCGTGGCCCACGCGACGGCCACCACAGAAGATCCGGGTCGACGATGTCACCCGTATTCCTCACCAAGCTGCGTGTCCCGGAAGGTAGCACCTCCCAGTGCCAGCCCGGTGGAGCCCAGTCCCGCACATCGCCCCTCTGGTCCAACATGGACATCGTCCCCGAGAACACCTTAGTCAAAAACACCTAAGTCAAAATTTTGTTACAATGTAAGGAGTGATGAGGTTGCAGATGTGAGTTTAGATGTGATATGGCAATGGCGGCCAAGCCTACATATATATAGTGAGAAATTGCGTGAAGACGAAGGCGGGAAGCGGTGGAAGAAGCACACGGATCGTGTGTTTCCTTCGAGCGCTTGTGAGCCGTTGGATCAGAGTTGTGTTTCTTTCGAGTGCTTGTGAGCTGTTGGATCGTGTGCACACGGATCGTGTGCACACGGATCGTGTGTTTCTTTCAAGCACTTGTGAGCTGTTGGATCAGGGCCTTTAGTACCGGTTCGTGTTACCAACTGGGACCAAAGGGTCTTTCGTCCCGGTTGGAGGCACCAACCGGGACTATAGGCCTACCCTTTCGTCCCGGTTCGTGTTACCAACCGGGACTAAAGAAGCACACGGATCGTGTGTTTCTTTCAAGCGCTTGTGAGCCGTTGGATCAGGGGTGTGTTTCTTTAGAGCGCTTGTGAGCTGTTAGATCTGCACTCCCACCTCATCCACAGGTACACCTTCTAATCGCCTATAAATAGCGACGTCCCTGCAGCGAAACGGCACACAACGAGCGTCTACCTTTGCCACCGAACCCAATGGTTGGATTTAGCCTACCCGCTGGCATGTTCCCTACCATTATTGTGTTTGTCCTTGTTCGTCGGCCAGCCATTGGAGCCACCTCCTGTAGGTCGGTGAATAAGGACAACACAACGACGCTGTTGGAAACACAAGCCCTCGGGTAGGTTGAATCCAACCACTGGATTAGGGTGACACAATGATGAATTGCCGAGGAGGTGGGAGTGGTGGTGGTAGAAATCATTCAGTTCATCGACCGAATACAAATCAAACGGTTTCACCTGCATACGCCCTACGGTGCATTTGATATGCGGGCACTCTCTAGCCACAGTAGGGTTGTATGCAGGTGATACCGTGTGTTTTGTTCTATCTAGAAATCCTTCAGTTCATCGACCGAATACGGTTTGTATGCAGGTGATACCGTGTGTTTTGTACACGAACTTCTCACCAGTTTTTGTCAACACTCATACATAAAAAGGTTTTGAGAACACTCATACATAAATTGTTTTATATACTATTACACTCATACTTAGATCATGATCGCTTCTTCGGCCGTAACCATGGAGTTTCTTCATTATGTAACGGGATGCTTGGTTCAGTTTTCACTGTGAATGGCGGAATTTCATCAAACTTATTATAGTCTGCTGACATGTCTGTCTTGTCCTCGACTCCCACGATGTTTCTTTTTCCTGAAAGAACTATGTGACGCTTTGGATCATCGTGTGCTGTATTTCTTTCCTTATCTTTTCTTTTTTTCGGTCTGGAGCTCATGTCCTTCACATAGAAAACCTGAGCCACATCATTGGCTAGGACGAATGGTTCGTCTCTGTACGCAAGATTCTTGAGATCCACTGTTGTCATTCCGTACAGCTGGTCTACCTTTACCCCTTCTCCATTCATGTTGACCCAACTGCACCGAAACAAAGGGACCTTAAAAGTAGGCCCATAGTCAAGTTCCCATATCTCCTCTATGTAACCATAGTATGTGTCCTTTTGTCCATTCTCGTCTGTTGCATTAAAGCGAACACCACTGTTTTGGTTGGTACTCTTTTTATCTTGGGCAATCGTGTAAAATGTATTCCCATTTATCTCGTACCCTTGGAAAGTCAATACAGTCGAAGATGGTGACGCGGCCAATAAGTAGAGTTGATCTCCAACATCGGTGTCATTCATGAGATGTAATCGCAACCAACTGCCGAAAGTCTCCATGTGTTTTTGTTTAATCCAGGAGTCAGGCTTCCCTGGGTTTTTGGAGCGTACACTATTCTTGTGTACCTCGATATACGGAGCCACGAAGGTGGAACTTTGTAGAACTGTGTAGTGTGCTTGAGTGAAAGAATGCCCGTCCCTACATATCATTACTTTTTTTTCCTAGCGTGCCTTTTACACTAAGTCTCCCCTCATGCCGCGATTCAGGAAGACCAATCGACTTAATGTCAGGAATAAAGTCAACACAAAACTCAATGACCTCCTCTGTTCCATAGCCTTTGGAGATGCTTCCTTCTGGCCTAGCACGGTTATGAACATATTTCTTCAAGACTCCCATGAACCTCTCGAAAGGGAACATATTGTGTAGAAATACAGGACCGAGAATTGCAATCTCGTCAACTAGGTGAACCAGGAGATGCGTCATAATATTGAAAAATGATGGGGGGAACACCAACTCAAAACTAACAAGACATTGGGCCACATCCTTCTGTAACCTTGTCAGACTTTCTGGATCGATTACCTTCTGAGATATTGCATTGAGAAATGCACATAACTTCACAATGGGTACTCGAACATTTTTCGATAGAAGCCCTCTCAATGCAATCGGAAGCAACTGCGTCATAATCACGTGGCAATCATGAGACTTCAGGTTTTGGATTTTTTTATCTGCCATATTTATTATTCCCTTTATATTTGACGAGAAGCCAGCCGGGACCTTGATACTGCTCAGGCACTCAAAAAATATTTCCTTCTCTGCTTTCGTAAGAGCGTAGCTACTTAAGTAATGACGCCCTTTATCTGTATGCTTGTTGTTTGGGTCTTTCATACGCTGTTGGTCCTCCCTTGCTTCCGGTGTATCTTTTGTCTTCCCATACACGCCGAGGAAGCCTAGCAGGTTTACGCAAATATTCTTTGTCACGTGCATCACGTCGATTGAAGACCGGACCTCTAGGACTTTCCAATAGGGTAGCTCCCAAAATATAGATTTCTTCTTCCACATGGGCGCGTGTCCGGTAGCGACGTCTTTCGGAACAGAATGTCCGCCAGGACCCTTTCCAAAGATTACTTCTATGTCCTTGACCATACCAAATATAACATCACCATCAGGGAGCTTAGGCTTCTTCCGGTGATCTGCCTCACCATTGAAATGCTTGCCTTTCTTTCTTACGGGGTGACTGCCTGGAAGAAATTGACGACACCCCAGGTACACGACCTTCTTACATTTTTCCAAATATGTACCTTTAGTCTTATCTAAACAGTGCGTGCATGCGTTGTATCCCTTGTTTGACTGTCCTGAAATGTTACTAAGAGCAGGCCAATCATTGATGGTTACGAACAGCAACGCTCGTAGGTCAAATTCCATCTGTTTGTGCTCATCCCACACACGTACACCTGGTATGGCCCACAACTGCAAAAGTTCATCAACTAATGGCCTTAGGTACACATCAATATCGTTGCCGGGTTGCTTCGGGCCTTGGATGAGAACTGGCATCATAATGAACTTCCGCTTCATGCACAACCAAGGAGGAAGGTTGTAGATACATAGAGTCACGGGCCAGGTGCTGTGACTGCAGCTCTGCTCCCCAAAAGGATTCATGCCGTCTGTACTTAGACCAAACCATAAGTTCCTTGCTTCACCTGCAAAGTCCGGGAACTCTCTCTCGATTTTTCTCCATTGAGACCCATCGGCGGGGTGTCTCAACTTCCCGTCTTTCTTACGCTCTTCTTTGTGCCATCGCAACAACATGGCATGCTCTTTGTTTCTGAACAGACGTTTCAACCGTGGTATTATAGGAGCATACCACATAACCTTAGCAGGAATCTTCTTCCTGACGGGCTCGTCATCGCCCTCAACATCACCAGGATCATCTTGTCTGATCTTGTATCGCAGTGCATTGCATACCGGACATGCATCCAAATTCTCATACTCCTCACCGCGGTAAAGGATGCAGTCATTGATGCATGCATGTATCTTCTGCACATCTAATCCTAGAGGGCAGATAGCCTTCTTTGCTTCGTACGTAGTCTCGGGCAGTTCGTTATCCTTTGGAAGCTTCGGCTTCATTATTTTCAGTAACTTTTCAAATCCCTTGTCAGATAAACCAGTCTCTGCCTTCCATTTCAGCAATTCCAGTGTGGTACCGAGCTTTGTGCTGCCATCTTCGCAATTTGGGTACAACAACTTTTTGTGATCCTCTAGCATGGCCTCCAACTTCAGCTTCTCCTTTTCTGTATCGCATTCTCGTTGTACATCGGAAATGACCCGACCAAGACCATCAGCATGCTCATCTGGCGTCCGTTGTTCTTCACCACCTTCTTCTTCATTGTCTTCCATCGCAGTATCACCGTATTCTTCAGAGAACATACGATAGTTCTCATCATCATTTTCTTCTTCATCGTCTTCCATCATAACCCCTCTTTCTCCGTGCTTGGTCCAACAATTATAGCTGGGCATGAAACCTCTCCGAAGCAGGTGGCCTTGAATGGTTCTCGACGAAGAGTGCTCCTTAACGTTCCGACAGTCCACACATGGACAAGGTATAAAACCATCATATTTGTTTGCCTCAGCCACATGGATAAATTTATGCAGGCCTGTAATAAAATCAGAACTGCGTCGGTCGCCGTACATCCATCGCTGCCGTTCATCCATCTGCATATCATATAATTAAGTTTATCAAATACAATTAGAATAACATATTGAATACCGAAATGACCACCGTACATCGACACATGCAATATTTCTGTATCAATTATAGATGAGAAGGATAAAGTTGCTAACCTCGGTCGAGGATATCATTTTGTGTGAACTTAAGTGTGGATCGGGCATTTCATCGAACACATCTTGTGCGTGGCAAAGGAAAAAAAATATAGCACCCACTTCCCACCAATCCGAGCAAAAAAATAACACAGTAGAGAAGAAGACGGAGGTTACGTACGTATATAGGCAGGGGAGGGTCATTCATCCCGGTTCGTGGCACGAACCGGGACCAAAGCTCGGGCATTCGTCCCTCGTGCTACGAACCGGGACGAAAGCCTCGCGACAGCTTTGGTCCCGGTTCGTAGCACGAACCGGGACGAATAACCCCAACTGAACCGGGACGAATGCCTCACGGGGGCCTGGCAGCTCGAACCGGGACCAATGCTTGGCATTGGTCCCGGTTTATCAGTCAACCGGGATGAATGCAAATTCGGCTCTGTCCGAAAGGGTGTTTTTCTACTAGTGCATGTATGTTGTCATGAGTATACTGCTGCACTGCATGCATGCATATATCAGACTCTATACATCTTCACGTGAAGGATACCTGAATGCACAACATGTATGATAGATCCTATTCAAAACCCGCGGTTGAAGAAATTGCAATTTCGCATGAAGCAAGATTTTTTCGCCAACCCACAGGTAGCTTGGTTTCTCTGTTTTTTCTTGGTTGTCAGGCAAATATTTGGACAGCAATAGGCGCACGCTGAATGGCATGATGATAAATAGCTGATTACGCAAGGAAGAGCTAGCTCGATGCTCCTCGTGGTCGCATACGTCGCGTAGACGTTTCTTAGCCTAAGCAAGACGTTTTCTTACCGTAAAGAGAGAGCTTTATTAACGATGGAAATAGCGGAAATGCGCTTCGGTGCCCGGGCTCATCTGAGCCCGGCTGCTTTTCCGATTTTTTTGAATTTTAAAAACGCTTCAAAAAAATCTGAAAAACAATATGCGGAAAACATATTCATGTATTCAATACTCGTGTAAATTTTCGACAGAAAATATCAATTTTTGCGCCCTGCAAAAATTGATATTTTCTGTCGAAATTTTACACGAGTGTTGAATACTTCAATATGTTCATGTCCAATTGTTTTTAGAATTTTTCGAAGCATTTTAGTATTTTAAAAAAATCGGAAACAAAACCGGGCTCATATGAGCCCGGGCACCAAAACGCCCCTCTCTGGAAATAGGGATTACATTCCTGGTCCAATAAGTCGACAATTCCCGGCGGTGCACTGAGTTTTCACTCCGCACAGGTTCGCGATTTCTTGGCCAGTTGAGCAAGGACATGGGCTACGCTATTCAACTCTCTCTTTATCTTACGCACTTGCACATTCTGGAGATACTCAATTACTCCTTTTGCTTCATCAATAATTGTTGCCAACGGTGATCTCAATAGGTGACTCTTCATCAAAGCATCCGCGACATACGAATTGTCCAACTCAAGCAGAATTGGCATGTTCACCTATTTTATCACCGCGTGCATACCTTCCAAGTAGGCAAGGGCTTCCGCCTCAGTTGCCGATAGAGTCAACTTGCCACGAATGTGTGCTTTGGTCACCAAGTTGTGAAACGCGAAAAGCGGGTCACCAAGTTGCCACGTGCGAGGGTTTTGGTCACTCTGTGACGGCGGCAGTTAGTTTGCATTCATGGCAGACAGTTTTTTTTACAAATCTCCCCCTAAAGTTTTGGTTTTTTACAAATCCCCCTAAAGAGGCAAACAAAAAATAGTTAAAAAGGACCTAAATTGAAATAAACAAATATTTAAGGGGCAATTTATATAAAAAAATCCTGCTACATATGCAAACTAACCTCGGCCGTAACGGCGTGACCAAAACGCTCATGTGTAGCAACTTGGTGACCAATTTTTCGTGTTTCGCATCTTGGTGACCAAAACTCACATTCGTAGCGAGTTGGTGCACTAAACCTGCGTTTTGCTCTTGCCGATATGCAGTTGTCGAGGGTCTCGTATGTTGTCACACTACAATAACAATATTACATGCATTCTTATCGTCCTCAGAGGCATTATCATCCGGCGCATCTCCTACTGCCGACTCCAGTACATAGGTCATGTTGTGGGGTGCTAGGAGAATCCTCAAGGTACGGAATCAGAACATGAAGTTAGTCCCATTGGTTTTGAGCTTTTCTTTCTCAAGGAACGGGCCTAAGTTGAAGGTGGAGCGATACATCTACAAGGGGATTTGCAAAGTTTATAAGACTATGTTCATAATATGAGTTTATTTTTATTTGTTTCAATAAAACTACAAGAATTCCCACTTAAAAGGACATCCCCTCATTGTCGTTTTAGTGATAACACGATCCTAATCCACTATACCAGCCCCGATCATCACGGCCGATAGCATAGCTTTAAAGGTAGACCTCACCATGTCAATCACAATCGACATGTGACTCTTGCTTGACCTTTCGGTCGTTCCTATGTTCCGAGGCCATGTCTCTACATGCTAGGCTCGCCAACTCAACCTTAGTATCTTGCTATGCGTACATGGCTTGCACCCACCGTATGTGAACGCAGATATGTTTGACACCCGATCATCACGGCGTGCCTTCATAACGGAGAACTTTCTTAGTGGTGGATACATAAGGGAGAACACGACATTGGTATTACTTTTGAGGGAACATATCTACATTGCTACCGCCGTATATCTAATACAAACAATATAGGGAGCACACAACAACAACATCAAATGTAATAAGTGTGACATGATATGGTCTTCGCGCCTTGATCTCCATCGACCGCTCCTGGCGCCGCACCGGGTCACTATGCCACCACGGCATCGGTAAAATAATATCGCTAATTACTTACCGTTATCATATCATATCACTCGCCCCTGCAAAATAAATTTAGACGCCTCTACTTTTATCTTTTGCAAATTTTACGTGGCTGGGGCGCGGGGGGGGGGGGGGCTTTCGCAAGGAACCGCTTTCTAACTTATGAACCTGCAACCTACAACACCGATTAAATAATTGTCTCTATCACACCCCTTTCGGGGCCCTCCGTTGAAAATGCCTTACTACTATTGCTAGAGAGATAGACACCAGCCAGCTGCTTATACGGTGCAAGCCGTATGTCGAGCGCAGAACCAGTCTCGCATAGGAATATGCGTAATGTCGGTCCGGGCCGCTTTATCAAGCAATCCAATAGTATGAACAAGTGCATGTGATAGGGCAACAATTAGATGATCGAATGCCCACACTCAGCGTGTGTTCTAGCCATACTAAATATCTACGCATTGATCGTTGATATGTCTTCGACGTATCTATACTTTTTAATATTCCATGCTTGATTATATATTAGTGCCATATGTTTTTATATTGTGTTTATATCATTTTGGCTTGATTTATGAAACTAACCTATTAACAAGATGCCCAGGGCCAGTTCCTGTTTTCTGCTGTCTTTTTGGCATGAAGTTTCTCGGAACACGCAGAAAATTTACAAGAATTATTTCCAAGCAGAAAGAAGTCAGGAGCCCGAAGGACACCCGAAGGGGGTGGGCCCAGCCGCCAGGCGCCACCCAGGCGCGGGCCAGGGGCAGGCAGCGGCTGGACCCCACCTGGTGCCCTCCGACGCCTTCTCGAGTCACCTCTTCGCCAATAAAATCATCTTCGCCCCGAAAACCCTAAGCACCCGATCATATTTTCCAGAAGACGTCTGAGGCCGCCACCATCTTGATACGTGTCAAACGTATCTATAATTTTTGATTGATCCATGCTAGTTTTGTGATGTTGTCACATGTTTCTGCTATCTTATTACATCATTTTTATGCATTTTGTCGGACTAACCTATTGACAAGATGCCTAGTGCCAGTTTCCTGTTTTTGCTATCTTTTTGTTTCAGAAACTTACCACAGGAAATATTCTCGGAATGCGCTGAAAATTTACGAGGATTTTTTATTCGCTAAGACGGAGTTTCAGTCCAGAGGGTAGCCCTAGGGGCCACCCACAGGGTAGGGATGACCCCCAGCCGTGGCTTGCACTAAGGCGGCGGGTGGGACCCGCCCCTGCTCCTGGTGGGTCCCCTCGGCCCCCTCTGATGTATATAAAATCAGATTGATCCCAAAAACATCGGGGCGGCCATTATTTTCCAGAGAAGTCACCCCGAGGTGTCGCCACCATAAACCCTAGTTCGGGGGTGATTCTGAAGCTGATCCCGGCATGCTGTCGGAGGGTAGATCGATCCCGGAGGGCTCTTCATCGCCATGCCTTCCTCCGGGATGATTTGTGAGTAGTCCCACCTTGGACTACGGGTCCATGGCAGTAGCTAGATGGTAGTCTCTCTCCCTTGTGCTTCATGTATTATGATCTTGTGAGCTGCCTAACATGATCAACATCGATTATTGTAATGCTATGTGATGTGTTTGCTGGGATCTGATGGATTATGAAGTTATGATCAGATTGTGTATGATTCTTATATGTTGATTTATGTTCTTGCATGCTCTCCGATGTGCGTAGTTATTTTGGCCAAGTGATTGTGTGTATCTCCAAGAGGGAGTATTTATGCTAGATAGTGGGTTCATGCCCCCTTTTGTTTCTGGGCACGAGTGACAGAAACGTCTAAGGGCGAGGGTGTGTTGTTGCTACTAAGGGTAAAATAGCGGTGTTAATGTCTCTTTTGATATTAGTATTGCTTAATTCAAGTGCTTTACTTAATGTAAATGTCTGTTGCTTGCAACTTAATACTGTTGGGTGACAGGCTGGATAGCGATCCCACGGTGGACTTTTTTGACAAAGATGCAGTTGGACTCAACGGTCTTTGTTCATTGTCGTGATGCCTACATAAATATTATAATGTTCTCTATGTCATAGCTAGATTAAGTTTGTGTTATAATCTTGTCAATTGCCTAGCTGTAATTTGTTTACCCATCATATGAGTGTTTTATTTACTTGAGAGACTCCACTAGTGAACCCATGGCCCCCGGTCCATCTTTTTACATTGATTGCAACCTTTATTCATCACTTTTCATCATCATTACTCCTCCGGTCCACTTTCATATTTTCATCTATTTCACTATACAGTTAACCGCTTTGTTTTCTACGAGACCGGAAAGATTGACAACCTTTCCGTCGTTGGGGGCAAAGTAACTGGTTGAGTGTGTGCTGGTCCACGTCTGTTGAATATTAAGCGCTAGAGATCTTCAACATTCACTTTGTTGTTGATTTCAAAGTTCTACTGGTTCGATAAACCTCGGTTCATTAACGAGGGAAAACTGCTACTTACTACATCCACGCCTTCGCTTGGGGCACAACCCAACACTACCATCACTGATCATCAAGCAGTTTTCTGGCGCCGTTGCTGGGGACTTTGGAGCTACAGCAAGGGGAGTCTCATACTCTCAATCACTTTACTTTGTTTTTTCTTACTTGCTTTATTCCTCGTTTAGTTTATTTTTCTTGTTGCAAAATTTTAAAACCCAAAAAAATTAATGTAGTCTTTATTTCTGTCTTGTTATTTTATCTTATCATTATGTCTTCCACTGAAAACACCAAGTTGTGTGACTTTACTAGCACTAATAACAATGATTTCATATGCTCTCCAATTGCTCCACCCGCTACTAAAGCAGAATCTTATGAAATTAAGCCTGCCTTGCTAAATCTTGTTATGAAAGAACAATTTTCTGGTGCTAGTACTGATGATGCCGCCTCTCATTTAAATAACTTTGTTGAGTTATGTGATATGCAAAAGTATAAAGAGGTAGAAAGTGACATCATAAAACTGAAGCTTTTTCCTTTCTCTTTGAGAGGGAGAGCAAAAGAATGGTTATTGTCATTGCCTAGAAATAGCATTGATTCTTGGACTAAATGCAAAGATGCTTTTATTGGAAAATATTATCCACCTGCTAAAATCATACAATTGAGGGGTGCCATTATGAACTTTAGACAATATGATAATGAACATGTTGCTCAAGCTTAGGAGATAATGAAATCTATGGTTAAAAATTGTCCCACGCATGGATTAACTACGTGGATGGTTATCCAAACTTTTTATGCAGGTTTAAATTTTTCTTCAAGGAACCTCTTGGACTCGGCCGCGGGAGGCACCTTTATGTCCACCACATTAGGTGCAGCAACTAAATTCTTGGATGAGATGATGACAAATTATTCACAATGGCATACCGAAAGACCTCCAAGTGGTAAGAAGGTAAATCCTGTCGAGGAAATTTCCTCTTTGAGTGAGAAGGTTGATATGATTATGTCTATGCTTGCTAAAAATTGATACGTGTCAAACATATCTATAATTTTTTATTGATCCATGCTACTTTTGTGATGTTGTCACATGTTTTTATTATCATATTAATCATTTTTATGCATTTTGTCGGACTAACCTATTGACAAGATGCCTAGTGCCAGTTTCTGTTTTTGCGGTTTTTGTATTTCATAAAATTTACTTCTGGAAATATTCTCGGAACTGGACGAAAATTTACGGGGAATTTTTCCTCGACGGAAGGCACCAGGACACCAAAGGGCAGCCCTGGGGGCCACCCACAGGCCAGGGGCGGGCTGCTGCCGCCACCTGGGGTCCACCCGCAGGTGGGACACGACCCTGCCCGTGGGGCACCCCCTCGGCCCCCTTCGTCGCCTATAAATTCACATTAAACCTAAAAACATCGAGGAGGCCATTATTTTCAGAGAAGTCACCCCGACGCGCTGTCATCTCAAACCCTAGTTCGTGGGTGATTCTGAAGCAGATCCCGACACTTTGTCGGAGGGGAGATCGATCCCGGAGGGCTCTTCATCGCTATGCCTTCTTCCGGGATGATTTGTGAGTAGTCCCACCTTGGACCATGGGTCCATGGCAGTTGCTAGATGGTAGTCTCTCTCTCTTGTGCTTCATGTCTTATGATCTTGTGAGCTGCCTAACATGATCAAGATCGATTATCGTAATGCTATGTGATGTGTTTGCTGGGATCCGATGGATTATAAAGTTATGATCAGATTGTGTATGATTCTTATATGTTGATTTATGTTCTTTCATGCTCTCCGATGTGCTTAGTTACTTTGGCCAAGTGATTGTGTGTATCTCCAAGAGAGAGTATTTATGCTAGATAGTGGGTTCATGCCCCCTTTTGTTCCTGAGCACGAGTGACAGAAACGTCTAAGGGCGAGGGTGTGCTGTTGCTACTAAGGGTCATACAGCGGTGTTAATGTCTTTTTTGATATTAGTATTGCTTACATCATGCGCTTTACTTAATGCAAATGTCTGTTGCTTGCAACTTAATACCGATGGGTGACAGGCTGGATAGCGATCCCATGGTGGACTTTTTAGACAAAGATGCAGTTGGACTCAACGGTCTTTGTTCATTGTCGTGATGCCTACTTAAATATTATCATATTCTCTTTGTCATAGCTAGATTAAGTTTGTGTTATAATCTTGTCAATTGCCCAGCTGTAATTTGTTTACCCATCATATGATTGTTTTATTTACTTGAGAGACTCCACTAGTGAACCCATGGCCCCCGGTCCATCTTTTTACATTGATCGCAACCTTCATTTATCACTTTTCATCATCATTACTCCACTGTTCCATTTTCATATTTCATCTATTTCACTATACAATTAACCGTTTTGTTTTCTGCGAGACCGGAAAGATTGACAACCATTCCGCCATTGGGGGCAAAGTATTTTGGTTGAGTGTGTGCAGGTCCACATCTGTTGAAGATTAAGTGCCAGAGATCTTCAACACTCACTTTGTTGTTGATTTCAATGTCCTACTGATTCGATAAACCTCGGTTCGTTATCGAGGGAAAACTACTGCTTGCTACACTCTGCCTTCACTTGGGGCACCACCCAACTCTTCATCAGTAGCAATCAAGCTCTTTTCTGGCGCCGTTGCCGGGGGTCTTGGAGCTACATCAAGGGGAGTCTCATACTGTCAATCACTTTACTTTGTTTTTGTCTTGCTTGTTTTATTTCTCGTTTAGCTTATTTTTCTTGTTGAAAAATTTTAAAACCCCAAAATTTTTTTTAGTGTAGTCTTTATTTCTGTTTTGCTTATTTGCTCTCTTTAAAAATCAAAAACACAAAAAAATGCTATGGAAGAACTTTCTAGAACCTCTATGTTGATGGATGCTAGAGAATTATATATAAAGTATAGAGAATCAAGAGAGGGTAAAATCTTGTGAGGTATGTTAGAAAAGTTGAATCAGATTGCCGAACTCTTGCTTGATCTTCATGATATAAATTGTTGCTCTAAGCAACATGATAAATATTTTGAATTACAATGTGGCTTTAGTCAACAACCTTTAATTGCAACCTATCATTGGTTAAACTATACTCATCTAGGAGCTGAACAAGTAGAACAATTTGTTACATTTGTGGCAGCCTCCGAAGTAGATTCCTTCATGGCTGGAAATTATGAAACTTGCATGGCTTCTAATAACCTTAAATTTACAAGCTCTTGGATCCTTAATTATTGTTTGGAAAATTTCAGCAATAATGATTATATCATTGATTATAAAAAGAGACTCCTTGCTGCACAAGAGGATTCTCACATTTTGCAGGATGCAGGAGATGAAAATATAAGCCAATATGAAGAGGAGAAGGAAGAACTAATGGAGGAAGAAAAGGAAGAGTGTGAGCCTCCACTCCCTCTATCCGAGGATGACAGTAAATCTCAAACTCAAGACACCTTTGTGATGTATGAGAATCCATGCTATATTGATGATTTTTCTACTCAAAATTCTATTCTCATTTATGATAACCCATGCTACAGTGATGAAGTTGATAAGGCCTCTATTAATGATGCTTATGAAGATGAGTTTGCTACTGTTATATATGATACTCCATGCTTTATTGATAAATCTTATGAGAATCCTTTATTTGTTCCTACCATTGAGATACATGTTAATGAAGAGTTGTGCTTAGAAAGTTTATATGATAATGCTCTTGATGACGGTCCTATGTTACTTGATGATAAACATTATAATTCTATTGAAAGTGGGTTTGATCCCACTATTTTTGAGATGGACCGAAATTATGTGCTTGTAGATCATGGAAAGCCTGTTTTAAGTGATAGATATATTGTTGAGTTTGTTCATGATGCTACTGAAAATTATTATGAGAGAGGAAAATATGGTTGGAGGAGCTTTCATTTTACTAAAACACCTCTCTCTATGTTGCTATTGTTTTACCTTCCTATGCTAGAAGCTTTATGCTTCATTGATTTATTTTCTTACAAGATGCCTATGCATAGGAAGAGGGTTAGACTTACATGTATCTGATATTTTCTTCATGATGCTCTCTTGTGCGTTTCAACTCTTATTCTTATGTGATCATCATTGAAATTACTGTGCCTAGCTAAAAGGCATTAAAGAAAAGCGCTTGTTGGGAGGCAACCCATCTTTTACTTTCAGTTTGCTTTTTTACTTTTCTTGAGTCTTGAAGTTCTTGCCTTTGTAGGAACTTAATTGTATCTTTTTTCTTTTGGTTTGTTGTGCTTAGTTTAGCCTCTAATGTATTGAAAGTGCGAGGTGTTGTTTTCCTGTCCAGAAACAGATTTCTGTCCTTCACTGTTCGAAAATCCAAAACATCTCTGAATTTTATCGTTTTCTGAAATTTTTAGAAAGCAAGACTGCTACTTTTATCTATCTTTCGTTAGTTTTGAGTTTTCTGATTTGAGCTACAGAAGTGTCTCGAAAAATTCTATCTTTACAGACTGTTCAGATTTTGACAGATTCTGCTTTTATTTTGTATTCGCCTCTTTACTATCATCAAATGTGATACTCTAGGGCTGGAGTGCCACATTGAGGCTTAGTGAACAGTATCTAATGCCTAATAAAGTTGTTTGCAATTTGTCTTGAGTTGAACACATGTGCATTTTGAATTTATGAGCACTAACCCTCTAATCAGTTTTTGAGAAGTTTTGTGTGAAGGGAGTTTTTAAGTTCCAAAGGAGAGGACAATGAAGAAATTGAAGATGGATCAGAGCTCAAGCTTGGGGATACCCCCATGGCACCCCCTTTGAATATCAAGAACCATCAAGCGTCAAAGCTTGGGGATGTCCAAGGCATCCCCTCTTCTTCATCGACTATCATGAGGTCGTCTTCGTTGAACTAAGTTTTTATCACTTTACATATTATGTGCTATACTTGGAGCGTCTTTTCACTTTCAGTTTTGTTTGTTTGCTAGTAATATGCTTGTTGGATCCTTGCTTTGTTTGTGTGGGAGAGAGACACGCTCCGCTTTTTCGTTTGAATACTTCTGTGCTTCGCTTATATTTTGTTGAGTATTCTTAGCAACTGTTTGTTTGCTAGTAAGCTCTCGCTTTTAGCTTTTATCTTATTTAGAGCTGCTAGTAGTTGTTGTTAAACTCTCTTGTTCTTCACTTATATTTGTTGGAGAGTTGTTATTGATAAATTCCTTGAATTGTCAAAGTGACAAACTGCTATTCATGTGATACTGGAAAGAACCGAAAGCCTGCATAGTATTGTAGATCATTGTGTGGATACTTGATACCTCTCATTTGTTTTGAGATATTAAGATGAATGATTAAACTTGCTGGTTATTTGAGTGGAATTGATTTGTAAAGAAATACTGTTAAAAGCTTGAAACTATGTGGTGTTTCTTAGTTGTTAATTCATTGAGCTAATCTTTCCATCAAAAGAATTTTTTGGTCAACAAGGGAGACGGTGTGGAGCTTTTATGGTTATGAATGACTAATGTCTTATGTTACTCTGTTACCGGTTAATGTTGGATGTTTGCTTCAAATACCTTCTTTGCTAAGCCCAAAAATTCGTACTGAGTGTATGGTTCACTCGTGCATCCAAATCACAAAGCCAAACTATCTTGCCAGCTGAGTCCACCATATCTACCTATGCATGGTATTTCTTGCCATTCCAAGTAAATTCGTCATGTGCTATCTTTAAAAATTCAAAATACTCATTTTTGTGCCTCTATTTTTAAGCTCATGAGGGAGCAGTGGAGAGCTAGATATAACTCGTGACGAGCAAGGTCATTTTCCCCTTTCACCCGGTGTCGATGGATGACGTCTTCACTTGAATCAACCCGAGAGCAGCTTAAGCAAAAATATAAATATAACTCACCATTCTCCTCTGCGCAATGAAAATCTGAGAAATCAGCTCTAAACATTGGACTGTGGTGAAACCAAGGAGAAAGAGGAGCGTGCTCGCTTCTCTAAAAACCAGCTGCTCTCACAACTCTAAAAACCTTGCTTGTTATGGGGGACTAGATAGCTTCTCTGTTGTGAAGTCGTTGCCGAAAGCATGCATCTCTCAAAATTGTTTTATTTCTGTTTCATAAAAAATAAAAAGCTCTAGCACATGACTAATCCCCGCTTCCCTCTGCGAAGGGCGTTTCTTTTACTTTTAATGTTGAGTCAGTTTTCCTCTTCCTTCTATCTCCACGAAAGCAAACATCTAGCATTGACCCTGGGTATCATTGATCATATTGCATCGTCAGATTAAACATGAATCTTTATATTGACTTCACCGTTGGAAGTTGAAGCTTTTTGCTAAAACTTACATCTTCTTTGTTTTGATTCTCAAACACTTTTATTATGGAACTATTACCTTTGTGAATTAATAAAATATGTGGATCACATTGCTTTCATGTCTTTAACGTACTATTTATGAAAGGTTTTACTTGAATGATTCAACTTGGTTATTCATTGCTTTCTTGCTATCAACTATAGACAATTGTTTTGTATCACTTCATTCACATCCTATGCTTTACATTACTATCTTGATCATGATTGTGTTGGTTGCATGTCTCATCACTAGTTATTTTGCTATCACAGTACAAGGATTCGGGTCTATTGCAACAAACTTGTTTGTCGCGATACATGCCATTTTATGGCAATAGGTACCTATTGCGACGAAACGGTATTCGTTGGCAGCCGTTGCGACTGGACGCATGGTAATAGGTTATTGCCACGAACAATCAATTGTGGAAATAAAAGTGTGCTATTGCAACAACTATGTGAGAAGTTGCCACATTTTTCCCATGGCAACACTCACCTGATACCACAATTTGTTTTGTGGAGATAGCATTAATGCAACATGTAACGAATCGTGGTGACTAATAGCTCGCAGCGATAGACATTTGTGGCAACAACCTATACCAACGACGCTCGTTTCGTGGCGCATTCTCTTCCGTGGCAATAGTCAATCGTGGCAAAAAACTATGGCAACATACTCGTTTTGGTGGTGATAAATAGCTATCACAACGCACAAAATATTTGTAGCGAGAAACAATTGCGACAATTTAAACTTTTCGTGGCAATACTCTATTTCAACAAAAATTTGTTCCGTGGCACCAAATAGTTATCACAACGAGATAGGCGTGGCGACTAAGATTTGACGCAACACTATGTTTTCCGTGGTAATAGACTATTGCAACCGTAAAAAAAATACATGCATTAAATTACAATATTCAAAACCATTCAATTACAATATTCAAAACCATACGTATAATATGTAAATTAATAAAAATCATAATTCTCATAGCAAATATCCATCAAATGAAACTCAAATATAATATAGCCATCCTAATGAAGTGGCAAGACTAAATTGCCCGTGATCTAGTCAAGTGCAGCTAGTTATTTTGATCCTGCAATCAAGAAATCAAAAAAATTAGTCCAGTGTTTTTGCTCATGTAAGTAATTGACAATTATATCATTTATATTTTTATTGCAGCAACTTCTCAAAGAAATCTGATAGGCTCGTAGTAGTGCACTACTGTTTGCTTGAGTGTACAGCCAGTTTGATAGCACAAATCTGATGGATAGCATAAATCTGATGGGCTTTTCATTTGTTTGTAGGCTGCTGGGTCATGGAGAAGTGGAGGCCCTGCCCACTGGATGCAAATGCCACAGTCCCAGGTTCCTCTCCAATATACACTCCCCATGCCATAATATTATCACAGATATTACTGTTGGAGGTAAAACTTCAGACTTTCACAGGTCAAACCAGTGAGCAAAAGATGTGTGGTAAACAAACTAAAAATGTACTGTCAAGCCAGTTTTCGCTGGTTCTACTTGGCTAGTTGCTGTGGTTAGTTTTGAATTCCAAGTTCCAGCTGTCTATTGATCCCTGTGAGTTAGAAAAGGTTCCAGCCAGTGTGATTTGGGGAAGAGAAAACGAAGCAATCAACCATAATTTTAATTGACAAACTATACTAGTGCAAGAAAATGCAAGTGAACATGATGAGAAAGCAAGGTTGTGACTTACCATTGCTCTAAATATTCGATTATTCCTTACTGCAGCTATGAGCACATTTGACGAAATAACACTTGGCCTTGGAGCTACAATCCTATTAGGACTAGAACTCGATAAAAGAGTATTTTGCAAGTTTGGATTACAATTTTCTTTGTCAGTCCTCTTCTTAGGCACCTGCAAATAGAAGTGCACTTTTAGCAATGCATGAAAGCAACATAAATCTTACAAGCATTCGCAAGCATATGACTATAATCACCTGATGTGTTCCATCTGTTGGGACAACTGTGCAGACTTTGCCATCATGTTTTTCTCAAATTCCAGTCTTGATCTTCGCTCCTCTTCCAACAATCTTTCCCTTTCAGCATGCTCTTCTTTTAACCTCTCCTCAAAGTTTTCTCTCTCAGCACGCTCCAAGTTAATTATAAAAAAATGTTTTTGAGTTCCTGTATAAGGTTTAACAGTTTTGAAGATTAGGCAAGCCAGGATTTTCTGCATTATAAAAAATGTTAGAGATAGCTTAAATGTCATAAACATTTTACCAGATTTGTGTTGTCCATATTGGTTTTTGTAAGCTGTTATACTTTCCATCCTTGTTTTAAGAACAGATCCTTTCTTTACTGAACATAAAAACAATTAAGGGACTTAGCATTTTCAATGGGCACCATTCAGATTAGTGATTAAGAATTAAGGATGTTGTGTACCTTGCATAAAGGAGTAATGTGCATCATCTGTTTCCTCTGAAGCGTCCACATCCCTAACTGCATGTTAATCCCAAATGTTAATTACTTGAAGCTGTCCCAAATGTTGCATGTTAATCCAACACCTTCAATCATTTTGACCAACTCATAATAACAGATGTTCTATCGATTGATGCTGTCAAAACTTTTTGTTTTTTATTCTCATCTTCAAAGTACAGGTTAATGTTCGAAATCTCCTGGCCCATCTACAATAACATGGAAGTAAAAAATCAGCACCAAGAAAATCTTTCAGTGGCATGAATGTGAATAGCAATATTACATATTTCAATGCTATTCTCCTAGAAATATACAGGAAAGTGCATAAGTGGGAGGTGTGATCGTTTTGACGTAGCAACCTTTGCATCGCATTCAAATTAGTGCTAGTATTTAGTGATGAGTCGTTTGTACAGATTAGTAAAGGCACAAATAAAATCAAACTTTATTTTATAAGAAACTAAATCTAAACTGTTACAATAAACAGTTTTTACCATGGCAGCACTTTTTTACCAGAAGCATGACAGTAGCATGAGTAGAAATAGATATTGGAACCGAATTTTATACTATAGACAACTAGAATGGAAAATTCCAATTACCGAAACCTCCTACCAAATTAGTTTAAGGGAAAATGCAATGACCAAAAAGAACACTGCCAAGGAGAACATGAGGGGGGCTACGTGTTGAACATTAATCCAATGATCTCCCAACAGAAATGCATCTTACGTATTGTACAAAATTGAATAAGTTGCAAGAACAATATAAGGTTTATTGTGTATGCACGGCAGGGTGACCAAGAGGAGGCCCAAACAATCTTTATATTTATTGAGTTGTCCACTGTTTTCAATAAGCTACTGTGACTTATAATAAGATCCTCGAGATGCTTGCTCAGCAATCGCTGCAGAGTCGTACAAACTAGATTAGTGGTCGTAAGATCTAAAGGGAGTTGCTGCTACTGAACTGCATCCATCCTATTCTGCGGTGTCGGAGCTAAAAAAAAAATCATGGGCGAGCTAGGCAAAAAGAGCACACACAAATTGAGTGAATAGGCAATAAAGAGCATCATCAGATTGAGTGAAAAAACACAGAACCAAATCGATCATCCCCTTCTGTGTGTGTAGGTACACAACCTGCACCAGAACACTCAAACTCGGATTCCTGTGCATCGGTAGTTGCAGTAGTTCCACAGGGCCATCTCCAGCAGCCCCATCTTTGGCAAGAAAAACAGCAGAAATAGTGCCGGCCATGATCGGCATCCAGCACAAAGTTCCAGAGCAAGTGCTGCAATCACACCTGGTGAGCGAGCAGAGGTTGGAGATGTCACGGGAGGCATCCTGCAGGCACCGCTGGTCCATGACGCCACGCATCATGTGTCTCCCGCAGACGGCGAGCTTCTCCAGCAGTCCGCGGGATCCGGCATCGACGGCCATGGCAGAGAGACGGACTCCATGGAGGACGGGAACAGCGACTCAGAGGAGGAGGACGACGGAGACTAACAGAAAACCTATATCTAATATCTCACCACCGGCCACCGTGGCCTGCAGTCGCCACAAGGGCACGAGCACAAGAGAAGGAATAACCTGAGACGTTGTATGTTGTACGGACGCCGGTGTGGTCTGCAGTGTCGACGCCGTCATGACGCCGTGAGGATGGAGGAACCAGAACGAGAGAGCTCAGATCCAATCGCGACGCCGTGATTTGGTTTAGCGGGAAGTTTTTTTTTTTGGAGAACAACTATAACATATATTAAAAGAAGGCACACGATACATCCAGATTTGGGCCAGCTGTCCCAAAATTATAGAGAAGACCCTGAAAAATAAGGAAATAACAAACAGGTCCTTGAACTCCTCTGAACGCAGATGCTGCCGTCGCTTGACCCACCGCCGCCGCCATGCCGAGCACGAAGACGAAAGCAAGCCACACCAAGTCGAAGCTATAGAGGATTAAACCTCGTTGAGGTCGCCGCAAGAGACACCCAGCTCGGCCGCCGGGAAGACGGCCGCCGGGATGAAGACGGTCATGCCGCATCGGCGGGGGCACCGCCCCGCTTCGATCTAGTGGCTCGCCTTGTCTCGACGAACTGCAGCAAACAGCCCTGCAGAGACAGAAGCGAGGGAGCAGCGCTGGCACCAAGTACACCACCGCACCCCTAAGAAAGCTCCAGATCCTCACGGCGCCGTCGGGGAACACGCCGCCGCACCGGCGAGGAACAAGCAGAATATCCACACCGCGCAGGCCGCCGCCGGAGCAACCAACGCGTAAGGAGACCGTGCTCACCAGTCCAGCCCCCACCGCCGCCAAGCCGGCCAGCAAGGGTTGAAAGGGAGCAGATTTATTTGCCGCCGCCGTTGCCGTCGACGAAGATCGAGACGCCGGCCGACCCGAAACCCTAACAACTAGGCTAGGAAGACCTACCCTACTGTACATGGATCCGACCGCCGATTTGAACCCCCTCCCCCCTCCGACGGCACAGCGGCCGACGGAAGGGAGGAGGGTGCCAGAATTGCCGGCGGAAAAGTTGTCTCCTCCGGCTCTCCTCTCGGTCACTGTAGAGGGGAGGGGAACGGGAGAGAGTTGTTCTTTCGTTTAGCGGGAAGTTAGGAAGTGTGTTTAGCAAAAGGTTAAATAGACGCTATTTTTTGGTGGGAACCAAAAAAATTCGGAGGGTCACTAATTACGGGCCTTTTAGCGGGAGGTTAAAAAATATTGGCGCAAAATAGAGTAGATCTAAATTAGTTGGTGGGAAAGTATAATATTTTTGGAGGGAATGTTTAGAATAATGAAATAAATTGCAAAAATAATATTTAAAAACAAAATAAATATATATATGCTGCTAAAAATAATGTTACTGAAATTTGTTTGTAAAAAGTTATTTGTTTGCACCGGGCGATCTAGGGTGACACCGTTGTTTCCCCGGGATCTAGTGTGACACTATCAATTCCGTACGACATAGTGTGACACTGTCATTTTGGTCGATCTAGTGTGACACTATCAATTCCTGGTGACCTAGTGTGACAATGTCATTTCGGATGATCTAGTATGACACTGGCGTTTAAGGACGACCTAGTGTGACACTGGCGTTTCCGATCTAGTGTTACACTGTCGTTTCCAGGCAATCTAGTGTGACACTATTTTTTCCGGTCGATATAGTGTGACACTGGCGTTTACGGGCGATCTAGTGTGACAATAGTGGTTACTGCTGATCTAGTGTGACAGTAGTGTTTCCGGACGATCTAGTGTGATACTGTCATTTCCGGGTGATCTAGTGTGACACTGCCATTTTCGGGGCGACCTAGTGTGACACTGTCGTTTTCAGGCGATCTAGTGTGACACTGTTGTTTCCAGGGTGATCTAGTGTGACATTCTCCTTTCCGGGCGATCTAGTGTGACAATAGTGGTTACGGCTGATCTAGTGTGACAGTAGTGTTTCCGGACGATCTAGTGTGATACTGTCATTCCCAGGTGATGTAGTGTGACACTGTCTTTCCCGGGTGATCTAGTGTGACACTGCCATTTCCGGGGCAATCTAGTGTGACACTGCCGTTTCCAGGCGATCTAGTGTGACATTGTCGTTTTCGGGGCGATCTAGTGTGACATTATCAGAAAATTGCATAGATGTTTTGTTACTCCTTTTTCGTAACACTAGAGGATTGTTGCAATATATTATACATATTACCATAGATGCACAATTTGTCGCAATATGTAATAGTTATTGCAAAGTGCAAACACAATGAAGGTGAGGCAAAAAGTCGACATATTACAGCCAATAGATTTTTTGTTGCAATAAGAAGACATTTGTTTGCAACAATATTTATGACTAGCGCCACATGTCAAAATTGTTGCAATATATGTATGAATATTACCACAAAGGTTTACTTTGTCGCAATATCAAATCTCTACGGCAACAAAATAACTAATTCACGCAACGCGATGCAACTGTCGCAATACCACTACCATATTACGACACAGATACAACTTGTGGCAATATGTGGTATCTATTGCAACAAAAGGAGAATTTAGTGCGACGAAACGAAATTGTGCCAATATGTCGATCCTATTACCACGAACAAGAATTTTGTGGTAATATCGAATTTTATTGCAACGAACGATAGTTGTAGCAATAAATATTGTTGCAATAGACTGGAATTCTTGTAGTGGATCACTTGCCTACTCGAGGACGAGTAGGAGTTAAGCTTGGGGATGCTGATACGTGTCAAACGTATCTATAATTTTTATTGATCCATGATACTTTTGTGATGTTGTCACATGTTTTTATTGTCATATTAATCATTTTTATGCATTCTGTTGGACTAACCTATTTACAAGATGCCTAGTGCCAGTTTCCTGTTTTTGCTATTTTCGTATTTCAGAAAATTTACTTCTGGAAATATTCTCGGAGCTGGACGAAAATTTACGGGGAATTTTTACTCGACGGAAGGCACCAGGACACCAAAGGGCAGCCCTGGGGCCACCCGCAGGCCAGGGGCGGGCTGCTGCTGCGGCCTGGGGTCCACCCGCAGGTGGGACCCGCCCCTGCCCATGGGGCACCCCCTCGGCCCCCTCCGACGCCTATAAATTCACATTAAACCTAAAAACGTTGAGGAGGCCATTATTTTCCAGATAAGTCACCCCGATGCACCGTCATGTCAAACCCTAGTTCGGGGGTGATTCTGAAGCAGATCCCGGCACTCTGCCGGAGGGGAGATCGATCCCGGAGGGCTCTTCATCGCCATGCCTTCCTCCGGGATGATTTGAGAGTAGTCCCACCTTGGACCATGGGTCCATGGTAGTAGCTAGATGGTAGTCTCTCTCTTGTGCTTCATGTCTTATGATCTTGTGAGTTGCCTAACATGATCAATATCGATTATGGTAATGCCATGTGATGTGTTTGCTGGGATCCGATGGATTATAAAGTTATGATCAGATTGTGCATGATTCTTATCTGTTGATTTATGTTCTTGCATGCTCTTCGATGTATATAGTTACTTTGGCCAAGTGATTATGTGTATCTCCAAGAGAGAGTATTTATGCTAGATAGTGGGTTCATGCCCCCTTTTGTTCCAGGGCACGAGTGACAGAAACGTCTGAGGGCGAGGGTGTGCTGTTGCTACTAAGGGTAAAACAGTGGTGTTAATGTCTCTTTTGATATTAGT
Source organism: Puccinellia tenuiflora (assembly GCA_012064385.1). Lineage (NCBI taxonomy): Eukaryota > Viridiplantae > Streptophyta > Magnoliopsida > Poales > Poaceae > Puccinellia > Puccinellia tenuiflora. Next base: position 90,896 of record QRDG01000632.1, on the reverse strand, counting down.
ATTGCTTACTTTATGCGCTTTACTTAATGCAAATGTCTGTTGCTTGCAACTTAATACCGATGGGTGACAGGCTGGATAGCGATCCCACGGTGGACTTTTTAGACAAAGATGTAGTTGGACTCAACGGTCTTTGTTCATTGTCGTGATGCCTACTTAAATATTATCATGTTCTCTTTGTCATAGCTAGATTAAGTTTGTGTTATAATCTTGTCAATTGCCCAGCTATAATTTGTTTACCCATCATATGATTGTTATATTTACTTGTGAGACTCCACTAGTGAACCCATGGCCCTCGGTCCATCTTTTTACATTGATTGCAACCTTCATTTATCACTTTTCGTCATCATTACTCCACTGTTCCATTTTCATATTTCATCTATTTCAATGTACAATTAACCGCTTTGTTTTCTGCAAGACCGGAAAGATTGACAACCTTTCCGCTGTTGGGGGCAAAGTATTTTGGTTGAGTGTGTGCAGGTGCACGTTTGTTGAAGATTAAGCGCCAGAGATCTTCAACATTTACTTTGTTGTTGATTTCAAAGTCCTACTGTTCGATAAACCTCGGTTCTTTGTCGAAGGAAAACTGCTGCTTGCTACATCTCCGCCTTCGATTGGGGCACCACCCAACTCTTCATTAGTAGCAATCACCTCCATACTGTGCGGCGTCCACTATACATTATGGAAGAATACTATGGGAAGGAAGAAGACTGCAGCCAGACCTGCCGGGTCCGGGTCGGTCAGCCGGCCTCCACCAGTCAGTGTGTAATGAGCCGGACCCACACATGTACAGCACCTCCTCAGCCCTATATTAGGGGGGGGGGTGCGGCCAGATAGAAGAGGAGGATTTTTCCCGGAAACCCTAGACTACTCTACCCGGCCGCTCTAGCCGGACGTTCATATAGAGCTCAAGGAGCAAGTTTGTAACCTATCCACCGTAAATAAGCAAGAACACAGCAGGAATAAGAGTGTTACCTCACCATGAGGGCTCCGAACCTGGGTACATCGTGTGTAAGTGTGCACGCTTGTGCCCTATCCCGTCTGCAGATGCCGCCGGCTGTGTTAGCTGCTCTCACACCACTCAAGCCTAACCTTAGGCATATGTCCACACCACGACAAACCGTCTTCCCAAAATAATAAGACAAGAAGCATTACACTTAATGTCATAACAATAAAATCAACGGGAACATAGTTATCATTAACAAAAATAAGAACATCATCAACTCTACCCAAAGGTTTCTTTTTAGAAGAATCAGCCAGATGAACATTTAAATAGCATTCTTCCAAAGGATTTAAATTAAGCATTTCATAGAAACTTTTAGACATAACAGAAATAGTAGCATCAAGATCACACAAAGAATTACAATCAAAGTCATTTATTCTCATCTTAATAGTGGGTTCCCACCCATCTTGTAATTTTCTAGGAATAGAAGTTTCTAGCTTAAGCTTTTCTTCCCTAGCCCTGATAAGAGCATCGGTAATATGTTTAGTGAAGGCAATATTTAATTTATTAGCATCCGGTGACTTAGCAAGTTTTTATAGGAACTTTATGACTTTAGTAAGATTGCAATTATCAAAATAAATTTCATCATTTTTAAATAGGCTAGGAGGATCCTCATTAGTAGTTTGGATAGTATAAACTTTAACAGTTTTCCTATTCATTTCAGCAATTCTAGCTTCTTCTTCTCTAGCCCACCTAGCATGCAAGCGAGCTAACATCCTCTCATTATAATTAATTTGGATAGAAAGATCATTCAAAGATTTAGTAGGCTTGTCTTGAAGAGGAGTGGTTCTAATTTTTAAAATTTCAACATCATGAGCAAGATTTTCCACTTTAGAGACAAGACTATCATGTTTTCCTTCAACGGTTTTGTTGAAAGCTCTTTGTGAAGTGATAAATTCCTTTAAAACATTTTCAAGATCAAAGGACACATTCTTATTAGAATTATGAGAATTACCATAGGAATTACCATATGAGTTGCCATTATTGGGAGCATAAGGCTTATAGTTGTTACTACCAAAATTATTTCGATAAGCATTATTGTTGAAGTTATTTCTATTGAGACAATTAATATCAAGTTGATCCTTTTCTTGGGAAATTAATGAAGCAAGTGGGACATTATTAGGATCAATAGAGGACTGATTGGTGATTGCTACTGATGAAGAGTTGGGTGGTGCCCCAAGCGAAGGCAGAGATGTAGCAAGCAGCAATTTTCCCTCGATAACGAAGCGAGGTTTATCGAACCAGCATGACCTTGAAATCAACAACAAAGTGAGTGTTGAAGATCTATGGCGCTTAATCTTCAACAGACGTGGACCTGCACACACTCAACCAAAATACTTTGCCCCCAACGGCGGAAAGGTTGTCAATCTTTCCGGTCTTGCAGAAAACAAAGCGGTTAATTGTATAGTGAAATAGATGAAATATGAAAATGGAACAGTGGAGTAATGATGATGAAAAGTGAAAGGACACGGATGTCGCCTAGAGGGGGGGGTGTGAATAGGCGATTTAAAATTATTACGGTTAAGGCTTGAATAAATGCGGAATAAAACTAACGTTTAATTTATCAAGCCAAAACCTAAACTAGCTAGGTTCACCTATGTGCACCAACAACCTATGCTAAGCAATATGATCAACTAGGTGATAGCAAGATATATGACTTTAAGCTCGATGTCTATCACAAAGTAAATAGCATAAGTAAGAAGCTCGGGATAGAAATACCGAGGCACTTGGAGACGATGATTTATCCCGAAGTTCACTTCCCAATGGAAGCTAGTCTACGTTGGAGCGGCGCGGTGTTCACCAATGTGAAACACCGAGTAGCCTTGATATGGCACACCGTATCTCCGTTGTGTCTTACCACCAATGTGGCGAGGCACTTGTCACTATGTTGCCGTTGAGGTTGACAACTAGAACCTTTACAAGGGTGAAGCTCACTCCACAAATTGGAGGGTCTTCACCAAATGCACCGAGCCACCAAGGCTCGATGCCCAAGGCCGAGGGCTCCCGGCAATGTCTTCGTAGCTACCAAAGCTCCGAAGCTAACAAGGTTGAGCCACACTCCACAATTGGAGGCTCCCAACAAATCCCGTGAGCCACCAAGACTCCGAGAAATCAACAACCGTCTAGGGTACCAACGTGCCCTAGAGGAACAAGCTCTAGGACACCAAAGTACCCAAGAGTAACAAGCTTCTCAACTTCACTTTCCACGAATCACCGTGGAGAACTCAAACCGATGCAACTAATGCAATGGCAAGAACACACTAAGTGGTCAAGTTCTTCCAACCCGAATCCAACCAAAGCAACTAATGCTTGGGAGGGATTAGGGAGGAAGAACAAAGGAGGAACACAAAGAAACTCCAAAGATTTAGATCCAAAGTGTTCTCCTCACTTAGAGGAGAAATCAATTGGTGGAAATACGGATCTAAATCTCCTCTCTCTTTTCTCTCAAAAAGGTAGCAACAACTATCAGAGAGATTGAGAGAAAGCCAAGCTTGAGAAGGTCAACAATGGAGGGAGAGAATAGCTCAAGAAGTTGGCAAAAGGTTAGTTTATTTTTGGGGAAGAAGCCCCTTAAATAGGGGCTCCAAAAATGGAGCCGTTAGGAGAAAAAGATAAAAGAAAAAAAGAAAGGCAGCACAGCACAGCACAGCCGGCCCGGCCTGGGAACCGGCCTGGGCCGGCCAGCAGGCTGGCTGCCGAAGAAGCAGCGCACCAGGCGGGGGAAGCCGGCCTGCTACCCGGCCTGGGCCGGCTCGGGAGCCGGCAGCCCACCCGGCAGCGCCGGGCGGTGGCCCGGCCTGGGCCGGCCGGGGAACCGAGGCCCTGCCCGACCGCGCCGGCCTGGTATCCGGCCTGGGCCGGCCGGGGTGTCGGAGGCCCACCCGATAGCGCCGGCCAGGGACCCGGCCTGGGCCGGACTGCAGGCCGGTCTGGCCACTCCCCCCCCCTTTTTTCTTTTCTCTTTTTAGAAATCGACCGAGGGTAAAATCGCAATAACTTTCGCATACGAACTCCGTTTTCGATAATCTTGGACTCGTTGGAATCGTCACAACGAGCACTACAAGAATATACATAGAAACATCATTGTTCAACAAGATATGGTAAAACCAAATGATGAGAGGTAAAAACCTTTTATTGAAAACCGGAAACCATATCTTTTGCATATGAAGTCCGAATGACACAAAACCACTTTTGTTGGGAAGAGGACGACAAATGCTACCCAATAACATGTGAGAATATTGAAACCAAGCAAGGGAGATTTTGCTAATAAATGGAAGAGTGAAACCTTCTGCATAGATGGACCGGCAAAATCTCCGACACCGAAAACTCAATAGGGAACACATATGAGAACCGTTTTCGGTTACCTTGGGCTTGTCATGACAAGCACGACAAGCACCAATACCACACCACGATAAGAGCCAAATAGGAACCAATAAAGATGATGCCAAGGATGTAAAGGTTTGAGCTCTCTACGACCGATACGCTAAAGCTCACTTGAGAGCCCCTCTTGATAGTACGGTTACCTATCCTAAAACCCGGTCTCCCAACTACACCGCGAGACCGGTAAAATAGAAACCCTATCAAGATCATACCTTTGCCTTGCGCATTCCACCTGAGCTAGATGATGACGATCTTGATCTACACTCAAAAGGATCACCTTTCTTGATTTCGCTCCGCTTGGTGAAGACACGCATATTGCTCCCCCATACACCAAGATGGGAGAGACACTCTTCGACATATCTTCTCATGGCCTTTATCTTGATGATGATCACCACGTGACGCCATCCACCATGGACAACATAGGATCTCCCCCATACACCAAGATGGGAGAGACACTCTTCGACGTATCTTCACATGGCCTTTATCTTGATGATGATCACCACGTGACGCCATCCACCATGGACAACATAGGATCTTGATCAACAAATGATCTTCTTCTTCACATGCCCCAACCTTGTACGTTGATCAACTTTCACTTAGCCTTGATCAACATATAGTCTTCTTCTTTTAGCCTTGACTCCAACATATGGAGTCAAAGCATTCCTTATGAACCAACACTACAAATATAACTCAAAGCACACATTAGTCCATAGAGATTGTCATTAATTACCAAAACAACACATGGGGACAACCATGCTCTTTCAAAAAGTGATGAATGAAGGTTGCAATCAATGTAAAAAGATGGACTGGGGGCCAAGGGTTCACTAGTGGAGTCTCTCAAGTAAATAGAACAATCATATGATGGGTAAACAAATTACAGCTGGACAATTGACAAGATTATAACAAAAACTTAATCTAGCTATGACAAAGATAACATGATAATATTTAAGTAGGCATCACAACAATGAACAAAGACCGTTGAGTCCAACTGCATCTTTGTCTATAAAGTCCACCGTGGGATCGCTATCCAGCCTGTCACCCATCGGTATTACCTTGCAAGCAACAGACATTTGCATTAAGTAAAGCGCATGAAGTAAGCAATACTAATATCAAAAGAGACATTAACACCACTGTTTTACCCTTCGTGGCAATAGCACACCCACGCCCTTAGACGTTTCTGTCACTCGTGCCTAGGAACAAAAGGGGGCATGAACCCACTATCTAGCATAAATACCCTCTCTTGGAGATACACACGATCACTTGGCCAAAGTAACTACGCACATCGGAGAGCTTGAAAGAACATAGATCAACATATAAGAATCATGCACAATCTGATCATAACTTTATAATCCATCGGATCCCAGCAAACACATCACATAGCATTACAATAATCGATCTTGATCATGCTAGGAAGTTCAAAAGATCATAAGACATGAAGCACAAGAGAGACTACCATCTAGCTACTGCCATGTACCCATGGTCCAAGTAAATTTTCTAAAATATAAAAACAGCAAAATCAGGAAATTGGCACTAGGCATCTTGTCAATAGGTTAGTCCAACAATATGCATAAAAATGATTAATATGATAATAAAAACATGTGACAACATCACAAAACTAACATGGATCAATCAAAAATTATAGATACGTTTGACATTATCAGGTGCCGGGGAAGACCAGAGCGAGACGGACATCCCGCCCCAGCCGCGGACAACAGACAAGGCTTCCGTCGCGCCTGAGCCCTCTTCTCAGCCGGCTCCCAAACAGCCGGCCGCCTCTGAGCCGCGACCAACTCCCGGGCCGCAGCCAGGTCCCGAGGAGCGGTTGGTCCCCGAGAAGCAGTCGGTCATTGAGGCGACTTAGAAGTCGCCCGCGGCTGATCCCGACGCCTCGCGGGAGGTCGTGCTGCTCGAGGGGGGAGGCAGCTGTCTGGAAGGCCGGGAGCAGAAGCCGGCTGATCCCCTCGCCTTTTCCCAGGAGGTGGAGAAGGACCTGGAGGTGCAGCTCTCGGACTTCAAGCAGTTCCGTGAAGCGCTCAAGGTATGTATTGTGGGTTACACGTGGTACACCGTTGCCAACCGGCTCTGATCTTGATTTGTCTTCTTTCAGCACTCGGTCGGGGAGCTCCGCGGCCGGGTCCAGGAGCTCGAGCGGGAATTGGCGGCTGCCAAGAGTAAGCAACCGCTGTTCGCCCGGTGGCCTTCTCTTTGGGGACTAACTCTCTTCATGGCGAGTGCAGGTGTTGCGCAGCGCCCATAGGCGGATCCGAAGGTCGTCAGCCGACTGGAGGCTGAGGTGAAGCAGCATGGTGAGCAGGATCAGAAGTGCCAAGCCGAGAACGACGACCTAGCCAAGGCGAAAGATGCCGTAGACAAGGAGCACGCCGGGCAGCAGGAAACCGTGCAGAAGGAGATAACCCGGCTGCAGGGCGAGGTCACCTGGCTGTAGGGGGTGGAAGCTGAGCAGCATAATACGGAGCTTCATCTGAACAGCCACCTCGGCAGTCTGGCCGTGGCCTTGAAGAGTACGTTACTTTGATTTTCTTGACTTTGTTCCTTCCGGTTCTTCCCTCCAGCTTCCTTTCATTTGACTGCTTTCCGGCTTCAGGCTTCTACCTGGCCATCGAGAAGGAGGCGAAGAAGACCAACCTCGCATCCATGGGGGTGCCTCTAACCCCTGCTGCCATGTCCGCCTGCCAGCCAACGCTGCGGGCTGGCCCAGTTTGGCCGTGAGAGCGCCCTACTGGCCACGGCGGCTCGCGAGCTGCTCCAGGTTTTGTTCCCTACAACACGGACCTGCCGAAACTCATCTCCCGGCTGGCGGATCAGCTGGCCGAAGCGCCGGATCGGATCCTGGAGCTTAGGAGTCTGCGGCCCGCGGTGGTGCCTAGTGGGCGTTGTCGCTGCTGCTGTCTTGGTACCCGGGCACCGACATTGAGATCTTCAATGATGGCCTACGAGCCGGCATGGACTACTCAGAGCTCCCCCAACTCGAGGGGGTCCATCGCACCGCCTCCACCATTGCCGACTTCGTCGACTTCATCCCCCAGTACGAGGATCCGAAGGGGAAGACGAAGATGAATGAGGGTGTCAAAGAAGGCGTTAATGCCGGCAGCTCCCGTCCGCCGGGTGACAAGTGAAGACCCCGGGATACCGTTTTTGAGAACTGTTGGTGCTATTCTTGATATGAAAGAGGGAAATATAAGATTTCAGTTCCCCCTTAAAAGAGGGATGGAACACTTCCCTAGAAAGAGAAAGAAGCTTCCTTTTGAATCAATCATAAGGTAAAGCTATTCTCTTGATGTTGCAAAGGCCTCTGAAAAAACTTGATATTTGGCATTGCGCCTAGCTAAAAGGCGTTAAAAAAAGCGCTTGTTGGGAGACAACCCATCTTTTACTTTTAGTTTGTTTTTGCTTTTCTTGAGTCATGGAGTTGTTGCCTCTGTAGCAACTTCATTGTATCTTTTTGTTTTGGTTTTTGGTGCCAAGTTTAGCCTCTAATGCATTGAAAGTGCGAGGTATTGTTTTGCTATCCAGAAACAGATTCTATGTGCCTGTTGCAGAAAATCTCGAACAATCCCTGAATTTTATATTTTCCTGATATGTTTAGAAAGTAAACCTGATACTTTTATCTATCTTTCGTTAGTTTTGAGTTTTCTGATTGGAGCTACAGAAGTGCCTTGAAAAATTCGATCTTTACAGACTGTTCAGTTTTTGACAGATTCTGCTTTTATTTTGTATTCGTCTATTTTACTATAGTCAAATGTGATACTCTAGAGGTGGAGTGTCATATTTAGGCTTAGTAAACAGTAGCTAATGCCCAATAAAGTTGTTTGCAATTTGTCTTGAGTTAAACACATGTGCATTTTAATTTATTAGCACTAACCCTCTAATCAGTTTATGAGAAGTTTTGTATGAAAAGAGTTTTTAAGTTCCAAAGGAGAGGATAATGAAGAAATTGAAGATGGATTAGAGATCAAAATTGGGGATGCCCCCATGGCACTCCCTCTGAATATCAAGAACCATCAAGCGTCTAAGCTTGGGGATGCCCAAGTCATCCCCTCCTCTTCATCGACTATCATAAGGTCGTCTTCGTTGAACTACGTTTTTATCTCTTTACATATTATGTGCTATGCTTGGAGTGTCTTTTTGCTTTCAGTTTTGTTTTGTTTGTTTGCTGGTCATATCCTTGTTGGATACTAGTTTTATTTGTGTGGGAGAGAGGCACGCTCCGCTTTTTCATTTGAATACTCCTTTGCTTCGCTTATATCTTGTTGAGTATTCTTAGCTACTGTTTGTTTGCTAGTAACCTCTCGCTTTAGCTTTTATCTTGTTTAGAGCTGCTAGTTGTTGATGTTAAACTCTCTTGTCATTCACTTATACTTGTTGGAGAGTTGTTATTGATAAATTGCTTGAATTGTCAAAGTGGTAAAATGCTATCCATGTGATATTGGAATGAAGTGAAAGCCTGCATAGTCTTGTAGATCATTGTGTGGATACTTGATGCTTATCAATTGTTTTGAGATATTAAGATGAATGCTTAAACTTGCTGGTTATTTGAGTGGAAATTGATTAGTAAACAAATAAAGTTAAAAGCTTGAAACTGTGTGGTGTTTCGTAGTTGTTAATTCATAAAGCTAATCTTTTCATCAAAAGAACTGTTTGGTCAACAAGGGAGACAGTGTGAAGTGTTTATGGTTATGATTGACTGATGTCTTATGTTACTCTGTTACCGGTTAATGTTGGATGTTTGCTTCAAATACCATTTTTGCTAAGCCAAAAAACTCTGTACAGAGTGTGATGTCCACTCGTGCATCTAAATCCCAAAGCCAAACTATCTTGCTAGCTGAGTCTACCATATCTAACTATGCATGGTATTTTCTGCCATTCCAAGTAAATTTGTCATGTGCTACCTTTAAAACCTTCAAAACATTCTCGTTTTGGTGCCTCTGTTTTCAAGCTCATGAGGAAGGAAGGAGGGGATTCATTATAGCTTATGTCGAGCAAGGTTTTTCTTTTATTTTTCTATTATTTTTCTTTTTTTCCCCTCTATTTCACCCGGTGTTGATGGTTTATGTCCTCACTTGAATCAACCCTAGAGCGGCTTAAGCAAAATATAAATATAACTCACCATTCTCCTCCGCACAATGAAAATCTGAAAAATCAGCTAAAACATTCGTTAGTGGTGAAACAAAGGAGAAAGAGGATTGTACTCGTTCCTCTAAAACTAGCCGCTCTCACAACTCTAAAGACCTTGCTTGACATAGGGGACTAATGAGATTCTGAGCTATGGAATTGTTGACAGAATTATGCATCTCTCAAAATTGCTTTTATCTCTGTTTTTCAAAATCAAAAAGCTCTAGCACATGACTAATCCCTGCTTCCCTCTGCGAAGAGCCTTTCTTTTACTTTAAATGTTGAGTCATTTTTCCTTTTCCTTCTATCTCCACCAAAGCAAACATACATCATTGACCCTGGGTATCATTGATCATATTGCATCATCAGATTAAACGGGAGTGGCGTTTGTGAGCCCGGGCTCACATGCTCCCGGTACTTTTCAAAAAATATAAAAAATCAAAAACTTTGCAAAAAAAATGCAAAAAAAATCGTGCATGTACCTGACCATGGTCCACATCGCCGTGAAAAATTTCGCACCGAAATGTCATCGTATGCACCCTGGGCCAAAATGACAAATTTCTGACAGCATGTGAGATCCGAAAATTTGAATTTCTTGTCAGAAATTTGTCATTTTCGCCCAGGGCGCATACGATGAAATTTCGGTGCGAAATTTTTCATGGCGATGCGAACCATGGTCAGGTAGGTGCATGATTATTTTCGCATTTTTTGTAAAGTTGTCAATTTTTTTTTGCTCCCGAAAAAATCGGGAGCAGGTGAGCCCGGGCACCATATTGAATTTCCGAGATTAAACATAAATCTTTATATTGACTTTATCTATAAGATAAGTCATTAGAAATTGAAGCTTTTTGCTAATACTTACATCTTCCTTTGTGTTGATTATCAAACACTTTTGTCGTGGAACCATTACCTTTGAGAATTAGTCAATGTGTGGGTCACATTGCTTTCATGTCTTTAACGTACTATTTATGAAAGGTTTTGCTTGAATGATTCAACTTGGTTATTCATTGCTTTCTTGCTATCAATTATAGACAATTTTTTTGTATCACTTCATTCACGTCCTATGCTTTACATGACTATCTTGATAAAGATTGTGTTGGTTGCATGTCTCATCAAAAATTATTTTGGTATCACTTACGTACTCGAGGACGAGTACGAGTTAAGCTTGGGGGTGCTGATACGTGTCAAACGTATCTATAATTTTTTATTGATCCATGCTAGTTTTGTGATGTTGTCACATGTTTCTACTACCTTATTACATCATTTTTATGCATTTTGTCGGACTAACCTATTGACAAGATGCCTAGTGCGAGTTTCCTGTTTTTGCTTTTTTTTTGTTTCAGAAACATACCAAAGGAAATATTCTCGGAATACGATAAATATTTACGAGGATTTTTTTATTCGCCAAGACAGAGTTTCACTCCAGAGGGCAGCCCTGGGGGCCACCCACAGGGCAGGGACAACCCCCCGCCACGGCCTGCCCTAGGGCGGTAGGTGGGACCCGCCCCTGCTACTGGTGGGTCCCCTCGGCCCCCTCCGACGCATATAAAATCAGATTAATCCCAAAAATGTCGGGTCAGCCATTATTTTTCAGATATTCACCCCGAGGTGCCGCCACCATAAACCCTAGTTCGGGGGTGATTATGAAGCTGATCCCGGCACCCTACCGGAGGGAGATCGATCCCGGAGGGATCTTCATCGCCATGCCTTCCTCCGGGATAATTTGTGACTAGTCCCACCTTGGACTACGGGTCCATGGCAGTAGCTAGATGGTAGTCTCTCTCCCTTGTGCTTCATGTATTATGATCTGGTGAGCTGCGTAACATGATCAAGATTGATTATTGTAATGCTATGTGATGTGTTTGCTGGGATCTGATGGATTATGAAGTTATGATCAGATTATGCATGATTTTTATATGTTGATTTATGTTCTTGCATGCTCTCTGATGTGCGTAGTTACTTTGGCCAAGTGATTGTGTGTATCTCCAAGAGGGAGTATTTATCCTAGATAGTGGGTTCATGCCCCCTTTTGCAGAAAATCTCGAACAATCCCTGAATTTTATATTTTCCTGATATGTTTAGAAAGTAAACCTGATACTTTTATCTATCTTTCGTTAGTTTTGAGTTTTCTGATTGGAGCTACAGAAGTGCCTTGAAAAATTCGATCTTTACAGACTGTTCAGTTTTTGACAGATTCTGCTTTTATTTTGTATTCGTCTATTTTACTATAGTCAAATGTGATACTCTAGAGGTGGAGTGTCATATTTAGGCTTAGTAAACAGTAGCTAATGCCCAATAAAGTTGTTTGCAATTTGTCTTGAGTTAAACACATGTGCATTTTAATTTATTAGCACTAACCCTCTAATCAGTTTATGAGAAGTTTTGTATGAAAAGAGTTTTTAAGTTCCAAAGGAGAGGATAATGAAGAAATTGAAGATGGATTAGAGATCAAAATTGGGGATGCCCCCATGGCACTCCCTCTGAATATGAAGAACCATCAAGCGTCTAAGCTTGGGGATGCCCAAGTCATCCCCTCCTCTTCATCGACTATCATAAGGTCATCTTCGTTGAACTACGTTTTTATCTCTTTACATATTATGTGCTATGCTTGGAGTGTCTTTTTGCTTTCAGTTTTGTTTTGTTTGTTTGCTGGTCATATCCTTGTTGGATACTAGTTTTATTTGTGTGGGAGAGAGGCACGCTCCGCTTTTTCATTTGAATACTCCTTTGCTTCGCTTATATCTTGTTGAGTATTCTTAGCTACTGTTTGTTTGCTAGTAAGCTCTCGCTTTTAGCTTTTATCTTGTTTAGAGCTGCTAGTTGTTGATGTTAAACTCTCTTGTCATTCACTTATACTTGTTGGAGAGTTGTTATTGATAAATTGCTTGAATTGTCAAAGTGGTAAAATGCTATCCATGTGATATTGGAATGAAATGAAAGCCTGCATAGTCTTGTAGATCATTGTGTGGATACTTGATGCTTCTCAATTGTTTTGAGATATTAAGATGAATGCTTAAACTTGCTGGTTATTTGAGTGGAAATTGATTAGTAAACAAATAAAGTTAAAAGCTTGAAACTGTGTGGTGTTTCGTAGTTGTTAATTCATAAAGCTAATCTTTTCATCAAAAGAACTGTTTGGTCAACAAGGGAGACAGTGTGAAGTGTTTATGGTTATGATTGACTGATGTCTTATGTTACTCTGTTACCGGTTAATGTTGGATGTTTGCTTCAAATACCATTTTGCTAAGCCAAAAAACTCTGTAATGAGTGTGATGTCCACTCATGCATCCAAATCCCAAAGCCAAACTATCTTGCTAGCTGAGTCTACCATATCTAACTATGCATGGTATTTTCTGCCATTCCAAGTAAATTTGTCATGTGCTACCTTTAAAACCTTCAAAACATTCTCGTTTGGTGCCTCTGTTTTCAAGCTCATGAGGAAGGAAGGAGGGGATTCATTATAGCTTATGTCGAGCAAGGTTTTTCTTTTATTTTTCTATTATTTTTCTTTTTTTCCCCTCTATTTCACCCGGTGTTGATGGTTTATGTCCTCACTTGAATCAACCCTAGAGCGGCTTAAGCAAAATATAAATATAACTCACCATTCTCCTCCGCACAATGAAAATCTGAAAAATCAGCTAAAATCGTTAGTGGTGAAACAAAGGAGAAAGAGGATTGTACTCGTTCCTCTAAAACCAGCCGCTCTCACAACTCTAAAGACCTTGATTGACATAGGGGACTAATGAGCTTCTGAGCTATGGAATTGTTGACAGAATTATGCATCTATCAAAATTGCTTTTATCTCTGTTTTTCAAATCAAAAAGCTCTAGCACATGACTAATCCCTGCTTCCCTCTGCGAAGAGCCTTTCTTTTACTTTTAAATGTTGAGTCATTTTTCCTTTTCCTTCTATCTCCACCAAAGCAAACATACATCATTGACCCTGGGTATCATTGATCATATTGCATCATCAGATTAAACGGGAGTGGCGTTTGTGAGCCCGGGCTCACATGCTCCCGGTACTTTTCAAAAAAATATAAAAAATCAAAAACTTTGCAAAAAAATGCAAAAAAAATCGTGCACGTACCTGACCATGGTCCACATCGCCTTGAAAAATTTCGCACCGAAATGTCATCGTATGCACCCTGGGCCAAAATGACAAATTTCTGACAGCATGTGAGATCCGAAAATTTGAATTTCTTGTCAGAAATTTGTCATTTTCGCCCAGGGCGCATACGATGAAATTTCGGTGCGAAATTTTCATGGCGATGCGGACCATGGTCAGGTAGGTGCATGATTATTTTCGCATTTTTTGTAAAGTTGTCAATTTTTTTTTGCTCCCGAAAAAATCGGGAGCAGGTGAGCCCGGGCACCATATTGAATTTCCGAGATTAAACATGAATCTTTATATTGACTTTATCTATAAGATAAGTCATTAGAAATTGAAGCTTTTTGCTAATACTTACATCTTCCTTTGTGTTGATTATCAAACACTTTTGTCGTGGAACCATTACCTTTGAGAATTAGTCAAATGTGTGGGTCACATTGCTTTCATGTATTTAACGTACTATTTATGAAAGGTTTTGCTTGAATGATTCAACTTGATTATTCATTGCTTTCTTGCTATCAATTATAGACAATTTTTTTTGTATCACTTCATTCACGTCCTATGCTTTACATGACTATCTTGATAAAGATTGTGTTGGTTGCATGTCTCATCAAAAATTATTTTGGTATCACTTACGTACTCGAGGACGAGTACGAGTTAAGCTTGGGGTGCTGATACGTGTCAAACGTATCTATAATTTTTTATTGATCCATGCTAGTTTTGTGATGTTGTCACATATTTCTACTACCTTATTACATCATTTTTATGCATTTTGTCGGACTAACCTATTGACAAGATGCCTAGTGCGAGTTTCCTGTTTTTGCTTTTTTTTTTTGTTTCAGAAACTTACCAAAGGAAATATTCTCGGAATACGATAAATATTTACGAGGATTTTTTATTCGCCAAGACAGAGTTTCACTCCAGAGGGCAGCCCTGGGGGCCACCCACAGGGCAGGGACAACCCCCCGCCACGGCCTGCCCTAGGGCGGTAGGTGGGACCCGCCCCTGCTACTGGTGGGTCCCCTCGGCCCCCTCCGACGCATATAAAATCAGATTAATCCCAAAAATGTCGGGTCAGCCATTATTTTTCAGATAATTCACCCCGAGGTGCCGCCACCATAAACCCTAGTTCGGGGTGATTATGAAGCTGATCCCGGCACCCTACCGGAGGGAGATCGATCCCGGAGGGATCTTCATCGCCATGCCTTCCTCCGGGATGATTTGTGACTAGTCCCACCTTGGACTACGGGTCCATGGCAGTAGCTAGATGGTAGTCTCTCTCCCTTTTGCTTCATGTATTATGATCTGGTGAGCTGCGTAACATGATCAAGATCGATTATTGTAATGCTATGTGATGTGTTTGCTGGGATCTGATGGATTATGAAGTTATGATCAGATTATGCATGATTTTTATATGTTGATTTATGTTCTTGCATGCTCTCTGATGTGCGTAGTTACTTTGGCCAAGTGATTGTGTGTATCTCCAAGAGGGAGTATTTATCCTAGATAGTGGGTTCATGCCCCCTTTTGCAGAAAATCTCGAACAATCCCTGAATTTTATATTTTCCTGATATGTTTAGAAAGTAAACCTGATACTTTTATCTATCTTTCGTTAGTTTTGAGTTTTCTGATTGGAGCTACAGAAGTGCCTTGAAAAATTCGATCTTTACAGACTGTTCAGTTTTTGACAGATTCTGCTTTTATTTTGTATTCGTCTATTTTACTATAGTCAAATGTGATACTCTAGAGGTGGAGTGTCATATTTAGGCTTAGTAAACAGTAGCTAATGCCCAATAAAGTTTTTTGCAATTTGTCTTGAGTTAAACACATGTGCATTTTAATTTATTAGCACTAACCCTCTAATCAGTTTATGAGAAGTTTTGTATGAAGAGAGTTTTAAGTTCCAAAGGAGAGGATAATGAAGAAATTGAAGATGGATTAGAGATCAAAATTGGGGATGCCCCCATGGCACTCCCTCTGAATATGAAGAACCATCAAGCGTCTAAGCTTGGGGATGCCCAAGTCATCCCCTCCTCTTCATCGACTATCATAAGGTCGTCTTCGTTGAACTACGTTTTTATCTCTTTACATATTATGTGCTATGCTTGGAGTGTCTTTTTGCTTTCAGTTTTGTTTTGTTTGTTTGCTGGTCATATCCTTGTTGGATACTAGTTTTATTTGTGTGGGAGAGAGGCACGCTCCGCTTTTTCATTTGAATACTCCTTTGCTTCGCTTATATCTTGTTGAGTATTCTTAGCTACTGTTTGTTTGCTAGTAAGCTCTCGCTTTTAGCTTTTATCTTGTTTAGAGCTGCTAGTTGTTGATGTTAAACTCTCTTGTCATTCACTTATACTTGTTGGAGAGTTGTTATTGATAAATTGCTTGAATTGTCAAAGTGGTAAAATGCTATCCATGTGATATTGGAATGAAGTGAAAGCCTGGATAGTCTTGTAGATCATTGTGTGGATACTTGATGCTTCTCAATTGTTTTGAGATATTAAGATGAATGCTTAAACTTGCTGGTTATTTGAGTGGAAATTGATTAGTAAACAAATAAAGTTAAAAGCTTGAAACTGTGTGGTGTTTCGTAGTTGTTAATTCATAAAGCTAATCTTTTCATCAAAAGAACTGTTTGGTCAACAAGGGAGACAGTGTGAAGTGTTTATGGTTATGATTGACTGATGTCTTATGTTACTCTGTTACCGGTTAATGTTGGATGTTTGCTTCAAATACCATTTTTGCTAAGCCAAAAAACTCTGTAATGAGTGTGATGTCCACTCATGCATCCAAATCCCAAAGCCAAACTATCTTGCTAGCTGAGTCTACCATATCTAACTATGCATGGTATTTTCTGCCATTCCAAGTAAATTTGTCATGTGCTACCTTTAAAACCTTCAAAACATTCTCGTTTTGGTGCCTCTGTTTTCAAGCTCATGAGGAAGGAAGGAGGGGATTCATTATAGCTTATGTCGAGCAAGGTTTTTCATTTATTTTTCTATTATTTTTCTTTTTTTCTCCTCTATTTCACCCGGTGTTGATGGTTTATGTCCTCACTTGAATCAACCCTAGAGCGGCTTAAGCAAAATATAAATATAACTCACCATTCTCCTCCGCACAATGAAAATCTGAAAAATCAGCTAAAATCGTTAGTGGTGAAACAAAGGAGAAAGAGGATTGTACTCGTTCCTCTAAAACCAGCCGCTCTCACAACTCTAAAGACCTTGATTGACATAGGGGACTAATGAGATTCTGAGCTATGGAATTGTTGACGGAATTATGCATCTCTCAAAATTGCTTTTATCTCTGTTTTTCAAAATCAAAATGCTCTAGCACATGACTAATCCCTGCTTCCCTCTGCGAAGAGCCCTTCTTTTACTTTTAAATGTTGAGTCATTTTTCCTTTTCCTTCTATCTCCACCATAGCAAACATACATCATTGACCCTGGGTATCATTGATCATATTGCATCATCAGATTAAACGGGAGTGGCGTTTGTGAGCCCGGGCTCACATGCTCCCGGTACTTTTCAAAAAAATGTAAAAAATCAAAAACTTTCCAAAAAAAATGCGAAAAAAATCGTGCACGTACCTGACCATGGTCCACATCGCCGTGAAAAATTTCGCACCGAAATGTCATCGTATGCACCCTGGGCCAAAATGACAAATTTCTGACAGCATGTGAGATCCGAAAATTTGAATTTCTTGTCAGAAATTTGTCATTTTCGCCCAGGGCGCATACGATGAAATTTCGGTGCGAAATTTTTCATGGCGATGCGAACCATGGTCAGGTAGGTGCATGATTATTTTCGCATTTTTTGTAAAGTTGTCAATTTTTTTTTGCTCCCGAAAAAATCGGGAGCAGGTGAGCCCGGGCACCATATTGAATTTCCGAGATTAAACATGAATCTTTATATTGACTTTATCTATAAGATAAGTCATTAGAAATTGAAGCTTTTTGCTAATACTTACATCTTCCTTTGTGTTGATTATCAAACACTTTTGTCGTGGAACCATTACCTTTGAGAATTAGTCAAATGTGTGGGTCACATTGCTTTCATGTCTTTAACGTACTATTTATGAAAGGTTTTGCTTGAATGATTCAACTTGGTTATTCATTACTTTCTTGCTATCAATTATAGACAATTTTTTTTTATCACTTCATTCACGTCCTATGCTTTACATGACTATCTTGATAAAGATTGTGTTGGTTGCATGTCTCATCAAAAATTATTTTGGTATCACTTACGTACTCGAGGACGAGTACGAGTTAAGCTTGGGGGTGCTGATACGTGTCAAACGTATCTATAATTTTTTATTGATCCATGCTAGTTTTGTGATGTTGTCACATGTTTCTACTACCTTATTACATCATTTTTATGCATTTTGTCGGACTAACCTATTGACAAGATGCCTAGTGCGAGTTTCCTGTTTTTGCTTTTTTTTTTGTTTCAGAAACATACCAAAGGAAATATTCTCGGAATACGATAAATATTTACGAGGATTTTTTTATTCGCCAAGACAGAGTTTCACTCCAGAGGGCAGCCCTGGGGGCCACCCACAGGGCAGGGACAACCCCCCGCCACGGCCTGCCCTAGGGCGGTAGGTGGGACCCGCCCCTGCTACTGGTGGGTCCCCTCGGCCCCCTCCGACGCATATAAAATCAGATTAATCCCAAAAATGTCGGGTCAGCCATTATTTTTCAGAGAATTCACCCCGAGGTGCCGCCACCATAAACCCTAGTTCGGGGGTGATTATGAAGCTGATCCCGGCACCCTACCGGAGGGAGATCGATCCCGGAGGGATCTTCATCGCCATGCCTTCCTCCGGGATGATTTGCGAGTAGTCCCACCTTGGACTACGGGCCCATGGCAGTAGCTAGATGGTAGTCTCTCTCCCTTGTGCTTCATGTATTATGATCTGGTGAGCTGCGTAACATGATCAAGATCGATTATTGTAATGCTATGTGATGTGTTTGCTGGGATCTGATGGATTATGAAGTTATGATCAGATTATGCATGATTTTTATATGTTGATTTATGTTCTTGCATGCTCTCTGATGTGCGTAGTTACTTTGGCCAAGT
Source organism: Puccinellia tenuiflora (assembly GCA_012064385.1). Taxonomy (NCBI): domain Eukaryota; kingdom Viridiplantae; phylum Streptophyta; class Magnoliopsida; order Poales; family Poaceae; genus Puccinellia; species Puccinellia tenuiflora. The sequence goes on along the minus strand of QRDG01000632.1, from coordinate 72,196 downwards.
GATTGTGTGTATCTCCAAGAGGGAGTATTTATCCTAGATAGTGGGTTCATGCCCCCTTTTGCAGAAAATCTCGAACAATCCCTGAATTTTATATTTTCCTGATATGTTTAGAAAGTAAACCTGATACTTTTATCTATCTTTCGTTAGTTTGAGTTTTCTGATTGGAGCTACAGAAGTGCCTTGAAAAATTCGATCTTTACAGACTGTTCAGTTTTTGACAGATTCTGCTTTTATTTTGTATTCGTCTATTTTACTATAGTCAAATGTGATACTCTAGAGGTGGAGTGTCATATTTAGGCTTAGTAAACAGTAGCTAATGCCCAATAAAGTTGTTTGCAATTTGTCTTGAGTTAAACACATGTGCATTTTAATTTATTAGCACTAACCCTCTAATCAGTTTATGAGAAGTTTTGTATGAAAAGAGTTTTTAAGTTCCAAAGGAGAGGATAATGAAGAAATTGAAGATGGATTAGAGATTAAAATTGGGGATGCCCCCATGGCACTCCCTCTGAATATCAAGAACCATCAAGCGTCTAAGCTTGGGGATGCCCAAGTCATCCCCTCCTCTTCATCGACTATCATAAGGTCGTCTTCGTTGAACTACGTTTTTATCTCTTTACATATTATGTGCTATGCTTGGAGTGTCTTTTTGCTTTCAGTTTTGTTTTGTTTGTTTGCTGGTCATATCCTTGTTGGATACTAGTTTTATTTGTGTGGGAGAGAGGCACGCTCCGCTTTTTCATTTGAATACTCCTTTGCTTCGCTTATATCTTGTTGAGTATTCTTAGCTACTGTTTGTTTGCTAGTAAGCTCTCGCTTTTAGCTTTTATCTTGTTTAGAGCTGCTAGTTGTTGATGTTAAACTCTCTTGTCATTCACTTATACTTGTTGGAGAGTTGTTATTGATAAATTGCTTGAATTGTCAAAGTGGTAAAATGCTATCCATGTGATATTGGAATGAAATGAAAGCCTGCATAGTCTTGTAGATCATTGTGTGGATACTTGATGCTTCTCAATTGTTTTGAGATATTAAGATGAATGCTTAAACTTGCTGGTTATTTGAGTGGAAATTGATTAGTAAACAAATAAAGTTAAAAGCTTGAAACTGTGTGGTGTTTCGTAGTTGTTAATTCATAAAGCTAATCTTTTCATCAAAAGAACTGTTTGGTCAACAAGGGAGACAGTGTGAAGTGTTTATGGTTATGATTGACTGATGTCTTATGTTACTCTGTTACCGGTTAATGTTGGATGTTTGCTTCAAATACCATTTTTGCTAAGCCAAAAAACTCTGTAATGAGTGTGATGTCCACTCATGCATCCAAATCCCAAAGCCAAACTATCTTGCTAGCTGAGTCTACCATATCTAACTATGCATGGTATTTTCTGCCATTTCAAGTAAATTTGTCATGTGCTACCTTTAAAACCTTCAAAACATTCTCGTTTTGGTGCCTCTGTTTTCAAGCTCATGAGGAAGGAAGGAGGGGATTCATTATAGCTTATGTCGAGCAAGGTTTTTCTTTTATTTTTCTATTATTTTTCTTTTTTTCCCCTCTATTTCACCCGGTGTTGATGGTTTATGTCCTCACTTGAATCAACCCTAGAGCGGTTTAAGCAAAATATAAATATAACTCACCATTCTCCTCCGCACAATGAAAATCTGAAAAATCAGCTAAAACATTCGTTAGTGGTGAAACAAAGGAGAAAGAGGATTGTACTCGTTCCTCTAAAACCAGCCGCTCTCACAACTCTAAAGACCTTGATTGACATAGGGGACTAATGAGCTTCTGAGCTATGGAATTGTTGACGGAATTATGCATCTCTCAAAATTGCTTTTATCTCTGTTTTTCAAAATCAAAAAGCTCTAGCACATGACTAATCCCTGCTTCCCTCTGCGAAGAGCCCTTCTTTTACTTTTAAATGTTGAGTCATTTTTCCTTTTCCTTCTATCTCCACCATAGCAAACATACATCATTGACCCTGGGTATCATTGATCATATTGCATCATCAGATTAAACGGGAGTGGCGTTTGTGAGCCCGGGCTCACATGCTCCCGGTACTTTTCAAAAAAATGTAAAAAATCAAAAACTTTCCAAAAAAAATGCAAAAAAAATCGTGCACGTACCTGACCATGGTCCACATCGCCGTGAAAAATTTCGCACCGAAATGTCATCGTATGCACCCTGGGCCAAAATGACAAATTTCTGACAGCATGTGAGATCCGAAAATTTGAATTTCTTGTCAAAAATTTGTCATTTTCGCCCAGGGCGCATACGATGAAATTTCAGTGCGAAATTTTTCATGGCGATGCGAACCATGGTCAGGTAGGTGCATGATTATTTTCGCATTTTTTGTAAAGTTGTCAATTTTTTTTTGCTCCCGAAAAAATCGGGAGCAGGTGAGCCCGGGCACCATATTGAATTTCCGAGATTAAACATGAATCTTTATATTGACTTTATCTATAAGATAAGTCATTAGAAATTGAAGCTTTTTGCTAATACTTACATCTTCCTTTGTGTTGATTATCAAACACTTTTGTCGTGGAACCATTACCTTTGAGAATTAGTCAAATGTGTGGGTCACATTGCTTTCATGTCTTTAACGTACTATTTATGAAAGGTTTTGCTTGAATGATTCAACTTGGTTATTCATTGCTTTCTTGCTATCAATTATAGACAATTTTTTTGTATCACTTCATTCACGTCCTATGCTTTACATGACTATCTTGATAAAGATTGTGTTGGTTGCATGTCTCATCAAAAATTATTTTGGTATCACTTACGTACTCGAGGACGAGTACGAGTTAAGCTTGGGGGTGCTGATACGTGTCAAACGTATCTATAATTTTTTATTGATCCATGCTAGTTTTGTGATGTTGTCACATGTTTCTACTACCTTATTACATCATTTTTATGCATTTTGTCGGACTAACCTATTGACAAGATGCCTAGTGCGAGTTTCCTGTTTTTGCTTTTTTTTTTTGTTTCAGAAACTTACCAAAGGAAATATTCTCGGAATACGATAAATATTTACGAGGATTTTTTATTCGCCAAGACAGAGTTTCACTCCAGAGGGCAGCCCTGGGGGCCACCCACAGGGCAGGGACAACCCCCCGCCGCGGCCTTCCCTAGGGCGGTAGGTGGGACCCGCCCCTGCTACTGGTGGGTCCCCTCGGCCCCCTCCGACGCATATAAAATCAGATTAATCCCAAAAATGTCGGGTCAGCCATTATTTTTCAGAATTCACCCCGAGGTGCCGCCACCATAAACCCTAGTTCGGGGGTGATTATGAAGCTGATCCCGGCACCCTACCGGAGGGAGATCGATCCCGGAGGGATCTTCATCGCCATGCCTTCCTCCGGGATGATTTGTGACTAGTCCCACCTTGGACTACGGGTCCATGGCAGTAGCTAGATGGTAGTCTCTCTCCCTTGTGCTTCATGTATTATGATCTGGTGAGCTGCGTAACATGATCAAGATCGATTATTTTAATGCTATGTGATGTGTTTGCTGGGATCTGATGGATTATGAAGTTATGATCAGATTATGCATGATTTTTATATGTTGATTTATGTTCTTGCATGCTCTCTGATGTGCGTAGTTACTTTGGCCAAGTGATTGTGTGTATCTCCAAGAGGGAGTATTTATCCTAGATAGTGGGTTCATGCCCCCTTTTGTTCCTGGGCACGAGTGACAGAAACATCTAAGGGCGAGGGTGTGCTGTTGCTACTAAGAGTAAAACAGTGGTGTTAATGTCTCTTTTGATATTAGTCTTTCTTACTTCATGCGCTTTACTTAATGCAAATGTCTGTTGCTTGCAACTTAATACCATTGGGTGACAGGCTGGATAGCGATCCCACGGTGGACTTTTTAGACAAAGATGTAGTTGGACTCAACGGTCTTTGTTCATTTTCGTGATGCCTACATAAATATTATCATGTTCTCTATGTCATAGCTATATTAAGTTTGTGTTATAATCTTGTCAATTGCCTAGATGTAATTTGTTTACCCATCATATGAGTGTTTTATTTACTTGAGAGAGTCCACTAGTGAACCCACGGCCCCCGGTCCATCTTTTTACATTGATTGCAACCTTTATTCATCACTTTTCATCATCATTACTTCTCTGGTCCACTTTCATATTTTCATCTATTTCACTATACAATTAACCGCTTTGTTTTCTGCGAGACCGGAAAGATTGACAGCCTTTCCACCGTTGGGGGCAAAGTAATTGGTTGAGTGTGTGCAGGTCCACGTCTGTTGAAGATTAAGCGCCAGAGATCTTCAACATTCACTTTGTTGTTGACTTCAAAGTCCTACTGGTTCGATAAACCTCGGTTCGTTAATGAGGGAAAACTGTTACTTACTACATCCACGCCTTCGCTTGGGGCACAACCCAACGCTACCATCACCGATCATCACATCTCAAAACCTAGTTTGGAAGGGTTCTGCAGCTCTTCCCGACACCCTGCCGGAGAGGGGAATCGCCACCGGAGGCATCTGCCGGAGAGGGGATGCGTGAGTAGTCCACCACGGGACTATGGGTCCATAGCATTAGCTAGATGGTTGTCTCTCCTCCTTTTACTCCATTGTTTAGATCTTGTGAGCTGCCTATCATGATCAAGATTATATTATCTGTAACTGCTACATGATTGTGTTTGCATGAATCTGATGAATTGTGGAAGTCATTACTTTTGTTCATCTATGTATTGTGTTTTATCTATGATATTGCATGCTCTCCGATGCTAGTGGATGCGTTGCCAAGTAATTATTAGTGTTGTATGAGGTAGTATTTATGCTAGATAGTGGGTTCATGCCTCTCTTGTCTGAGCTCGGGTTGACAGAAACGATTAAGACAAGAGATGTGCTGTTTCCACTAGGGAGAAAACAGCGGTGCGATTTCCTTGTGTTATTTACATTGCTTATATTATGCACTTTGCTTATTGCAATGATCTGTTGCTTGCAACTTAATACTTTTGGGAGATATGCTGGATAGCGATCCCGGGGTGGATTATTAATCATAAATGCAGTTGGATAAACAGTCTATGTATTTTGACATAATGCCGTTATTAGATGAAGCGGTGAACTATATTATTTATGATAGTCTTGCTTGTGCACCTACAATTCTGTCAATTGCCATGTTGTAATTTGTTTACCCGCCATGTATATCTTTTGGAGAGACACCACTAGTGAACTGTGGATCCCGGTCCTATTTTCCTACATTGCTTACAACCGTTTTAATACCTTTTCATCATCATTTCCTCGCTGGTCATATTTCACCCTCATCATATTTTATATCCACACATTTAATTCTTTGTATTCAGCAAGCCGAGAGATTGACAACCTCTCTATTTCGTTGGGCAAAGTAGTTTGATTGTGATTGTGTGCAGATCCACGTTAATCTACCAGCGTCAGAGTAGATTGACACCTCGCAAGGCCTTCTCCAAGTCGTACTGGTTCGATAACCTTGGTTTTGAAATCAAGGGAAACTGCTGCTTTGCTGCATCATACCTTCCTCTTGGGGTTCCCCAGCGAACGTGTGATTCACGTCATCAATCGGCTCTGATACCACTGAAGGGGTTCTTGTGCAGAAAACAAAAAATTCCTACGAACAGAAACCACTAACTAGCCAAGATACTACTATGCAAATATAAAGTAACGGAGGGAATCGGAACACATACCCTCGAAGTCCGAAAGTGTTACGTTCCGATGAACGTTGTCGATGGAGTCATACAACGTCGACCTCAAGGTCGTGTAGTCATACTGGCGATGACGACGGCGAGTGCTACAGTGGGCAGCATCTCGTAGCTCTACACACATCCGGTGTAGACGACGATCCCCCGGCTCCGGTCCAGCGGCAGCGGCGGAAGATGAACAGCTCTAACCGAAGCACCAACAACGCGGCGGTGGTGTAACCTCTCTACCAAAACGCGGCTCCGAAATGCGGAACCATGATCGAGGCAAGAGAGAGAGAATTGGGATGCCAAAAGGAGAGGGGTTGCCCCTCCTAAGGGAGGGGGCCAACCCCCTTGGCTTAGCCATGTGGGACTAAACCCCACATGGCCGGCCGGCCAAGGGGGTTGCGCCGGCCCCTAAGGCCCAGCCGGCTATGCCCCCTCCATGGTGCGGCTCCCTACTCGGGCCGCCCCTTTGGGGTGAGGCCCATATAGGTGGGCTGCTCATTTATTTAATTAAATAAATATATTTAATTATTAATCCCATTAATTAATAATAATACGCATTATTTAATTATCTCTTGCTCCGAAAACCTTTTCGTTGCTCACCGATCTCCATCAGATTCATCTCTCATACTCGGATACATCTTTGGAACCTCTCCGATCATCATCGAGAATATCACGGAATTATTCTAGAGTTGATTTCTCTTATTTCTTCGGTATCGATACTATTCCTAAGCGTCGTCTACCCTTAAGCGTGCCACCCTACGGTTCGGGAACACTCACAGACATGATCGAGACCCGTCTCCAGATCAATGACCATCAATGGGATATGGAAATCCATAATGTCCCTGTGAGTTCCACGATCAAGCCTGTCGTTGAACCTTAACGTTGTATTCCACTCCCTTTGCCGCACGATACCATTTTGTTCGATATCCCCATCTCACTGCCCAACAAAACTCATTTACTCGTCTCACGATATTACATCTCATGACCCAGTCACAAGCTTGCAAGACTTCTGATGTAATATTACCGAGTAGGCCTATAGGTATCTTTCCATCACGCGGATGCGCAAATCCCATTGTTGATCATACGCCTCAACGTATTCCTTCAGGTAATCTGAGAGACACCTTTATGATCACCCTGTTACGGTGTGACGGTTGATGCAGTCAAAGTTCCCCTCCGGTCTAGTGATTAAATATGATCTCACGGTCTAAAGGATTGGTTACTACGTTTCATGTGTTATCGGTTTGAAGATATATACGTGACTGATCCTACTGCGATTAACTTAATTGGGGTGGTGTCGATCATATCACTCTCCATTGATATGACCCCATTAATTGTCAGTTGATATAAATGCCCATGATCAGAAAACCTTGATCATCTGTTGACCAATGGACTAGTTACTCTACTAGGGATTCGGCTAGTCTCAATATCACACGTGTATTAATATTTCCGCTTAATACCGTTATAGGATGATAGAGCCTTATTATGAACATGGGTGGATATGAAAATAAAACTCTTTATTAATTGCCAGTAGGGCATATAAATCCAACATCTCTTTCTTGCCATCTATCTTTCCTCCCACTTATTCATGCAGATGCTTCCCCCCCCCCCCCCCCCCATCGCACTTCCCTAAATATAACCCCACACTTTTGCACAGGTTAGGATTTTCTTATATTTTTTCAAGAAACTTTAAGTTTACAAATAGAATGTGATGATTGACATAGCCCAATCCCTCTTTGAAGAATTTTTCTCTTGGACAAAAAAATGTGGCGCCTGTTGCAATATACCAATATCGAGGGATCTGGTCCATAAGAGCAGGTCAAATGGATTGCACGTATTTATTTTTACTAATCTCTGCTAATTATCTTCTTCATCCATACATTGGACATTGATGCCTGTAACATTGAAACTTGCACAAGAGAAGGGTATAGATTCCCGACATTAAGCAGTTACGATAACCGCGTGATCCACATCCCAATCTGCATAATAAAGCATAAACACATCACATAGAATTGAAGACATGAAATAATCACCACATGTTGAAATCCACGCTGAAAAATTTGTACATAAGCAAACACACTTGGGATACATCAGTTGCAATATTAAAGTCGGTTTTATTTAAATTAAGAACATGATACAACATCCTTTCATTTAGATAACATGATTGGCCCCACCAAGTGATTGTGAGCTACAGTGAACAAGGATAAGGACGTCAACTCCCTTAGGGTAGATGGAACCAATCTGCTGACATGCCATTAACCTCCTGTCACGACTTTGTTGCTCCCAGACACGATATGGTTGCTCCCGGATACCGTATTGTTGCTCCCAGATACAGTATTGTGACTACCGGACACGGTATGGAAGCTTCCAGATACATTATTGTCCTCTCCAGATACGTCATTATCGTTGTCAGTTACGATATGGTTGGTCCCAGATACGACATGGTTGCTTCCGCTTACAGTATTGTCACTTCCAGTTACGATAGTGTTGTTGCTCCCAGACACAGTGTTTCTATTCCCAGATATAATAGTGTTGTCGTTCCCGGCAACAACATTGTTGCTCCCAGATTTGACCATGTTGTTGGTTCCGGATATCGTGTTTGGTTGTTCGTCGAGTGTTCTTCTGTTCTGCTTCACATACAATGGCATGTTATTGCAAGCCATACCAAGTGAATGACCCGTGGTGGCGAGTCCCTCGAGTTGTATAAAACTCTGGGGTACCTCGCCAATCAATGAGTTACCAGAGAGATCCATATAGCAAAGATGCTCAAGCTCACCAATCCACGATGAGATGGTGCCGACCAACCTATTGTTTGCAAGGTTGAGTGACCTGAGCTGCGAGAGGCCCGCCAAGGATGCTCCTGGGATGGGGCCTGCGAGGCCGTGTCCGGGGAGGCACAACGTCGTGACACGGCCACTTGTGCCATCGCAGCCCACACCTTCCCAGCTGCAACACGAGGCGCCAGACCATGTGGCACGGAGGAAGACACCCCCACCACCGCTGAGTTTCCTGGCAAAGCCCCACAGCCCGCGGAGGTCATCAGGGTGGCAAGACATCGCCTCGCTCGCCACCGGCGGGGAGAGGAACGCCAAGAGCAGGAGAAGCAGCCTGCATATCGCCATGGACTATCTAGCTCTGGTATGCTATGTATGCATAGACGCAAGAACTAAGACTATCTTTTTTGGGAATGCTAGTGATTCGCAAGTGTTGTTGTTGTTGTTGTCAAAAACTGGTTGGGTGGTGCATCCCATTTTATAGTGTGTGCGTTCGGAAGCACATGCGTTCCAAGTGGTGGTTAAGTACTAGTTCGTGGCCCACAACTGCCCCCCAATTCAAACTTGGTTTCTGTTATTGTCTGTCGACTGAAATTCAATCTTCTTCTATTACTTATATTATTTCGTGTCATCAGCTAACATGTAGGCACATGAATATTTGAATGATCCCGTGAGTCTACAGGGAGAGAAAATATCATAGGAATTTCGTTATGCAGAAGTGAAAACAAAAGATACCAAATATATATCCAAGTTGATTTGTATGACATGGAGTAATTTCTGGGAAGAGACGACGCATTATGATCAGTCTAATGACAGACTTTTTTTTAAGTCCGCTGGTTACTTCTACCCAATCATAGAAAACTGTGGGAAAGTAATTTTCAAGCGTGAAATAGAGATTTAGAAAGTTGTATTTTCGAGCACTCAAGCGAGGCTACCCAAGCGCACAATGAAGGGCTTATTCAGGCTACCCATGCCTCCTCCTCCCCGAGTGTCGGCCTCCCACTACCACGTCCTCCCTATATATAATAATGTTATACTTACACACGTACAACCTACATGCCACGGTCATGGCAAGATCGAAGTGTATGTTTTAATTTTTCTAAAATATCAGTTGCTATCACCAGTTGGTGAGGTTGGATGGTATATATATTCTATATCTACTATTCATGTCACGGACTCGTGGCATGTAGCGCTCCATAGGACTTTCAAGCCTCTCCGCTTCCGAATGATCCAATTCGAAATGACGGGTCAACTTTCGAAAAGCTGATTTGGATCCTAAATTTTGACAATGATGTATTCTATAGTTTTGCAAATTTCAATCCGAAATGGTTCGTATTTAGGCCTACACTGAAAAAATAAATTCTTTCCAATGTGATTTTTTAGTGAAATATCATTAATGAATTTGAAAAAAAAAAAACGGACTTCATGGATCCCAACCTACAAAACGCTTCTATATATCGCCAACTCTTTACTATGACAACCTATATTGGCGATGTTATGATTCATCCACACACCCTTCCACTAGGTGTCGAGGTATATTTGCCATATTTATTTTAGTGAAGATCTATTTTTTATTCCTAATGATTTAAGAAATAAAATAATATTTTTAAAAGCTCATAATATTAAGTATACACAATCAATGATTTCCCATTTTCCGTGAATTTAGTAATTTCTTGGGGTTAATTAACCCCTGAAATGACTAATGGTTAGCCCAAAGGGCCACGGAGCGGCCCAATCAACCTACAGTGATAGCAAAAAATATTCGTCTGGATTTCGATGATGAACACTGGCCCGGCAGCTTGGATTTCAGGAAACTATGTAGATTTCTTTCCTTTTCAGTTAGCTGTCTGTCCTCCTGGGCAATGTCCAAGTTCAGAATCACCTCATTTGCCACAGATGTGAGATGTGATGAAGCGGGCCTATCAAACCTTCTCCCTGCTCCACTTTCTTGAGGCTTTGGCCGTGCGTGCCAACTTGATGTGAAGAATAATGAATAAGGTTATACTTACACACGTACAGCCTACATGCAAGTGGCTTTGGTCAATGCAAGAAGTGCATGCTTTAATTTTTCTAAAATATCAGTTGCGGTCACCACTTGGTGAGGGTGGATGGTATATTAGGGATATTAGGAGGCCTCTCACTATCTTTCCCGAACTGGCAGTGTTGGCCGTCCGATCTCGTCTTCGATATGTTTTTAATCGTTAGGTTTTGTTGGATACAGAACGGGGCCAAATATCCCTAGGGGCGCTTATCTGCGCATCAAATTGGCCCGATCTCGTGTATTGGGCCCAAAAACTTGGTACATCCCATAAATGGACCAAGGTAAAAGCCTGAAAGGAAGCCGGGGGGCTCGAGCTTCTCACACGTGTCTCGTGGGCCCGTTTCCTTTTCTCCTTTCTGACCTTATCTCTTCGTCCACCTACCTCTGCGCTCCGACCGCAGCCCTCTGCATCTCGCGGCGCCGCCCCTGCAGCTTGCACCGCCGCGACCATAGGAGCTCTCGCTGCAGCGTCGCTCCCTGCTGGTCGCCCCCTTGCGCTCGCTCCGCCCGCTCCTCTCTCAGTTCCTCTTTTCCGTCATGGCTCCACCCGCTCGCCTGCTCCGCCATGGCTCCACACGCTGGTTTGCTCTGCCATGCCTCCGCCCGGTCCTGGGCTTCTTTCGTGGCTCCGCCATGGCGTCCATACTCCCAGGGGAGCAGCGCCATGGGAGCTTGCTGCGAAGCTAGTCCGCCCCCTGCTGTCAAGGGCCACTGCCGCTGCTGCCAAGGCCGGACGTCGGTGCTATGCTGGTCGTCGGTGCCACACCCCGGTAGCTACCAACGAAGGCCGCGCCGCCACGACCACTGCCATCGCTGGTCGCCGCTGCTGCGATAGTATGTCGCCGGTGCTACACGGTCAGCCACCCACGGCGTAGGGGTTTCGTGCGCTTTGGAGACGAGACGATGACGGAGATTTTTCTTTTTTTCTGCAAACTTGGTTGTTGAAGGTCCCACCACGTGGGAGGAGAAAACGCCGTGTTCCTGTACCCGATCCAACCGACGCGCGCGCTCAGCTCGGTGCAATCCGATGGTTCCGATCCCCCGGCTCACCTTCCTTCCATTTCATCTTTCTTGGTTGGCTTTGCTGTACAAACCATGTTGTAACTTCATTTGTTTTTGAAGCCTAGTAAATGGATTTGACTTCTTATTGTCGTTTCAAGATATGAAAAAAAAAACAGAAATAAGACCATGTAAATATGTAATAGATTCATTATCATTTGACCAATCTATTATGAAGAATAACGGCATGAACTGCACGTGATAATAAGAATCAACTATCTTAGAGATGGTCATCGTATGAAAACTTTCTGCATTTACTTGAACTGTCAAAGATGTTCTTACTGACGGTCGTCTATGATATTATGGTGTCTATGATATTATGGTTGTTGAAATTAACTCTAATTTATACAATAAATAGTTGGTGTTCATGTTGAAGAAATTGAAAGAGGAAATAGATCTGTTAGATCGTGATAAACAGAACAACTACTCCCGTTAATTAGTACTATTTTTTGATTCAACATTTCTATGCCATCCTTTCTCAGGTTATATGTTGGAATAGGCTACCACATTTCAATATCCATGACTGGTCATTTGCAAATAGAGTTGAGGAATATTTGGATAATGGGATCTGGACTTTAATTTGCATCTATTGGAATACAGTAGCCTATCTTATATGTGCTTTACGAAACAAATCATACTATTTAATGCGAATTAAAGAGCACGCAATTTTATCATTTACCTAATTGACGGGCGCGGCAACACACGCCTACATTATCTAGTATATTCTATATATACTATTCATGTCACGGACTCTGCGCTTCCGAATAATCCAATTCAAAATAGTGGGTCAACTTTCAAAAAGTTGATTTGGAGCCTAGATGTTGACAATGATGTATTCAACACTTCTGCAAAATTTCAATCCGAAATAGTCTGTATTTCGGTCTACACAAAAATAACAGATTTGGCACCGTTCACCAATTCAATCCATAAATTTTTCGGTTGTACACAATTAAAAACACAGAATATTTCGTATTTTCTTCGTAACGGTGAAAATAATTATTGTCGGCGCAGTGCGGCTGATGCGGAAGAATCGGAACGTCCTGACACTGACACTGTTGTTTCATACTTAACACGCCCCGTCTGATCCTGGGAGAGAAGTGACATGAAGACTGGTCTGAAAGTCATGAAATAATGTCGTCGGGAGTCCTTTGGTGAAAATGTCTGCAAACTGAGAGGACGAGGGAACGTGGAGAAGACGAACGACACCGAGAGCAACATTCTCGCGAACAAAGTGAATGTCCAGCTCAATATGCTTCGTGCGACGATGTTTAGCACTGTCCAGCTCAATAGACTTTAGCACTGCTGTTTTAGCCTTAGTAGCAACAGCACACCCTCGCCCTTAGACGTTTCTGTCACTCGTGCCCAGGAACAAAACGAGGCATGAACCCACTATCTAGCATAAATACTCTCTCTTGGAGATACACACAATCACTTGGCCAAAGTAACTACGCACATCGGAGAGCATGCAAGGACATAAATCAACATATAAGAATCATGCACAATCTGATCATAACTTTATAATCCATCGGATCCCAGCATACACATCACATAGCATTACAATAATAGATCTTGATTATGTTAGGCAGCTCACAAGATCATAAGACATGAAGCACAAGAGAGAGAGACTACCATCTAGCTACTGCCATGGACCCAAGGTCCAAGGTGAGACTACTCACAAATCATCCCGGAGGAAGGCATGGCGATGAAGAGCCCTCTAGGATTGATCTCCCCTCCGGCAGAGTGCAGGGATTTGCTTCAGAATCACCCCCGAATTAGGGTTTGAGGTGACGGCGCCTCGGGATGACTTTTCTGGAAAATAATGGCTGCCCCGTCGTTTTTAGGGTTTTAATGATTTTATAGGCGTCGGAGGGGGCCGAGGCGGTGCCCAGGGGGCAGGGGCGGGCCCCACCCGCTGGTCCAGGGGGGGCCGTGGCAGGCCCGTGGGTGGCCCCCCAGGTCGCCCTCCGTCTTCGTCTTGGCGTAAAAATAATCTCCATAAATTTTGGTCCAATTCCGAGAATATTTCCAGAAGTAAATTCCTGAAACACAAAAACAGCAAAAACAGGGAACTGGCACTGGGCATCTTGTCAATAGGATAGTCCAACAAAATGCATAAAAATGATGTGATATGATAATAGAAACATGTGACAACATCACAAAATTAGCATGGATCACTCAAAAATTATAGATACGTTTGACACGTATCAACATCCCCAAGTTTAACTCCTACTTGTCCTCGAGTAGGTAAGTGATAACAAAATAATTTTTGATGAGACATGCAACCAACATAATCTTGATCAAGATAGTAATGCAAAGCACATGATGTGAATAAGGTGATCCAAAACAATTGTCTATAGTTGACATTAAGTAAACAATGATTAACAAACGCTAGCTAACAAATGCTAAAAACTTTTCATGAATAAGTGCGTTGGAGACATGCAACCATACATAAGGTTTAGAAACAAGAATTGCAAATTATGTCTCCAATGTAATGTATCAATCATTCTTCAAAGCATCTAATTAGTCATTCATGAAAATAGCCAAGCTCAAGTCAAGTGTTCTAATCCATCTATTTCACAAATCAACTGTTTCGAAGTCTACTCAACTAGTGCAAGTAAGAAGTGGCTTTGGCACCAAGATGTTATGGCAAAGAGAACAATGATGGAGGTTTGGAAGGTCAAAAAGAAAGGCTCAAACAGTGGAGAAGGTAACCACAAGACAGAAGGAAGTCCCGTAGTTGACACTGTATGAGGAGTAGTAATTGCCATGCAACGGATGCACATAGAGCTATAAGTGTATGAAAGCTCTCCAATGGAACTAGTGGGGGTGCATCCAACTTGCTTGCTCATGAAGACCTAGAGCTCACTTGAGGAGGCTCATCCTTGGAATATACAAGCCAAGTTCTATAATGTTAGTTCCCCACTTAGTTATACTACTAAAACAACATGAGAACTCTCTACAATGAAGTGTAGGTGCTACTAGCACAAGTGTGGTAAAAAGGATAGTAGTGTTGCTCCCTCTCTCTTTTTCTATTTTTTTGGATTTTGGGTGGCCTCCTTGGCTCTTTTAAATGCTCTCTCATTTGGCCTCCTTTGGGCTCTTTTATTCTTCTTTTTTTTTATTTTATACCTCACTGTAGGAGTAACACTATATATTACAATTGGATCATCACACTTTTTGGTACTCATAACTCATAAGAATAATACATGACGTATAAAAGGAGATATGCATGATCGAGCATAGTGTGAAAAAATGTAAAACATGTGGCAAGCCACGCAGCACACTAACTCAATGATCAAGCAAACTATATGGTAATGAAGAACGACATCAAGTCATGTAAAGTAATGATGGATGTTAAATGGGAATGTATCTCGGAACGGCTATGGAAATGCTGTGATAGGTAGGTATGGTGGCTGTTTTGAGGGAGATAGTTGGCTTATGTATAGGAGAACATGATGAAGTTCTCCCACGGAGTTGGATGTACTCGCGAAGTATGCACCAATATCAATTTGAGAGAGGGCATTGCGCAGAACCGAAGAGGCTAGCAAAATATGGAAGTGGAAGTGCCAAAAAAACCAAAACTCACAATGCATTTCGTATATTGCAAACAACTAGCAGTTTCAATGTTCCACAAATGGTTAGAGACACCCCGAGAGGGATCGTGGCGGCGACACAAGTGCCCCGTTGGCTTCCCCGACCGTTGCAGTAACTACACACTAGGAACTTATTTTCAACTGAGCAGAATTCATGACACATTAGCATTGTTGACTTAGGTTGTTTAGTTCAGAAAAGTATGGCTCCACGCTTTTCTAACACATCTCCACTAATCAGCTCTAACAACATTAACCAACACATTTTAACCATTAGTTATTTTAATGTCTCAAAACAATTGAAAAGTATCAAATGATCTACATAGTGATCTACAAGACTATGCAGGTTTTTTCTACTTCATACCACTACCACATGCATAGCATTTTACCGATCCAACACATTAACCAAGCAACCAAAAAAACTCTAACAAATATAAGTGAAGAACAAGAGAGTTTAACATCAACCACTAGCAGATCTAAATAAGATAAAAGCTAAAAGCGAGAGCTTACTAGCAAACAAACAGTAGCTAAGAATACTCAACAAAATATAAGCGAAGCACAGGAGTATTCAAATGAAAAAGCGGAGCATGTCTCTCTCCCACACAAATAAAGCAAGGATCAAACAAGCATATGATCAGCAAAATAACAAACAAAACTGAAAGTAAAAAGATGCTCCAAGCATAGCACATAATATGTAAAGTGATAAAAACTTAGTTCAGCGAAGACGACCTCATGATAGTCGATGAAGAAGAGGGGATGCCTTGGGCATCCCCAAGCTTTGACGCTTGATAGTTCTTGATATTCATAGGGGGTGCCATGGGGACATCCCCAAGCTTGAGCTCTGATCCATCTTCAATTTTTTTCATTATCCTCTTCTTTGGAACTTAAAAACTCACTTCACACAAAACTTCTCATAAACTGATTAGAGGCTTAGTGCTCATAATTTAAAATGCACATATGTTCAACTCAAGACAAATTGCAAACAATTTATTAGGCATTAGCTACTGTTCACTAAGTCTCAATGTGGCACTCCATCTCTAGAGTATCACATTTGACGATAGTAAAGAGACGAATACAAAATAAAAGCAGAATCTATGAAAATCTGAACAGTCTGTAAAGATCGAATTTTTCGAGGCACTTCTGTAGCTCAAATCAGAAAACTCAAAACTAACGAAAGATAAATAAATGTATCAGGCTTTCTTTCTAAAAAATTCAGAAAAATATAAAATTCAGAGAGTTTTTGGATTTGCGAACAGTGAAGGACAGAAATCTATTTCTGGATAGCAAAAGAACACCTCGCACTTTCAATACATTAGAGGCTAAACTTGGCACAAAAAACCAAAAGAAAAAGATACAATGAAGTTGCTACAGAGGCAACAACTTCAAGACTCAAAAAAATTAAAAAGCAAACTGAAAGTAAAAGATGGGTTGCCTCCCAACAAGCGCTTTTCTTTAATGCCTTTTAGCTAGGCACAATGCCAAATATCAAGTTTTTTCGGAGGCCTTTGCAACATCAAGAGCATAGCTTGACCTTATGATTGATTCAAAAGGAAGTTTTTTTTCTCTTTCTAGGAAAGTGCTCCATCCCTCTTCTGAGGGGAACTGAAATCTTATATTTCCCTTTTTCATATCAATAATGGCACCAACGGTTCTCAAAAACGGTCTCCCCAAAATAATAGGACAAGAAGCATTGCACTCAATGTTCATAACAATAAAATTAACGGGAACATAGTTATCATTAACAACAATAAGGACATCATCAAATCTACAAAAAGGTTTATTTTTAGAAGAATCAGCAAGATGAACAATTAAATAGCACTCTTCCAAAGGATTTAAATTGAGCATATCATAGAAACTTTTAGGTGTAACAGAAACACTAGCACCAAGATCACACAAAGCATTACAATCAAAGTAATTTATTTTCATCTTAATAGTGGGTTCCCATCCATCTTCTAATTTTCTAGGAATAGAAGTTTCTAGCTTAAGCTTTTCTTCCCTAGCCTTGATAAGAGCATCGATAATATGTTTGGTGAAGGCAATATTTAATTTACTAGCATCCGGTGACTTAGCAAGTTTTTGTAGGAACTTTATGACTTCAGTAAGATTGCAATTATCAAAATAAATTTCATCATCTTTAAATACGCTAGGAGGTTCCTCATTAGTAGTTTGGATAGTATAAACTTTAACAGTTTTTCTATTCATTTCAGCAATTCTAGCTTCTTCTTTCTCTCTAGCCCACCTAGCTTTCAAGCGAGCCATCATCCTTTCATTCTCATTAATTTGAATAGAAATAGCATTTAAAGATTCAGTAGGCTTGTCTTGAAGAGGAGTGGTTCTAGTTTTTAAGATTTCAACATCGTGAGCAAGATCTTGCACTTTAGAGACAAGTCTATCCAATTTTTCAAGTTTCTCTTCAACAGTTTTGTTGAAAGATTTTTGTGAAGTGATAAATTATTTTAAAACATTTTCAATATCAGAGGACACATTCTTATTAGGATTATAAGAATTACCATAGGAATTTCCATAAGAGTTGCCATTATTGGGAGGATAAGGCTTATAGTTGTTACTACCAAAATTATTTCGATAAGCATTATTGTTGAAGTTACTTCTATTAAGAAAATTAACATCAACTTGATCCTTTTCTTGGGAAATTAATGAAGCAAGTGGGACATTATTAGGATCAATATGGGACTGATTGGTAGCAAGAATAGACATAATCATATCAACCTTATCACTCAAAGAGGAAACTTCCTTGACATAATTTACCTTCTTACCACTTGGATCTCTTTCGGTATGCCATTGTGAATAATTTGTCATCATCTCATCCAAGAGTTTAGTTGCTGCACCTAATGTTGTGGACATGAAGGTACCTCCCGATGCCGAGTCCAAGAGGTTCCTTGAAAAAAAATTCAAACCTGCATAAAAGGTTTGGATAACCATCGACATAGTTAACACATGCGTGGGACAATTTTTAACCACAAATTTCATTCTCTCCCAAGCTTGAGCAACATGTTCATTATCAAATTGTCTAAAGTTCATAATGTTACTCCTTAATTGTATGATTTTAGCAGGTGGATAATATTTTCTAATAAAAGCATCTTTTAATTTAATCCAAGAATCAATGCTATTTCTAGGCAAAGACAATAACCATTCTTTTGCTCTCCCTCTCAAAGAGAAAGGGAAAAGCTTCAGTTTTATGATGTCACTTTATACCTATTTATACTTTTGCATATCACATAACTCAACAAAGTTATTTAAATGAGAGGAAGCATCATCAGTACTAGCACCAGAAATTGCTCTTTCATAACAAGATTTAACAAGGCAGGCTTAATTTCATAAGATTTTGCTTTAGTAGCGGGTGGAGCAATTGGAGAGCATATGAAATCATTGTTATTAGTGCTAGTAAAGTCACACAACTTGGTGTTTTCAGTGGAAGATATAATGATACAATAAAATAACAAGACAGGAATAAAGTCTACACTAATTTTTTTAGGTTTTAAAATTTTGCAACAAGAAAAATAAACTAACGAGAAATAAAACAAGCAAGACAAAAACAAAGTAAAGTGATTGAGAGTGTGAGACTCCCCTTGCTGTAGCTCCAAGATCCCTGGCAATGGCGCCAGAAAAGAGCTTGATTGCTACTGATGAAGAGTTGGGTGGTGCCCCAAGCGACGGCGGAGATGTAGCAAGTAGCAGTTTTCCGTCAATAACGAACCGAGGTTTATCGAACCAGTAGGACCTTGAAATCAACAAAAAAGTGAATGTTGAAGATCTATGGTGCTTAATCTTCAACAGACGTGGACCTGCACACACTCAACCAAAATACTTTGCCCCCAATGGCGGAAAGGTTGTCAATCTTTCCGGTCTCATAGAAAACAAAGCGGTTAATTGTATAGTGAAATAGATGAATTATGAAAATGGACCAGATGAGTAATGATGGTGAAAATTAGTGAATAAAGGTTGCAATCAATGTAAAAAGATGGACCGGGAGCCATGGGTTCACTAGTAGAGTCTCTCAAGTAAATAGAACGTTCATATGATTGGTAAACAAATTACAGCTGGGCAATTGACAAGATTATAACACAAACTTAATCTAGCTATGACAAAGAGAACATGATAATATTTAAGTAGGAATCACGACATTGAACAAAGACCGTTGAGTCCAACTGCATCTTTGTCTAAAAAGTCCACCGTGAGATCACTATCCAGCTTGTCACCCATCGGTATTAAGTTGCAAGAAAAAAAATATTTGCATTAAGTAAAGCGCATGAAGTTAGAAATATTAAATATCAAAATATACTTTAACACCGCTGTCTTACCCTTAGTAGCAACAACACACCCTCGCCCTTAGACGTTTCTGTCACTCGTGCCCAGGAACAAAAGGGGGCATGAACCCACTATCTAGCATAAATACTCTCTCTTGGAGATACACACAATCACTTGGCCAAAGTAACTACGCACATCGGAGAGCATGCAAGAACATAAATCAACATATAAGAATCATGCACAATCTGATCATAACTTTATAAATCATCGGATCCCAGCAAACACATCACATAGCATTACAATAATCGATCTTGATCATGTTAGGAAGCTCACAAGATCATAAGACATGAAGCACAAGAGAGAGACTACCATCTAGCTACTGCCATGGACCCAAGGTCCAAGGTGGGACTACTCACAAATCATCCCGGAGGAAGGCATGGCGATGAAGAGCCCTCCGGGATCGATCTTCCCTCCGGCAGAGTGCCGGGATTTGCTTTAGAATCACCCACGAATTAGGGTTTGAGGTGACGGCGCCTCGGGATGACTTTTTTATAAAATAATGGCAGCCCCGTCGTTTTTAGGGTTTTAGGGATTTTATAGGCGTCGGAGGGGGCCGAGGCGGTGCCTAGGGGCAGGGGCGGGCCCACGCGCGGGTCCAGGGGGCCGCAACAGGCACCTGCCTGTGGCCCCTGGGTGGCCCCCAGGTCGCCTTTCGGTCTCCATCTTCGTCTTGGCGTAAAAATAATCTCCGTAAATTTTGGTCCAATTCCGAGAATATTTCCACAAGTAAATTTCTGAAACACAAAAACAACAAAAACAAGGAACTGGCACTGGGCATCTTGTCAATAGATTATCCAACAAAATGCATAAAAATGATGTGATATGATAATAGAAACATGTGATAACATCACAAAATTAGCATGGATCACTCAAAAAATATAGATACATTTGACACGTATCAGTTCACCTGATGCATGTAAAATGCATACATGAACTTTGCATTATATTACTCATATTTCAATCATATTTGCATCAGATAAGGGTTATATCATTATTTTATAATGATTTTGGGAAGATTTCACAGTTTTCCTATTTTTCTGGAATTAACCCTGCACTGGCAGAAAACCCTATTTTCTATATTTTGATGTTTCAGGGACCCAAACGACGACCAATTGACCTGAAAATTTTCGAGGATCATTTTTTGGAAGGAGCAAAGCGTAGGAGCGAAGGAAGCGAAAAAGTGGAGGCCCGAAGGCCGAAAGAGGGTGGCCCATGCGGCCAGATTCCTTGGCCGCGTGGGACCACTCCTCTGGGCCCTCGTGGCTCCGTTGCCGTCGATCTTTCTTCCAGAAGCTTCGTCTTGATCTAAAAACGACTATAAAAATAGTCTCCCGATGCCTTTCGGAGGAGAGGCCGCCGAAAACACAGAAACACCAAAATANGGAGGTGTGGAGGCAGAGCAATGTGATGTGCATCAGGAGTGTGGAGGCAGAGCACAATGTTGATGTGCAGCAAGGAGGTGTGGAGGCAGAGCAACAATCAAAGAAAAGGGGAAGAGAGCAACCAGAAGATACAGCTGATCCGCCAGGGCCATCAAAAAGAAAACGAAAGCCAAGTCTCAAAGTAAGAGAGCAACAAGAAGCCGATGAACTATATGCACACATGCGAGAGAAAGCTACAACATTTGATGAGAATGGAGATATTGATGATCCAACTATTTTAGAAGTAGGAATTTCCATCACTTTTACAGAATTTACTTGCATTTTAGAAAGATTTCCATCAATTTTAGTGAATTTTATATAATTATCGATAATTTCCATGAATTTTCCAGCAAATCGTCCCAACAAACACCTTGTTCCTGCTCATGATCCCTCTCAGCTCAAGAGCACACTTGTCTACAAATTGTAACGTGATGTAAGTTTCTTATTTGGACTATCTGCCATTTCTTTTCTATTTTTTACACTTGTTCAACATGTTATCCTATTTCATTCAGGCGCCAACAAGGGCAGCATTTCATCAGCAAGAAGAAATGCCTGAGTCTGCTTCATGTTCGAAATAGGGACCAAATCCCTCCTGTTGGCAGAACAACAACTGCATTGCAAATCTGGAGAGATACGGCAATAGGACAGGCTGGTAGCAGCAGCAGCTAGAGGAGGAAGAATGATACGAGGCAGAGGTAGAGAGAGAGCATCAGGAAGAGGTAAAGGTTTTGGGAAGAAAAAAAGGAGCAAAATGGCTATTGTTTGGCAGTGGAGACGCCGGCAACTCCGACCAGCCTCTGGCTCAAGTACCTCCAAATATTGAAGAATATCAGTCTGTCGAGGTGAACACAACCCAGAATGCACCTGGTGACCTATCTGATTGATCAAACAGATGTAATTAAGTAAACCTTTTGGAAACCGTTGTAATGGAGTAGAACTAGTTTGCTTGAACACTGTAATCCAGTAAACCTCGAGTAATCCTTTTGAAAACTGATGTAATTCAGAAACCTGACTGAATTGAGTGCAACATCTGAAATGTGAGTCCAAGTTTGCTTGAGCTTTGTTGTGAAATGTGAGTCCAAGTGCTGTCCAAATTGAGTGCAACATCTGAAATTCTTCATACACACATCACACTCATTCTATACATAGCGAAATTCAACATCTGACATACACATTTAAGTTCATACATAGCGAAATTCCACACTTCAGTTCATACAAACCGAAATTCAACACTTAAGTTTTGATGTACACAAATCACAACTCAATTCTGGATACATAGAAGTACTCAGTTACGTACGACACAACGAAACAAAGCATTACATTTGCAAACTCATGCAAATCCATTGGCACCAGGGCCTGTTCCATCGACCTTGCCGCGCCAAGTCTTGAAGATGTGGATGTGGCTCAGGTCTTCGTCCTCATCAAGTAGATACTTCTCTGGCAGGTCCTCACATAGCAGATCACCACGGTCGATCACATCCTTCATGTGCATGATCAGTTCATACTCCATGGTGGCCTTCTTGGTAGGGGAGCAAGGCGGTGGTGGCGACTCGACGTCCTCGTCAGTATCAGGATCACTAGGAGGCAGAATTGGTGCCGGGATCGTGACCGTCAGTGACTTGGGGACAGAGCAGGGGTTACGCAGCCACGCGGTCACCGGCACCACCCAGCAATCTGTCGCTGGCAACATCTCGATAAGCTCACCGTCGAGAGCCGCAAGCACAAGGTTCACGGCCTGCGGCTCCTGGGCCTCCTTTGGTAGGCCCTCGATGCTGAGAGTGGTCTTGTACTCAAACTTCCCAGGCTTGCCACGCCCGCAACGGCCCCAGCGGCGGAATCAGATGCGCGTGTCATCGCAACGCAGGTCCGACATCACGACACGACTACAATCTTCCTCCGAGTCGAATCTGACAAAGAATGGTAAGGTGGGCAAGTTACCGCCACCTTCACGGCTGACTGACGAACACCACAGTCGACCTCCATAGCAGCCAGCAGTGCTGCTGCCGTCATGCGCAGCTCCCCTTCCACCGTGGCGAACAGGATGTGGCCACGTTAGCTTTCCTCTAGCGCCGCCATTCCCGCCGTGCGTGCCAGCACGATGCGGCCGCTGTCCGGGCGCATATCCGGCTCACCACGCCGCCACACGTCCTGCAAGAACGACTGGAAGTCGTGGATGCGAGACCAAGGCACCGTCCTTCCGCCACCCACAGCCCCGCCACCGCCGATGACTGAAGACTCGCCGCCGCCGGCCATGGTCTCGATTTGGGAATGACCGAGGGCTAAGGTTAGTACTCGCTCGATTTGGGAACGATAGTGGTCAGGGACAAGATAATGAGAAAACAGTGAGCTCCAGGGGGTGTTCTGCAAAAAAACAGCCCCCGCCCGGCCTCACGTGCACCTCACGTGACGTCTAACGGTGCCACGTCAGCAGTTTCACGGCGGAACAGACGGACTGACGAACATGTCGAATCTGCACAACTTCATGACCAATAGCTTGCATTTTCCCAGTTGGTGACCAATCCGCTCCTTCTCGGCAACTTGATAGACCGCGTGCCTCAAATCGGAGGCCGGCCCGGGCACTAACGGGCCCGTGCCGCGGTACGACCCGCTTAGTTCCGTGCCGTGCCGTGCCTGGACCGGGCCAAATTCTCCGTGCCTCGGGTCGGCCTAGTTCACACGGCCCATTTGGCCACCTATACTGATGAGGCACCGATGGATCACTGCCCCGTGGATGATATCAGGTAGAAGAAAAGTTGTGAGCTACATGTGGGAGTGAGGAACTTATCCTTGAAGGTGGCGGACGGCTATGCTTTAACTTGTGAATCTACAGCACTGTGGCATTGCAATGCGATTCCAGATGGCTATGGTCGTGTCGGTGTGGATCAACTTGTACCGGGATATGAATCACTGGAGCTTGACATCCCTGGAGCTGATGATGAGAGGACACTAGGAGACGTCGGGGGTGGTATCATTCCATGGCGCAAGAAATACATTGTGTTTCCGGGCTCGGCGCCAAGGCCACCATCATCTCCTCCGAGTCACGATTCACCACCTCAAAGTCCACATGATGACGAGAGGGACGACCACCACAACACGAGTCCATCTCGATCTCTGCCGCCGCATCAGCCGACTCCTCAGCCGACTCTGCCGCCTCCGCCCACTAAGGCTCAGGGCCAAAAGGGGAAGCGCACCGCTTCGTCGATGGGTAACCGACGCGGACCCCGAGAGGAGCCCCTCCCAAGAGTACCGCCGGCTCCTCCCAAGAGAGCTTACGACCTGACTGTTGAGGAAACTGCCGTGGTCATGGACGCCGACGTGAAAAGACAGCTTGCACCGAGAAAGCCCGAGCCAAAGCAAAAATTTGATCCGCAAAGCATAAAGTGGGCTAAGAACTTTATTGAGCATCCATCGCAATTTGAGATAAATAAGCCGGATGACTATTTACGCTGTATGAGGAGAGCTAGCTCCCACACGACGAGAAGTAGTAGTGCCAGCAGGAAAAGAGACGTTGCCCAGCTCGGAGAACAGGCAAAACAGTCGATCTCCCCGCTCAAGGTGTTACCCACTCATCAGGGCTTCGCGGCGGACATTGCTGTACCACCCAGTATGATCTACGCGACGGAATTTGCTGCAGAAGTTGGTATTACTCTTTCTCAACTGGAAGGCAGACATATCCCCGAGTTGGATCAAGAATTATGGAAATGGGAATACGGGAAGTCTCTGCTGCCACCTGATCAGATCAAGCTTCTACCAACACAAATGCGAAAACTGCATAACTGGTACTTGCAAGTCACAAAGGAAGAGCGAATAATGATCCTTGTGAAAGTTACAAATGAGCATTACATAGGTGAAGACCAGGTACAATTTATTTTCAAGAACTCTATATGTTTTACAAGCTTGAAGCCCTCGACTTGAGTCTTGTCAGTACCTATTGTCTATAAGTGATTCAATTCATTTATTTCTATAATAAAGTCTCTAGCTCAGCTCGTTCATTGCCTGTAATTATGCTCACTACGCTATTATGCAAAATGAAGAGTGATGAATGTGACCGAAAAGGAATCTTCAACATTGGGTTTGTTGACCCAAAACGAATTAATGAAAAATTGCTACACGACTTCGCCAAGTAAACGGAGCACAACTTGCTAAGGTACATACAAAGGCAGCATTACAAAAAGAAGATATTGTTTCCTTACAACTTCGAGTAAGAGTGTTATTGTCTTGTACACACTAATTTTTGCTTACTCGATGTTAAGTGTAACTGATGAGTTACTCATGTATATAAACGTACACAGCTTCCATTACATTCTGCTAATCATTGAATATGACGCTGGAAGATTTGAAATCTACTACTCATTGGCGAAATCCGAAAAGAAGTACAAAAGCATTGAGAGACAATTTGCTACCCCCGCATGGGTAGATACACACCCATGCGTTATACGGAGATGCAAGCCGTATGTATCCGTTTTAACTTATTTTCCTAGTAAAACACGGATATTTGGTGTGCAAAACTGGTTTCGGAATTTTCAAAAAAATATTTTTGGTCGTCATTTTAGCTTTTTTCACAGTTGACTTTTTGTTGACTTTTGGGTCAAACTTTACTAAAAAAATCACAGCGGATGGAAAAAAATTCGAAAAAATTTCAAAATACTTTTTAATAATTCTATCAACTCTACTAGTGACATCCCCCTTGTCTACTTGAGTAATCTCATTTTACCGTTGCATATACGTTTCGGTCAAACTTAGGGTGTGTAGCTACCATGGGGGTAGCAAGTCTTTTCCGCAAAAGCATTATAGATGCGCTCCAAAGGTAATTTTAATCATTACGCACTATATCGGTCTCTTTTGTTCATTTTCTGAGATATCAAGTAACTAATAACTCATTTATTTATTTTTTTGCCGGGCAGGATTTGGAAAATTTTCACCAAGAGGACACAGGGTGAATATAAAGAGGAGCTTAGTTTTGATCATGTCAAGGTAAGTAGTACGAGATAGGTCCGCACATCTCTTTAATTCTAATTTCAATACCATTATATCATGCTTGATTATTATTTGATTGAATTCTATTCTCGTAAAGTGCGAGAGGCAGCCACAGGGGAGCCATTTGTGTGGATACTTGGTTTGCGAGTGGATTCGTGGGGAGGTCAGTGAGCGGAACGTAGCGACATTTTTAGAAGTACGTGAAAAAATATATTCACAATTTTATTTTATTACCATAAATTGTGTTGAGTGTCATTCATAATTTTTGTTATGATGATTGATATTCATATTGATCCCTTTCTTCTATAGATGGATGAACTGCGGAGAAATCTGCAACCAAAGGAGCGCTTTGTAGCAATTCAAGAGGAAATTGCGGGATTTTTTATGGACCATGTCATAAACCCAAAGGGAAAATACAATTGCACCGTATAGACGGGCTCTAGTCCTGGTTATGATTTCCATGTAATCGAATAGACGGGCTCTAGTCCCGGTTATGATCTCCATGTAATCGAATAGACGAGCTAGCTCCAGTCCCGGTTGTGATCTCCATGTAATTAATTAAATGATTGAATTCTCATAAAGAATAAAGTATATTTTTATTAGTTAGATATTTATTTTATGAACATTTTGATATGCTATATGCATTTTTCTGATTTGTAATTAATTAACCATATATTTTGCAAGATTGGTCATAGTTTTAAATATTCAATAAGGCGGGAATTAAAAAAAGCCAGAGCCTGCCACGTGGGAACATCTCTAGTCCCGGGTCGTATTACGAACCGGGACTAAATGTCCTCGACCACGCGCTCAGACAGCGGCCACGTGTGAAACTTTTTTGTCCTCGGTCAACGTAACTGAACCGGGACTAGAGGGGGGCCTCTAATCCCGATTCCGTAGTCCCGGGTGTCAGGCCGGGACTAGACGTCCTCCTGGCCCGGGACAAAAGCCCTTGTTTCTAATAGTGTACCTAGTTTAGTTACCTAAGAATCAGTGATGGGTTCTTCTTTTTTACGTAAGAATCACAAACATGAACCTAGTTTAGCTTCCGGACATCAAAGGTGATCAATATATCCCGTGTTGCTAGGTAAAGCTGTACTTCAACAGGATTGCACGTACAGGAAGTATAGAAAGCAACGTTCAGTTGAAAGTCTACGGAGCAAGCCAATAAATATAATCAATCAATAAAGTACAACGAGATATATACTCCATCCCCATCGAGAGAAAGTGATAGTAGTAAGAACGAACGATGAGGAAAAATGAAGCGAGTCCTTGTCCGAATGTCACACACTGATTGGCCGTTAGTATAAAAAATGGTTCGAGCACGTGCGGTAACAAAAGTCAAAGTAGTTACACCAATGTTTCGTTTCAATGATTATTAATCATTCTTTCACGAATACTGGAATCTGCTGGACACGTATGGATCCATTGGTTTGGTTTAACTTGAGGTAGACTTGACCCACATATGAGTAGACTTGGTACTACATAGGATTGTTCTCCAAGGTACTAGCTAGAACATGCATGCATATCAAGAGAAGCAATTAACTCAACCACTTAATCCTTTTTTTTTTTTGAGAAAGACACACGAAAGGCATCTCATCATATCTGATACCCTGCTCCGTTCCAAATTATAAGATACTAGTCGTCAACCCGTGCATTCGCACGGGGGCTATCAGTATATTGAAAATCTATTGGTTTAATAAAATTGTGGAAACAACACTAAGGAGTCAAAAGTTATGTGGAAATTTTACAATTTAGTAGGAAGTCATTTGGTTGAAAATTGTTAACCAAATGAACCTGAACAAATATTTTGAATCACGGAAGTACATGCATGTTTTAAATTAACTTTTAAGTAATATACTAAAATCTAAAAAACGTTCTAAATCCCAGAAAGATTTGTTCCCAGCTCCATAAAAAATTGTACATTTTTATTTGTATCAACTTATTTTGCATATTTATAACTACTTTATTCGAAAAAGTAGGATACGAAAATAATGAGGAGATTAGCTTTCAAAAATTAAATTGCTGATCATAATATATGTATCTCTGGGTGCAAAATTTATCTAGAAACAAAAGAATAATTCGCCATCCAACATAATACCATCATTCGTTGGACATAAAAAATAATGACAGGATCAGCTCCTAGAATTCATACTGGTATTAACTTTACATATGCATCTTTCCTTCAAAACTTACAACAGCAAGAAAACATTTCTCCATCAAAAAGCAATATAATAATCTTACTTATAGTGTCATATCATGTCTTTAAATGTGATTTCTTTCAGTACACAGGAAAATTTGAACCGAGAAAAATATTACTGCTGAGAAAGATGAGATGCTCAAAATTAGAAAGCACTACATTGGGTGGTGTGTTTAACTCTACATGACTATAATTTCGAGGTAACAGGATCCAATGTGCCAAAAGTCCGTGGTATAGAGTTTTTTTTTAAGGTGCCATGAAATCTACCTAATAAAATCTCCATATGAGTAGGAAATAGTGACTTAAATTTCTATAAAATTAACTGAGTACCTTGTGTTTTTTTAAACCTTTTTGCAGTTTACACGGTGAGAACAAAGAAAATACGTGAGCAGTATCATGCTTACACTACAGCTCGGACAAATAATGTCGATTATTTTATTCTATTAGATTATTTAACAAAAAAGTAGAATTAACATGAAATACATATATACCTCATTCCAGTAACCTTGAAACTTATTAATGTATCAACCGATCCGAATCTCAACATACTACTTGATTTTCCCTTATATTCACGTGTACCACCCTGTTCCGAAAATTTAAAAATATAGTGACATAAAAATTCAGTGCAACAGGAGTATTATTGAAGTTTTGCCGGATAGTTTGCAATTAAATTTACTGAAATATAAAGACATGTAGTGAGAGGGAATCAATGTACATACATCACGTCCATGTCTCTACTACGTACCGTAAAAACAAAATACTGCTTTTACAACAAATAAAAATTCTAGGGTTGAATCCTACCGTCCGTGAAAGAATGCGTGGTCTCACCTTTAGCAGATCGATCAGCAGATGGTTCGGATGAAAAAGAGAAGACCACATTGCTTACCTTAGGGAGTCAATTCCTGCAAACGCTGCTGAAAATTGCTGCACAAATCTGACGTGGACAGTGTTATTAAACTACTTCTGTTGCTGCCATGGATACGCCGAGCTGCAAAATTTATATGAGCCGGCCGAGAAGCTGCGGGGAGGCAGAGCCGCAGAGGTTGCCTCTTCGCCATGAACTTGCCCCGAACCAACGAAAAAAATCAACTTTTTGTTGCCAGATCTAGGAGAAGCTGCGCGCTTGATTTGTTTTTCCGGTAGAAACGGGTAAGATACCAGGGAACGACGTGCCTACGACGGGAGGGGATATCTCATGCTCTTTAATTTTTTCCCGATAGAAACGGGAAGATACCATGGAGAGCACGACTGACGTGCATACGACCGGAGAGGTCCGAGGGATATCTCCTGTTTTAATCCAACGGGGATAAACACATCGTATATTAATCGGATGGACTGTGTTTCTTAAACTCCAGGATTAATGTGGTGGCTCCTATGGTGCCTCCAATTAGTAAATATATAAGATTTTAAATATTATAATTTAAACTACATTGCAGATGATGGCGGTGACGGCTAGGGTCTAACCCTAGCTATTTCAACCACCTAACCCGATCCACTAGAAGAAATATGTCAACTAGTGAACTTCTGTCAGTGACCCTGAAAAAATTTGTCATAGATCTATGATTATTTAGAACCAATTGGTTGTAGGCTGTTTGGGAGGGTCCAAACCTGAAAACATAACGACAGTCTTTTTACACAAACTAGTCACAATGAAAACAACACAGGTTAGCTTCCCTATTTTTACCTGATCACGACCATTTTAAATGGTCATGCCGATGTGTGAAAATGATGGGGCGGTCACCTCGGCAGTTTCTCCTATATGTCATGTCCATGTGTCAATTCTCGCTTACGTGGCATGTCAATGTGTCAATTTAAACCTACTACTGACAGGTGGGACCCGCACATTGACTTGTTAACAATGAAGTCCAACTACACCACGTGTGCAATGACAAGTCTGGCCTACCACAAGTGGGACCGGACATGTGTGGGACCCATCCCGCTGACAAGTGGGACCCGCCATGTGGGAGCCACCCCACTGACCTGTGGGATCCGTCCGGCTGACGTGGACCCATCATGTGGGACCCGCCATCCTGACAAGTGGGACCCATCCATCTGACATGTGGGACCCGCCCTACTGACCCGTGGGATACGTTATATGGGTCCCGTTATGTGGGACAAGCGAGCCACACAACTCCAATTTTATTGATCTTAAGCACACTAATTTTATTTAATTATTGGACTTGTGATTATTTACTTGAGTTGGATGGTTTGACTAAAATTTCTGACTGAACATTCTTGTTGTCAGGTTGCAATATTCGTTGTTGAGGCTGCTACTGCTGTGACACAAGAGATCAAAAGAAGCCTGAGATAACTACATTTTTAGTTGATATAGCCACCATGATTTGGTGCTTGTGTATCTGTTCTTGATTGTGGATCTACTGTAATTATACTTCTTCCTGCTCTCTTACTGCGGAGATGTAGATGTGTTGTTTGTGAATATTTGGTTGAATTATTTCTGGATTTAATTATTTAATTGAGAGAATTCTTGATTGTTTGCTGTTGAGAGGTGTCAAATTGAATTCGTGAACTAAACAGATCAAACTGTCTACTGGAACAAATATTATTGGGTCTCTAAGAAGGCTACGACCCAAAATATTGGAATGGAAATTTGTGTATTTATGAAAAATCGGGATAAAAGGGCTGGACGAAATGTATAGCAGAAAGGCCAGGGCCTAGAAAATAAATTTTCAAATTATTGGGTGTGGCCCATGTAGCTGACCAGAATTGACGGAAAAACCAGGTGAATGGACCGAATTACTGGGCTTGGCCCAATTAGACGATTGAACTAGACCGGGCTGATTCTGATCTACGACCATTTCATTTGGTCACTATTTTGCCACGTTGGATCTGATGTGGTTAGGTCAGATAGGCAGTGACCAAATAATTTCGTCACAAAATCTATGACCTTTTTTTGTCACAGACATCTATGACCAATTCCCAAAAAAGGTCAAGCAGTTTCATTTGTGACGCTCATCTTTTGACCAACTGTTTTTGGTCATAAAAAGGTCAGAAATGAAAAAACGTGACCTTTCAGTGACCAATATGGAGGGTCACTAGATAGCATATTTCTTGTAGTGATCATGGGCCAAGGAAAATATGGGTCAATAGAGGAGACATAAGAATTTAGTAGCGAACCACTACGGCCGCTAGGAAAGGGAGACAGAAGAGCGATCCAGATTAGATTTTCTATTCCTCTCCCCGTTGACGCCCGATGTTCTGTCCCACTCCAGCGGCCCTTAGGGATTTGGAGGTGCGATGGACCATGACCCCTCAATGGCGAGAGGGTTTCAGTTCTTGTTTTTTCGGAGTTCTTGTGTCTTCTTTGAGTGAGGTGGCAGAGAGATTCTGAAGTCGGAATAATGTACTCCCCGCCTTATCCTCGACCGGTGGTGAGTCTAGAGTCTAGCGCTAGTGAAGAGAGTGTGGAGTCATGTCTCCCGCGGTTTTTTGGGATCTAGTCGGTTTTCTTATCCATTGGTGTGGTTGCGGTCTGACTTTCCCGATTTGCAACATCGAAAATAGATTTTACAGGAATATGAATTAATTCAAGTCTTTAGTTGTGTCTTATAAGTGGATGTGCTAGAGCATCCCCACTAGCACCCCCCAAAAGCACCCCCCCAAAGGCCTGCAGGGAGTGTGGGACATGAAAATGGCCACACTGGCACCCCCAACGGTCCTGCCCGACCCGATTTTTGTCTCGTGCCCCAGAGCGGGCCTCCAAACTTGGGGGCCTGTTCGGGGTGCCGGACAACATCCGAACAACGCCTCCGATAGGTAGATCCCACATGTCATACACACAGAACGACATAGGCCGGTAGTCATTTTCACCCCCACACTATCCTCATGTTTCTCATGTTTGGTGATTCGTGCCACCGCCGCTACCCCTTGCCGTCGCCATCTCCGCTACCCCTTGTCGCTGCCTCCACGACACAGTCCTCCGAGTCGCCACCGCTCGTAGGCACGCCCGACTATTGTTCCGCGCCAGCACAACTATTCCTTACAGGGTGCGATTAATTTATCCCTCCCGCACGCCCGTAAGGTGTTCAACTGTTTGCCAACAAATTGTTTCTTTGTTGTTTGATTGTTCTTTGATTGCTGTTCAATAGGATATGGATATCGACGATGAAATTATATTTCATCAAATGATGGAAGAGGAGGCCAACCTTGTCGATGTTGATGACGAGAATCAGATGGTTCACGCCGTTCTGGCTACGCATGAGGAGCTGGATGTTGATACGTCGCAAACGTATCTACTTTTCCAAACACTTTTGCTATTGTTTTGCCTCTAATTTGCATGATTTGATTGGAACTAACCCGGACTGATGTTGTTTTCAGCAGAATTGCATTTGGTGTCTTGTTTTTGTGCAGGAATAAGAAGTTTGCAGAAAATTCCCGAAAAATTGGAAAAAGGACTTTTGAAGGAAATAAGCCACGGAGCCAAGAGGGCTCGCGGAGAGGGGTCGCCCCTGCCTTTGGTGCGCCGCCTACGGGCCCCCTTTGGCACATAACCTCCTCGTGACCTAAAACGAGGAACCCCCGACCACTTTTCCCAGAAATGATACGGAGCTCCGCCGCCACCTCGAAACCTAAATTCGTGGTCCAGGATCGCTGTTCCGGCACCCTGCCGGAGTAGAGATCGCCGCCATCATCATCGCCAACGCCTCTCCATCAACCATCCATGATTCCCCCATCCATGTGTGAGTAGTTCCCTGCTGTAGGCAAGGGAATGGAAGGGATTGAATAGGATTGTGTCGACACCCCACCCACCGGGGGTGTCACGATCGACGAAAGTATGGGCCGCCGAAAATGTCAAGACTCCAGGGGGCTGCGCGAGAAGGGAACGAGAGGACGGCTCGCTCGGGGGCTCTGCTCGGGAAGGTAGGCTAAGAACAACTCTTGGCGCAAGCTCCCTGCAGCATGCCAGCCAGCCGGTGGGTTGGTCGGCTGGGCGGAGTCAGACAAGACGACCTGCCTGCCACATTCAGAGGGAAGTCACGACGCGTGGAAGGCACGAAGATGAGCTGGCATCCGACCGCCTCCTAGTGGTGACACCCGTCCCCTGAGGTGGCAACGCTCCTGCAAGGTGTCACCCATGCAGGTGCCGGAGCTGGGGATGACTTCGCCGGTATAAAAGAAGAAAAGTAGAGAGAAAAGAAGGAGGCGTCTTGGAAAAGGGGAATCGAGAGGCAAAAGAGAGACAGTAGAGAAAAAGATAGAAAGAGAGGAAAGGAGGTGAGAAGTAGTCCCCAGGAAGGAGAGCCAACCGAGGGAGAGAGAGAAAGAGTGATTCATCCACTTGTACTCGTTCGCCACCATCACCAAATCAATACCAGATCAGACATGCAGGACGTAAGGCTTCATCTCTGGATGGCCTGAACCTGGGTAAAACTCTTTGTGTCCCTTTCTTCTCACGTCGCGACTACATCAGCATCAACATCGTCCACGACAATCGGATCAGCAGAGGCGACGCAGGAGATCCCCAGTGCCCACTGCCGAACAACGACAGGGGAGCACGTCGACCTCTTCGGTGTCTGTGTTTTGACATGTGACAGATTGCTCATGTAATTCGATGCCAAATTGTTAGGGCATGATGTCTAGTATCCTCTATTTGTTCTAATCGTCGTTGTTGCAACTAGTTGTGCTTAATGCTTGACACTTAGGGCCCGAGTGCCATGATTTTAGATCTGAACATGCCATGTTCTTATGAGTATAATTGATGTTTTGGATCATATCTACTAGTTGTATGCACCCGTTGTTATCCGGAACCGGAGACCCCAAAGTGACAGATTGGGGTATCAAAGGGAAAGGGTAGCAACTTGAGGATTACATATATTCACTGTGTTAATGCTTTGCTCCAGTGTTCTATTAAAAAAACACCTTAATTGCCATTAGTTCCTTTATTGGCCCGACTGAAACCGGATGACAGGATAAAAGATGCCATGCAATTTCTGCAAGCACGTACGGCTAAATTATTAATACATGCCTATGACTGATTGATACTTGGATGCTACATTATTATTATTTGTTCGCATTGTGCCCTGTTATGATTATTACATGTGCTATCTTATTCATGCAACACCCATCTATCCGTCCCTATGCCTGCGGTGTTTTAATCCTGCTGCTTACGATCGTTGTTCTTACTGTCACAATTGCTACTGTAATTTTACTGTTGCTGTTACTACTCTACTGCTGTCACCACATTGTCGTTACTACTGATAAATTGTGTCAAGTGAGTTTCCTTTCAGGTGTGGTTGAATTGACAACTCAACTGCTAAGGCTTATAAATATTTTTTGGCTCCCCTTGTGTCAAATCAATAAATTTGGGTTTTACTTCCCTCGAAGACTGTTGCGATCCTCTACACTTGTGGGTCATCAAGACTATTTTCTGGCGCCGTTGCCGGGGAGCATAGCTCTATTTATAAGTTCACCTAGGAGTTATTCTGTCTGCTGCAATTTACTCTTCATCATGAAGGATAGGCGTGATCCTAAGTATCCGATACTACCTTCTACCACAAGGAAAGGTACTGCTCTGAGCTCTAAAGCCGCTTTTGATACACCTACTGTTTTAAATAAGCTTGTTACACCACCATCACACCACCACACTTCACATACTACTTCTGTTGGTTCTGATGCTGTGAGTGATGAATTTGATGATGCTTCTATTGTACTTGATGAATCTGGCTTATTAGGTCCTTTTCTGGATACTCTTGTTGCTAAATCTAAAGAAATTGGGTCTGTTAAATTTCTAATGAAAATGTCGTTACACCTATTGTCTCTCCTGAGAAAGGGAATTATGGAAGTAGTTACCCTGATGATGCTTATATTGATGTTGATGATGAGTTTATTAGAGAATGCATGGACTGTGATACTTCTAATGATCCCGATGCTTTAAAAAGATTGCTTGAAAAACATGCTATGAAAAATAAGTTTGTTTCTGATCATGAGTTTGCCACTTCTCCTATATGCATAAAAGATGATGATTTTGATTTCTCTGTTGATCTTTCACTTATATCTAATGTTGAGTCTGAGCCTTTTTGTGGAACTAAAAATGATGATGCTATAGAACATATGAATAAGCTTGCTTCACTTAGTTCTTTATTTTCTAATGATAAGAAGATACATCGTTACTACTTAGTAAAGTTGTTTCCTTTTTCATTAAAAGGTGATGCTAAGGTGTGGTTTAATAGTTTAACTTATGGTTCTATTAAAAGCCCTCATGAATTGCTTGACGTTTTCCTTGCAAAATATTTCCCTGCTCACATGCAGCATGCAGCTCTACAGAGAATTTATAATTTCAAACAATTGGAGGATGAGCATCTCCCTAAAGCTTGGGGGAGGTTTTTCTCATTGCTCAAAGGTCGGCCAGGGCACAAGATACCGAAGAATGAGCTTATTGATATATTTTATAATGGATTAACTGTTGAATCTAGGACATGCCTAGATAGTTGTGCTGGTTGTATTTTCAGGAAAAGAACTGCAGATGAAGCTGAAGAACTAATGGCTAAAATAGCCCAGAACCATGATGATTGGACCATTCCTGAGCCTCCTCCATTACCAACACCAAAGAAAAGGGGAGTACTTTTCTTAAATCCGGAAGATATGCAAGAAGCCAAGAAATCTATCAAAGAGAAAGGTATTAAAGCTGAAGATGTAAAGAAGTTACCTCCAATTGAAACTCTATGTGAGCCTACCAATCACCCTCCTTTGGTAGAGGTACACTCTCTTCACGACTTTAATGCTTGTGATATTCCTTATAGAAAGCCTCCTGATCAATGTTTGGATGAATTTGATAATTTTATTGTTAAACAAACTCATTTTAATACACAAGTTCAAGAAGAATTGCATGATAATCTTGCGTTGTTAAAAACCTGCATATTGTTTTGGAGAAAAATACTAATGATGTTAAAGGACTTGTTAAGCATTTTCATATGGTTCAAACTCAACTTGAACAAATTACTAAAGTGCAAAAAGATTTGCTTGCTGGTATGCCTACACAAGTTAAAAAGCAAACCTGTGGAGTTAATACTAGAGGTGGTGCTTCCACTCAAGATCCTTTTTACCCTGAAGGCCATCCTAAAAGAATTGAACAAGACTCTCAAATGACTGAAAATAATATTGCTAGCTCTCCTAGAAGGAAAAAGAAAAAGAAGAAACATAAAGAAGTAGGAGAGACTAGTGAGCTAGGAGTTAATGAAGAACCTGTCTTAGATAATCCTAATAATATTTCTATTTCTGATGCTGAAACTGAAAGTGGTAATGAACTTGAGAATGATAATGATAAAACTGAAGAACAGGAGGAAGAGCCTGCACCTCCTGTTGCTAGAAAGCATGGTAAAGAGAGAGAGCCATGGGTGCAAAAGCCTATGCCTTTCCCTTCTAAATCTCACAAAACTAAAGAAGAGGAGCATTATAATAAATTTTGTGAGTGGATGAAGCCTCTCTTTTTGCAAATTCCTTTGACTGATGCCATTAAATTGCCGCCCTATTCAAAGTACATGAAGGATATTGTTTCTAATAAGAGAAAAAAAAATTCCTAATGAGGAGATTTCTACTATGCTTGCTAATTATTCCTTCAATGGTAAGATTCCTAAAAAGCTTGGCGGTCCAAGTATACCCACTATTCGTTGCTCCATTAAAAATAATTATGTAAGAACTGCTTTATGTGATCTTGGTGCAGGAGTTAGTGTTACGCCTTTTTCTCTTTACAAGAGACTCTATTTAGACAAGCTTATTCCTACTGATATTTCATTACAAATGGCTGATAAATCTACTGTTGTGCCAATTGGTGTTTGTGAGGATGTTCCCGTTAAAGTTGCTAATTGTTTAATCCTAACTGACTTTGTTGTGTTGGAAATACCCGAAGACGAGAATATGTCTATTATTCTTGGAAGACCTTTTCTTAATACTGCAGGGGCTGTTATTGATTGTAATAGAGGGAAAGTCACTTTTCACGTCGATGATAAAGAGCACACGATATATTTTCCAAAGAAGGTTGATAATAAATATGGTTTGAATTCCATTGAGAATATTGAAGTTATCAAGATTGGAGCTATTGATTGTCCTATTCTTATGCATCATATAAAATATGAAACTCTCATGATTGGGACAATGCCTATAAGATATGAGGTAACGTAGTTATTTTGTGATATTGAATTCTTTATGATATATAAATTTGGTGTGGTAGCAAGACTTGATCAACCTTGCTAACAAATCAATTTTAATGACATAAAGATTTTGAATACTATTTGTTTTAGCTCTCGTTATTCTTAATTTTTTTAAGTTTTACTTAGTTCATCTCTTTTAAATTTTATTGTTGTGTTCAATTCATTTATTTTAATTGCGTATGGGTTTGTCGTGGGGTTACTCTTTGACTACCCCACGGTGGTGATACCTTGGTCACGCCAAGTCCATCAACCCTATGGCGAGGGTCCAAGGAAGGCCCAAGAAGGACGACGTGCAGCCCAAGATAGTCGACGTTAGGTCATCGGCCTTGATCGTCCTGTAAGTGCCATCGGCACCGTTCACCCGAGACCGAGCCTATCATATAAAGGATGGGGGGGGTCCCTCGTCTAGGGTAACGAAAACGCTCACCCTCATAGCCGCCATCTCAAACCCTAGCGAGATTGCCATCTCGCCATTGTAGCCACGCTCAACATCAATACCAGACAAGCAGGAAGTAGGGTGTTATCCTCCGGGAGCCTGAACCTGGGTAAACGCCTCGCCTGTTAGCCGTCGTGATCACCAGCGCTCATCTCTCTCCCCCTCAATCAACCCGGGGTACTCGACCTAGGGATTTGCCGAGTCCTAACCTCGTCAATTGGCGCCGTCTGTGGGAAAAAACGAGCGTTGGAACCATGGTCGCTCCGGCTCCATCAACCTTGAAGACCGACGCCTGCACCAGGGAGCCAATCTGGTCCGGCTCCCTCGAGTACGTCAGCCACCCGCCGGCTCATCGCTCGGTGTACGCTGAACTGCGTGAAGGTATGTGGATCACCTTTGGTACCATGCACTACCTCATAAACAGCTACGGAACACTCCGATCTACGGTGGCCGCGCTACGTGCGGTGGATTCACCCGCATCTGCATCGACTACATCAACCACACCTTCACCTGCCGTGGAGATCGCGTCTGCTGCGAATACGGCGATCGCATCTTCGACTGCCGCGAAGGTCGCATTTGCCACGACTACAACGACCGTGTCGTCACCTGCCGTGATCGCATCTACCGCGACTGCGGCGTCGCATCTTCGACTGCCGTGAAGATCGCGCCCGCCTCGACTACGCCAACTGCCTCCATGGCGGAGATCATGTCCAACGCAAACACGACACCCGCACCTCTGGCTGCCAAGGAGATCGCATCGGCGGTGACCCCTGCGCGGATCAAGTCTACCTTGACTACCTTGGTCGCGTCGCGGGCGAGGCCAAGATCTACATCGACTCCGACTACGTTGGCCACGCCTTCGCGTCGCGAGATCATCCACAAGCCAGTCGCACCCGCGTCGACGACAGCGACTCCATTCCTCGCGTCCGCGGTGAAGGCCACGAAACTCTACGGAAAGAACCTCAACGGCAACTGTGGTACCCACCACGTTGGAGCCATTTTCGACTCCGAGCACGGCTCGGATGAAGGAAGCAGCAGTGGAAGCATCAGCCCCACTCCCCGGATTTACCCCGCACAAGTCTACATGGCTGGCCCGTCGCGGGCCAACGGCGACGAACCCGCATATCCACTGGAGGTGGTCATGCCGGACCAGACACGACTCACCATCACCCGTGACATGGCAATCAGAGCCCTGAAGCACGTTGAGGAGGGCACGTACCCTCCACCAGACGCACCCCGAGAGGACCTTATGGCGGTCCAGTACCTGCTGCGGAAGGAAGGCGAACGACTCCGCGCAGAGAAGGCCGAGCTACTCCGACGCAAGGAGGAGGCCGACGCGGCGAGTGCCAGGAGGGCCGCTTATTCATTCACTGCTGCCTCGACAGAGGTCTCGCAAGGAGCAAGGCGCCACAGGGCCCGCGTGCCCCGGATGACAGAGGCCGAACGCGTCGGAATCACCCGCAACCTCGAATCGTCATAGATGACTGAAGACGCGGACGGGATACCCGTCCCCAAAACACCCGGAGCTGCCCTCATGGCAGTCGAAACATACCTGCGACTGACGCAGCCGCCTGAGGGTGACGCCCGTGCTCTCCTCCACAAGCAACAAATCATGTCCATCAAGGCAGTCGAAGAAGATTTGGCGAACAAGGCGCCAACAGAAAGGGCCCAAGAAAATCGGGGTCGCCGCGACCGCAAACCCGCAACACTCGCAGGCCCAGCTCCAAGACAACCGCGACAGCCGCAGCCAGGCGAAGACCTCCGCAACGTCATCACACAGAGGACGGTAGACCGCAACCGCACCCAGCGGACGGTCAGCACACCCAATGCTGACGACAGCGGTGATAGCGACTTCGAGCCACGCGGTGCCCCATGCTTCAGCTTCAACATCCGCGACACAATAATGCCCAAGGGCTTCAAGCTCACGGCAGAAGCGGTCAAGTACGACGGAAAGCAGGACCCGAGAGACTGGCTGGAGGACTACCTCATAGCCTGCAGTTGTCAGGGCGGTACTTCGACTACAGCCACGCAGTACATCCAACTGATGCTCACAGGATCTGCACGCGGGTGGCTCAACACTCAACCCAAGGACGCCTTCAGCACGTGGGACGAGTTCGCGGACGCCTTCGTCAAGAGCTTCCTGGGGACGTACTCTAGGCCAACAACTTTCGTCGAGCTCCAAGCATGCAAGCAAGGACGGGACGAGCCGCTCCGGTCATACATCCAGCGATGGACCCTGCTCCGCAACACCATGGAAGCCACCTCGGAAGACCGAGTGATGGATGCCTTCATGCATGGCGTCTATCGCCGCGACCTCCGCGAGGAATTTGGTAGGCTCCGGCCGAGAAACATGATTGACCTCATGAAGATAGCCAACCAGTGGGCAGACGGAGAGGACTCGGTCCGTGATACTTCACGCTACTCCCCAAGAGACGAGACCGGACG
Organism: Puccinellia tenuiflora; assembly: GCA_012064385.1. Classification (NCBI taxonomy): domain Eukaryota; kingdom Viridiplantae; phylum Streptophyta; class Magnoliopsida; order Poales; family Poaceae; genus Puccinellia; species Puccinellia tenuiflora. The sequence continues at coordinate 32,090 of QRDG01000632.1, read as the reverse complement.
AAGCAACTGGCGGGAAGGACGCCAGAAGAAGAAGCCGCGTTATCACGGCAATGACTCAATAGAGTTAGTAGCGGCGGGGTTCGAAACCCCCCGTGAGGATGAAGCACGCGACAGCAGTCGCCAGTACAGTCGAAGCGGCGATGACCAGAATCGCCAATATAGCCAAGGGCAATTCAACCGAAGCGGTGGCAGCACCTACCGCGGCGACGGAAGCCGCAAACGAGAGTGGCAGAGGCGCACACTGACTCCGGAGGAAGAGCTGGAGCAACCCTGCAAGCACCATATGTTCAGGAACCCGGAAACGGGCAAGTGGGGGTCCCGCCACCTGTTGAAGGACTGCAAAAAGGCACGGAGGATATACCAGGCAATGCAGAAGATAGTCGCTCAGCCAGCCATGCAGTTGGCTCCCCAGGCAGCACCCGTAGCGCAGCCAGTCGCGCAGCTGGCCCTCCAAGCAGCACCCGCACCCGCACCTGCAGTCGCTAACCCAGCACAGGCAGCGGCAGCTTTCTATCAGCAACAGCAGCCGCAGCAAGAGGCCCCTGACGCATATCCAGCGGCACGCGGACAGCTCAACATGATACAGAAGGGGCGCCCTTCAAACAGGACCCAGAAGATCATCACCCGCCAAGTCTACCAGGCTGTCACCTGTCCACCTGCAGTACCCGAATACCTGAGAGGGTCAGAGACACCGATCACGTTCTCCAGAGCAGATCATCCGCCTGCGGTACCACGACCCGGGCACGCCGCTCTGGTAGTCGAAGCTCTGATCGGGGATTACACCTTGAAAAAGGTGTTCATGGACGGAGGCAGCGGCATCAACATTATCTTCGCCGACACCCTCAGAAGGATGAACAGGCCAACAACAAACCTGACGCCATCAGAGACCACCTTCCATGGCATAGTACCAGGGCAAGCAGTCACGCCCATGGGAACAATCACACTCGACGTCATCTTTGGCACACCCGACAACTTCCATAGGGAGGCGATCGACTTCGAGGTAGTCGACTGGAAAATCCACAGCCGCGCCATACAGGTCCAACTCGAAAATCCTCGGCCACCACCCGAACCACTCGGGGGCTGCGCTGTACAGGTCTAAGTCAAAACCTAGGCCGCTACCCAAACCACTCGGGGGCTGCGCCATACAGGTCCAACTCGAAAATCCTCGGCCACCACCCGAACCACTCGGGGGCTGCGCTGTACAGGTCTAAGTCAAAACCTAGGCCGCCACCCGAACCACTCGGGGGCTGCGCCATACAGGTCCAACACGAAAATCCTCGGCCGCCACCCGAACCACTCGGGGGCTGCGCTGTACAGGTCTAAGTCAAAACCTAGGCCGCCACCCGAACCACTCGGGGGCTGCGCCATACAGGTCCAACATGAAAATCCTCGGCCGCCACCCGAACCACTCGGGGCTGCGCCATACAGGTCCAACACGAAAATCCTCGGCCGCCACCCGAACCACTCGGGGGCTGCACCGCACGGGTCTAAGTCAACCTAGGTCGCCATCCGACGCACTTGGGGGCTGCGCCATACAGGTCTAAAACTCGAAAAATCCTCGGCCACCACCCGACGAACTCGGGGGCTGCGCCGTACAGGTCTAAGTCAACCTAGGTCGCCACCCGACGCACTCGGAGGCTGCGCCATACAGGTCTAAAACTCGAAAAATCCTCGGCTGCCACCCGATGCACTAGGGGGCTGCGCTGTACATGTCTAAGTCAAAACCTGGGTCGCCACCCGACGTACTCAGGGGCTGCGCCGCACAGGCCTGACTCGAAAACGCCTCGGCCACACTCGAGGGCTGCGCCGCACAGGCCTAACTCGACACACCTCGGCCGCACTCGATCCGCTCGGGGGCTGCGCCATACAGGTTTACAGAAGTCCACAAGATACAATTTACTCACTCGAAGGCTACCACCACCTCGGCATACATACACTCATGCTTCCACTTGGGAAAAATATCTCTTACAAACTAATGCTGTACAACAACAGTCTGGTATTCTTACTCTACAGGCTCATCCTTTGGCGCATCGAGTGGCCCTACAAGTTGCTCACTGAAGGTCTGGACCTGTTGAATCATCTGACGCGCAGCCGCAAGAGTATCGGCGTAGTCATCTGCTCCAGGCAAGCCGTCAAGCACCTTGTCCAAGGGAAGATGAGGCCGGTGCATTCGAACGTACGCCAGCGCCACATTCGCCCCGCCAACAAGCTGGGCGTGCACGACTTCCTTCAACGCCTTGCCTCCGCGGAATCTCTCCAGCAGCGCAGCCAGTCCACTAGGCTGCTCGTTGTGCGGAAAGTACACCTTGTTGATCTGAAAGAAGGCCTTTCTACAACCTTCCAGGAGCAAAGCAGCCCGCCAGGTGCGGTCCAGCATCCTAGCCAATACACTGCCTTTGGATTTGTCCGACCAAAACGTACGCGCTTCGGGTGAGTCACTGGCGGCCTCTTGTGCCACCCGCTCGTCCACTCGACTCTGCTCGGCCTTCCAGTCAGGATTCACATCTGCATCAAGACCCAGCACTTAGAACAGTGAAAGCATAAAGAAGCCGAAGCAAAGCGCTAGAAGCCCAACCTTGTAGCTGTCGACTGATCAAGTCTATCTGGCCAAGAAGGAATTCCTCACGCTGTGAGAACGGCGCAGCGGGCCGTGACTTCAAGCGCTCCAACTCCAACTCGGCGGTCTTCAACTTCGACTCGAGCTCAACAATCTTGTTTCTCATGAAGGTGATCACTCGCTGGTCATTTACACTTCGCGCAGGAGCCGGAGGAGTTCGACGGCAACGGCGATCAGGTGCGGCTGAAGAGGTGTCCTCCTCATCGTCCACACCAGTCGCTCCAGCAACCACAGGAGCCTCGCCCATCTCAGACTGCCAAATTCGACAGTGGCAAATGAGGAAGACATTCAAACATGGATATGAAAGAAGACTCGAGGGCACATATTCACATTTCAACATCAGCATGTTCGCGGCCAGAAGACCCGCAAACTATATGGTTCATTACAGACCAAGACCAAAAGTAGAGGAATTTTAAAATAAAGGAATCTACATCGCAGACTCCGAACGAGAACGGCTCTTCCTAGCAGCCAACTCTGCAGCCTTGGCGATTTTCTTCTCGAAGGTGGCAACCAACTTCGCAGCCAGCTGACTCGCCCGCGCCTTCACACCGCTAAGGGACGCGGTTTTGCCGTCAGGCCTCCGAGGGAAGTCGCTGACAACCTTCTCAAAATCACCTACGACTTGGTGACCAAGTAGGAGCTGGAAAGTGAGCTCTGAGCCGCGTACCGTCTGCGCACGCGTGTAGTCCGCCATGGTGGTCGCGTCGCCTTCAAACGGAGCCGCAAGCGCGTTAGCAGCGACCGGCGGTGGCTGGCTGGGGAGGATGCTCCGGTGCACAGCCGCCAAGGCGCCTGTCGACTTCTGCAGCGCCGTCGAGGCATATGCGCAGACGCGGTCGATGAAGCCGACAGCCTCGGCCAAGCCGACATTGACACTGGAAGTTCCTTCTGGAGGAGCACCTCCAGACGCCTCTGAACAACGAAGAGAAGACCACTTGTAAGACATCAGAAGTCGACACAAGACAAAGTAGGCAATGAGCCGAGATACTTACTCCCAATAGTATCAGCGAGGGTGAGCAAGTGTTCAATCTGGGTCTTCTCCAGATCATCCCGGGTTCGCTCACGCTCGTGGGCTTCACCCAGTGATTTCTCCAGCTCCGCGACCCGCTTCGCCATGCTCTCCCTCTCGCCTGTGGATCACCGGAGCACAGTCAGCAATGAAGATAGTCGAAACACCTCTTGAACGCAAGGGTTAGTACTCACTGTTCGCTTGCTCCAGAGCAGTGCGGAGTCGATCCCTCTCCTTCTCCATTCGCACGAAGGCTCCGGCCCCCTCCATCAGCTGGCGACAAAACGGCTGTGGAAAGAACAAGACATCAATCTGCGCCCGACTATCCTAGTCACGCACATCTTCGGGGGCTACTCCCATCGGGAGCGCTGTTCGCGCACCCGATACAGATTTTGCAGACTGAGTTAAGGGACACTTACATGCTCAAGCAACCCAGCGTCCACCGAGGTCGCATCAGCAGTTTTCTCTGGCACAGAGGAGGTCGAAGCTTTCAAGGTCGAAGCGTCACCCGCCTGCGGCTCTTCTTCGATCGCCTTCGCGGTCTGCTCGAACACGGGAGCAGAAGTGTGCTCCATCTCTGGAGGCGAAGAACCAACAGCGTCAGTACGGTCGCTGCGACAAGATAACTCAATTCAAATACTCGCAAAGTCAAAAGTGCACTCGACAAAACAAGGTGATGGTTGCAAGACTAACCTGGTGACGTCCTGATCATCTTCGCTGCCCAGGGAAATGGAAGGCATCCTCGCGAATCTAGTCGGCGGTGCAGAACTGAGGGGAGGCACGACTAAAGGCTCCGTCGGGTCGTTCGTGTGCCTGGCACCAGAGGACGACCCGCTCACCTCGTCCACGTTCTCCACCTCCACCTGCTTTGCGGGTGATGAAGCCGAAGCAGACTCGCCACTCTTTCGCTTCTGCCGCTTCAGCAGCGGCTCCTCATCCTCATCATCCAAGGTTTCACTCCGAGAGGTGGCGGAGGGAACTTCATCGTCATCAACCTCTTCATCCTCAGGGAACTCTGCCTCTTCATGAGGTCCGTTCTCCATCAACGGAGGAAGGCTGACAAAGCTGGAATGACCCTGTCAAAAAATTCGGGTCAGACAAAAGAAGATTTCGACAGAACATACAAGACAGAAGCAAAACAAAAGGAAGCTTACCTCAGGCACAGGGTTGTTCGGCCCATACGGCTAGGCCGGGCACTTGACATTGCACGGATCGGCGGCTCGGAGACTGGTGATGCTCCTCACCTTCGACTCAACTTCGTCATCGCCGAGTTCATTGCCGTGCTCAAGCGCCCACATCGGGTGGACGCGAGCACGGAGCGGCTGCACCCGGAGCCTGAAGAAGGTGGCAATGAGATGCACCCCACCTGTCTCGCGCCCAAGGCTCTTCAGCAGGCCACGGAGAAGCGCCAGCAGGGGTTGAGTCGCCTCCCTGTCTCCCTTTGACAGCGGGTGCGCCCAGGCCTTCGTCTTCCGCAACTCGCGATCAGCCGCGAAGGGAAGAAGCCCCTCCTGGTCGCACCTGACGTAGAACCACTTCCTCCGCCAGCCTTGGACGGAGTCGGATTTCTTCATCTGGAAGAAGGTGGTGTCGCCACGCACCTGGATGCCGAAGCCGCCCACCGAGTACACTTGCCCGCTCTTCCCCACGTTCCTCCTGACGAGGAACAGCGACTTCCACAGCAGCCAGTGGGGTGCGATCCCGAAGAAGCACTCGCAAAGCATGATAAAGCTCGCGATGCTCAAGACGCTATTGGGAGTCAGATCGTGGATCTGAATCCCATAAGCGTACAGGAGACCTCGAACGAAATCGTGGAGGGGGAACCCGAAACCCCGCGGAAGGAAATCCACAAAGCACACGCGTTCCCCCTCGCGAGGGGAAGGAAATACCTCCTTCCCTGGAGCGCGCACCGCCGCCTAGTCCGCCGGCGGTAGCAGTCCCTGCGCGCGGAGGGCCTCGAGATCGTCCTTCTTCACCGACGACTTCGTCCAGTCGCCGTCGGGCTTCTTCATCACGCTAGCCTCGGCGACGGCACCGGCGGCAGACTTCCCCCTCTTCATCGTGACCTTGCTCATGGAGGGTGGAGGAGAATCTGACAGAGGAGCAGCAATGGAGGAGAGACCAATGGAGATGACGGCGAAATGGGGATGGGATGAACTGTTCCCCACCGCGGTGAAAAATATATACCGCGGGGTCAGTTCATCCTGGCCGTTCCCCACGAAACCGCTCTCCACAACCTCATCTGACCGTCCACGCGTCGCGCAGAGATGCCAACCGTCGCCGCCCACGCCGCCCACTACGCGCGGGAATCGAGGCGCCTTCATCACGCCGCGAAAAGTTCGCGCCCAACGGTCAGATCAGTCAATGCTGACACTGGGACCACCCTGTCACGTCCCATCGGACGCAGAGTGCGCCGAAAACGTCAGCGCTGACGTCACTTGCGGAGGCGTAGCAAGTAAGCCAATGGGCTGATGGAGCACCCGGACAGTTCATTCGAGTGCAACAAAGAGACAGTAAGCTCTAAGAGCTGAGTAGACTCGACAAGTCCATTCGAGTGTAAAAGAAATACAGTAAGCTCCACGAGCTGAACAAACTCAAGCAGTAAGCCAAACCGGCCGAGTACAAAGTAAGTCACGCAAAGCAAGTTGCGACTCCATCAATTCGAGTCCCTTCTTCACTCCCATCGGGAGCGGGCTTTTCGACTGAAGAAAAATTGAGTTTAACCTCAATTGCAAGCAATTCAGCTTAATCTCGGGGGCTACTCCCATCGGGAGCGCTGTTCGCGCTCCCGAATGACTCAGAGCAATCGCAGTCGAAAAATCACCGACCGAAGCAATACTCACAGTTTTCACCCTGCAGTCGATGTTTCGACTAAGGAATCCTCCATAAGCCCTGAACGGCTGGAGTCGACCATTTTATTTGTTCCTTTCAGGAACCTGGTGGCGTGTCCTGAAGTAAGGAGTCCTTTACCCGACTCTACGATTCGACTAAGCACTCGGGGGCTACTGTCGTGGGGTTACTCTTTGACTACCCCACGGTGGTGATACCTGGGTCACGCCAAGTCCATCAACCCTATGGCGAGGGTCCAAGGAAGGCCCAAGAAGGACGACGTGCGGCCCAAGATAGTCGATGTTAGGTCATCGGCCTTGATCGTCCTATAAGTGCCATCGGCACCGTTCACTCGAGACCCAGCCTATCATATAAAGGCTGGGAGGGTCCCTCGTCTAGGGTAACGAACACATACGCTCACCCGCATAGCCGCCATCTCAAACCCTAGCGAGATTGCCATCTCGCCATTGTAGCCACGCTCAACATTAATACCAGACAAGCAGGAAGTAGGGTGTTATCCTCCGGGAGCCTGAACCTGGGTAAACGCCTCGCCTGTTAGCCGTCGTGATCACCAGTGCTCATCTCTCTCCCCCTCAATCAACCCGGGGTACTCAACCTAGGGATTTGCCGAGTCTAACCTCGTCAGGGTTGCAAAATAAAAAATTGTCGAAAAATTCCAGAAAAATACACAAACTTTTATATTAAAAATGAGCCACATGGGGCCCTAGAGATGACCAGGGGGACCCACTAGTGGCAGGGGCGGGTCCCACCCACGGGTGAGGTCCTGGCCGCGGCCAAGGGCCGCCCTGCCCTGTGGAGGGCCCCACCAGGTAAGTAACCTCCCTCCTTCTTCCTCTCTCCCGAAAAATCACTTTGCCACTTCCCAAACTTGCTCGGAGTTTTCAATCTCCTTGTTCAACCCACCATTCTTGCTGAAATTTGGAGCAAATCTTCTCCGATATGTGACTCCTCCACTCCTCCAATTAGAATCTTGAATGGTTTTGTATATGTTGAGTATTTTGCTGCTGTAGGTGACTATTGATATGAACTTGCATGCTTGATTTACAATTTGTTAAAATGGTTTTGATGCATGTGTTAGTTGTTATAGAGTTGCTATGGTGGTTTAATGCACTTACTATGCTTTAATTTCAAATTTTATGAGGTTTGTTTAAAAATTTCAGAGAAAGAGAAGATGCCCAAATTTAATCTAGGTGGGATTTTTAAGAAGAAGGAACCCTCTTTTCGTCGAGAGACGAGGAGCTCAAGCTCCAACCAACCAATGAGACCCTCATACAACGAAGAATTAGAGGAGGTTGGTGTGATTGAGCTTGGTCGACAATCGGACGTTTGTTCATCGATGTACCCATGTTCTCAATTTCTACAAGCAACAGGTATACTCGGTAGCAGGTATACTCGGTGAAGTTACTAGCTTAATTACTAATGCACATTTGGGAAATATTGTGCTTGTGGAGAGGCCCCAATACCTGAAGCTCATTAACATATTCGTGCAAAGCTTTAATTTATTAATGATCAGTATCGCCCTAGTGTGGAGTTCATGCTTTATGAGTAGCCTAGGAGGATGGATTTGTCTGATTTTTGCAGGGCTATAGGTGTGTCAGCTGAAGGGCTCACTAGCAAGATAAGTGAACAACCTCGATACCTCAGGGAGCTCTATGCTCGTCTTTGTCATGACGACTGGAGGGAGTCAGCACGCGGTAAATTTGGTAGTATTCAATTTCCCGCTGCGAGGTATTTTGGCTACCTCATAGCTCGCTGTGTCCTTGCTAGGCACAACACTAGTAACATCTCTGGCCCTGATCTTGCTATTTTCTCAGCTGCAATTGATGGTAATGCAACATATAATATTGGTGCTCTCATTGCTCGTCAACTTAGAACTAATAATAAGAGGGGACCTATATTTATGGAGGCATCATTGCCTCAATCATGCTTTCTTTTGCTAGATTGCCTGTTAGAGAAGATAATATTGAAATGAATGTTTCTAGGCTAGACCTTGCTGCAATGAAGTCTCACCAGTTTGTTACTCATGATTCTACTTTGGAAAATTTGCAGTACAGGTTGTTGTTTGCCTTTGATTTGGATAACCCTCGCTTTGTGCGAATACCTGCTCCTGTTTTGTTTGATACTGTTGCTAGGGATGGATACTCGTTCCCTGAGGAGGTGCTGGACTAGTACCTCGCAGCACTGGCCCCCGAGGAGGAGCCGCAGGATTTGAAGTGGCAGCCCCAGGCAGGCGCCAACTGGGCATACCGCCACCGTGGTAGCCGTTCCTAGCTTAGGGGAATACATTTCGCTCACTCATTTATAGTATGCTGGTGTGTTCATTGTCTCTTTGTATATTTGTTTGTTTGCGTTTTTATTCTCTTTGTTTTGCTTTGTTCTTTTTGATTTTATTAGTCTTTGCTAGTTGATCTTTCCGTTTATTAATAGAAAACTCAAAAAGATTTTTTCTTTGTTTTCTTTTCTAGTTCTAAATAAAAAAGACCAAAAATATTTTATTTAGCCACTTGTTTGTTTGCTTCTTTCTTTTCCCACGTCATAAAATCGAATACAACAAAAAGATTTCTCTTTTAGTCCTTGCGTCTTTCTTTCCATTAATTGAAAAACACAAAAATATTCTCTCTTCTTGTTTTTTGTTATACAGTTGCAGAGTTCAGCTCACGTCCGTGGTGACGCTTGCACACTTTTATTATCTTCATATCTTTCAGTCGTGCAAGTGACAAAGCAATTATGACGACATTTGGCGAAGCGGACGTGATAAGAAAATTTGGTATGAAATCTATTTGTTTTTATTTTTGTATAGATATTTATCTGCATGCTCATGTTTTAGCTTGTCGTGTCAGACTGTTGTGCAAATAGTATTGCTTAGTAGTTCATGTTTTCTTATGATTGGTCTCAACTTGCTAGAAGTAAATAATTTGTCATGTAAACATAAGCATGCTTTGTTCTGTTCCTAATATGGTATGGTGAAGTGATATCCTCCTCTGAATATTTATTTGGATTGACTTGGCACATGCTCACACATGTTAAGACTAAAAATACAGTCTATCTTGCCTAGCTGATCTATTGTGTTTTAGAATGGAAGTATCACTCTTATGCTTTATTAAATAATCATTTTGTCGCAAAGCATGATTATGACAGTTGTTGCTCTCAGTTGGTCGCTTCCCAGTCTATTGCTAGCTGATGGTGGATATCGATAAGTTGGGTGGTGCCCCAAGCGAAGGCGGAATTGTAGCTAGTACCTATAATTTTTGAGTGATCCATGCTAGTTTTGTGATATTGTCACATGTTTTTACTGTCATTTATATCATTTTTATGCATTTTGTCGGACTAACCTATTGACAAGATGCCCAGTGCCAGTTCCCTGTTTTTGCTGTCTTTTTGTTTCAGAAATTTAATTCTGGAAATATTCTCGGAATTGGACGAAAATTTACGGCGATTATTTTTACGCCAAGACGAAGACGGAGTCCGAAGGGCAGCCTGGGAGGCGACCCACAGGGCACACGCGGGTGGGGCCGCCCCTTCCCTATGGGCACCTCCTCGGCCCCCTCTGACGCATATAAAATCACAATTAACCTAAAAACGTCGAGGCGGCGATTATTTTCCAGAAACTCGACTCCGACGCGCCGTCACCAAGAACCCTAGTTCGGGGTCCAATCTGAAGCTGATCCCAGCACTCTACCAGAGGGGAGCTCGATCCCGGAGGGCTCTTCATCGACATGCCTTCCTCCGGGATGATTTGTGAGTAGTCTCACCTTGGACTATGGGTCCATGGCAGTAGCTAGATGGTAGTCTCTCTCTCTTTTGCTTCATGTCTTATGATCTTGTGAGCTGCCTAACATGATCAAGATCGACTATTGTAATGCGATGTGATGTGTTTGCTGGGATCCGATGGATTATGAAGTTATGTTTAGATTGTGCATGATTCTTGTATGAGTAATTTATGTTCTTGCATGCTCTACGATGTGCGTAGTTACTTTAGCCAAGTGATTGTGTGTATCTCCAAGAGAGGGTATTTATGCTAGATAGTGGGTTCATGCCCCCTTTTGTTCCTAGGCACGAGTGACAGAAACGTCTAAGGGCGAGGGTGTGTTGTTGCTACTAAGGGTAAAACAGCGGTGTTAATGTCTATTTTGATATTAGTATTGCTCACATCATGCACTTTACTTAATGCAATTGTCTGTTGCTTGCAACTTAATACCGTTGGGTGACAGGCTAGAAAGCGATCCCACGGTGGATTATTTAGACAAAGACGCAGTTGGAATCAACGGTCTTTGTTCCTTGTCGTGATGCCTCCATAAATATTATCATGTCCTTTTTGTCATAGATAAATTGGGTTTGTGTCATAATCTTGTCAATTGCCTAGCTATAATTCGTTCACCCATCGCATGCATATTTTATCTACTTGAGAGAATCCACTAGTGAACCCATGGCCCCCGGTCCATCTTTTTACATTGTTTTCAACCTCATTCACTTGCTTTTAATTATCATTACTCCTCTGGTCACTTTTCATATTTTATCTATTTTATCATACAATTAACCGCTTTGTGTTCCGCGAGACCGGAGAGATTGACAACCTCTCCGCCGTTGGGGGTAAAGTATTTTGGTTGAGTGTGTGCAGGTCCACGTCTATTGAAGGTTAAGCGCCAGAGATCTTCAACATTCACCTCGTTGTTGATTTCAAAGTCCTACTGGTTCGATAAACCTCGGTTCTTTAATTAAGGGAAAACTGCTACTAGCTACAATTCCGCCTTCGCTTGGGGCACCACCCAGCATATTAATATCCACCATCACTCTCTCACACAAATAAAGCTAGTATCCAACAAAGATATGACCAGCAAACAAAAAAATAAAATTTAAAGTAAAAAGACGCTCCAAGCATAGCACATAATATGTAAAGTGATAAAAACGAAGTTCAACAAAGACGACCTTATGATAGTCGATGAAGATGAGGGGATGCCTTGGGCATCCCCAAGCTTTGACTCTTGATAGTTCTTGATATTCAGAGGGGGTGCCATGGGGGCATCCCCAAGCTTGAGCTCTGATCCATCCTCGATTTCTTCATATTCCTCTCCTTTGGAACTTAAAAACTCTCTTCACACAAAACTTCTCATAATTTGATTTGAGGGTTAGTGCTCATAAATTAAAACGCACATGTGTTCAACTCATGAAAAATTGAAAACCAACTTTATTAGACATTAACTACAGTTTACTAAGCCTCAATGTGGCACTCCGCCCCTAAAGTATCACATATGACGATGGTAAAGAGACAAATGCAAAATAAAAGCAGAATCTGTCAAAATCTGAACAGTCTGTAAAGATCGAATTTTTCGAGGCACTTCTGCAGCTCCAATAAAAAAACTTAAAACTAACGAAAGATATATAAAATCATTAGTCTTGCTGTAAAAAATTATCAGAAAAATATAAAATTCTTGCAATTTTAGGAGTTTCGTGCAACAGGCGCACAGAATCTGTTTTTGGACAGCAACACAATACCTCGCACTTTCAATTCATTAGAGGCTAAACTTGGCACAAACAACTAAAATAAAAAGATATAATGAAGTTGCTACAGAGGTAATAACTTTATGAATCAAGAAAAACAAAAAGCAAACTGAAAGTAAAAGATGGGTTGCCTCCCAACAAGCGCTTTTCTTTAACGCCTTTTAGCTAGGCGCAATGCCAAATATCAAGTTTTTCGGAGGCCTTTGCAACATCAAGAGCATAGCTTGACCTTATGACTGATTCAAAAGGAAGCTTCTTTCTCTTTCTAGGGAAGTGTTCCATCCCTTTTCTAAGGGGGGACTGAAACTTTATATTTCCCTCTTTCATATCAATAATAGCACCAACGGTTCTCAAAAACGGTCTTCCCAAAATAATGGGACAAGAAGCATTGCACTCAATATCCATACCAATAAAATCAACGGGAACATAATTATCATTAACAACAATAAGGACATCATCAACTCTATCCAAAGGTTTCTTTTTAGAAGAATCAGCAAGATGAACATTTAAATAGCACTCTTCCAAAGGATTTAAATCAAGCATATCATAGAAACTTTTGGGCATAACGGAAACACTTGCACCAAGATCACATAAAGCATTGCAATCAAAGTCATTTATTTTCATCTTAATAGTGGGTTCCCAACCATCTTCTAACTTCCTAGGGATAGAGGTTTCAATCTTTAGTTTTTCTTCCCTAGCCTTAATAAGAGCATCGGTAATGTATTTGGTAAAGGCAAGATTTATTTTACTAGCATCCGGTGTCTTAGCAAGTTTTTGTAGGAACTTAATGACTTCAGTAAGATTGAAATTATCAAAATAAATTTCATCATCTTTAAATAAACTAGGAGGATCCTCTTTAGTGGTTTGGATAGTATAAACTTTAACAATTTTCCTATTCATTTCAGCAATCCTAGCTTCTTCAGCCTCTCTAGCCCACCTAGCTTTCAAGAGAGCCATCATCCTTTCATTTTCATTAATTTGAAGAGAGATAGCATTTAAAGATTCAGTATGTTTGTCTTGATTTGGAGTGGTTCTAATTTTCAAAATTTCAACATCATGAGCAAGAACGTCTACTTTAGAGACTAGACTATCCAGTTTTTCCAACTTCTCTTCGATAGTTTTGTTAAAAGATTTTTGCAAAGTGATAAATTCCTTTAAAACATTTCAAGATCAGAGGACACATTCTTATTAGGATTATAAGAATTGCCATAGGAATTACCATAAGAGTTGCCATTATTGGGAGGATAAGGCTTATAATTGTTACTACCCAAATTATTTCGATAAGCATTATTGTTGAAGTTGTTTCTATTAAGAAAATTAACATCAACTTGATCCTTTTCTTGAGAAATTAATGAAGCAAGTGGAACATTATTAGGATCAATATTGGACTGATTGGTAGCAAGCATAGACATAATCATATCAACCTTATCACTCAAAGAGGAGATTTCCTCAACAGAATTTACCTTCTTACCACTTGGAGCTCGTTCGGTGTGCCATTGCGAATAATTTGTCATCATATCATCCAAGAGTTTAGTTTCTGCACCTAATGTTGTGGACATGAAGGTGCCTCCGGCGGCCGAGTCCAAAAGGTTCATTGAAGAAAAATTCAAACCTGTATAAAAAGTTGGGATAACCATCCACATAGTTAATCCATGCGTGGGACAATTCTTAACCATATATTTCATTCTCTCCCAAGCTTGAGCAACATGTTCATTATAAAATTGTCTAAAGTTCATAATGTTACTCCTTAGTTGTATGATTTTAGCAGGTGGATAATATTTTCCAATAAAAGCATCTTTGCATTTAATCCAAGAATCAATGCTATTTTTAGCATAGTTTAAAAAACCGGACCGAACCGCCGGTTGAACCGGAAAAAACCAGAATTAGAGCCTCTGCCGGTCTGGTAAGCGCATTGGACCGGACACGCAATCGAACCGGTGAAAACCGGGAAAAACCGGGTCAGACCGGCGGTTTTCACACCAAACCGGCCATTCCTGGTCCAACCGGTTTAATATTCTCAGCCTTTGAAAAATATATTTGTGGTGAGCAAGGATCGAACTTCATACCTCAGGAGCAAGCGCACGCCTAGGAGAAGATTCCCTGACCACTAGACCAGCGACTACTTTACGTGATAGCATGAGACACATTTATATTTGTATATTATCTACATGGTAGCTTACAAATCCACAGGATGCCTTGTGTTTTAGCTCTTGGCTCATTGAACATGGCTATTGTTGGTTTGCTGCTTGCGGTTGGAACTTGGAAGTGAGAATCGAAGTTGCTGCTAATCTGCTGACTAATTTGCTATATTATTATTGTGCTAAATTTCAAGTTAAAATAATTTTGACATAAAAAATTATTTATTTATTGCAGCATTTATAAGTAAAAATATATTACTTTGTATCTTAAAAAACCAGACATTGAACCAGTGAACCAGTGGTTCGATCGGTAAAAACCTGAACTGACAGCCTCACCGGTTCAATCACCGGTCCGGTTTTTTAAACTATGATTTTTAGGCAAAGACAATAACCATTCTTTTGCTCTCCCTCTCAAAGAGAAAGGGAAAAGTTTCAGTTTTATGATGTCACTTTCCACCTCTTTATACTTTTGCATATCACATAACTCAACAAAGTTATTTAAATGAGAGGCAGCATCATCAGTACTAGCACCAGAAAATTGCTCTTCATAAGAAGATTTAGCAAGGCAGGTTTAATTTCATAAGATTCCGCTTTAGTAGTGGTTGGAGCAATTGGAGAGCATATGAAATCATTATTATTAGTTCTACTAAAGTCACATAAATTGGTGTTTTCAGTAGAAGACATAATGATAAGATAAAATAACAAGACAGAAATAAAGACTACACTAATTTTTTTTTTGGGTTTTAAAATTTTGAAACAGGAAAATAAACTAAATGAGATATAAAGCAAGCAAGAAAAAAACAAAGTAAAGAGATTGAGAGTATGAGACTCCCCTTGCTGTAGCTCCAAAGTCCCCGGCAACAGTGCCAGAAAACTGCTTGATGGTGGATATCGATAAGTTGGGTGGTGCCCCAAGCGAAGGCGGAATTGTAGCTAGTAGCAGTTTTCCCTCAATTAAAGAACCGAGGTTTATCGAACCAGTAGGACTTTGAAATCAACAACGAGGTGAATGTTGAAGATCTCTGGCGCTTAACCTTCAACAGAGGTGGACCTGCACACACTCAACCAAAATACTGTGCCCCCAACGGCGGAGAGGTTGTCAATCTCTCCGGTCTCGCAGAACACGAAGCGGTTAATTGTATGATGAAATAGATAAAATATTAAAAGTGACCAGAGGAGTAGTGATAATTAAAAGCAAGTGAATGAGGTTGAAAACAATGTAAAAAGATGGACCGGGGGCCATGGGTTCACTAGTGGAGTCTCTCAAGTAAATAAAATATGCATGTGATGGGTGAACGAATTACAGCTAGGCAATTGACAAGATCATGACACAAACCCAATTTAGCTATGACAAAAAGGACATGATAATATTTATGGAGACATCACGACAAGGAACAAAGACTGTTGAGTCCAACTGCGTCTTTGCTAAATAATCCACCGTGGGATCGCTATCCAGCCTATCACCCAACGGTATTAAGTTGCAAGCAACAGACAATTGCATTAACTAAAGTGCATGATATAAGCAATACTAATATCAAAATAGACATTAACACCGCTGTTTTACCCTTAGTAACAACAACACACCCTCGCCCTTAGACGTTTCTGTCACTCGTGCCCAAGAACAAAAGGGGGCATGAACCCACTATCTAGCATAAATACCCTCTCTTGGAGATACACACAATCACTTGGCCAAAGTAACTACGCACATCGGAGAGCATGCAAGAACATAAATTACTCATATAAGAATCATGCACAATCTGAACATAACTTCATAATCCATCGGATCCCAGCAAACATATCACATAGCATTACATCTTGATCATGTTAGGCAGCTCACAAGATCATAAGACATGAAGCACAAGAGAAAGAGACTACCATCTAGCTACTGCCATGGACCCGTAGTCCAAGGTGAGACTACTCACAAATCATCCCGGAGGAAGGCATGTCGATGAAGAGCCCTGTGGGATCGATCTCCCCTCCGGTAGAGTGCCGGGATCAGCTTCAGATTGGACCCCGAACTAGGGCTCTTGGTGACGGCGCGTCGGGGTCGAGTTTCTGGAAAATAATCGCCGCCTCGACATTTTTAGGTTAATTTTGATTTTATAGGCATCGGAGGGGGCCGAGGAGGTGCCCACAGGGCAGGGGCGGGCCCCACCCGCGGGGCCCCCCAGGTCGCGGCAGTTGCCCGCGTGCGCCCTGTGGGATGCCTCCGAGGCTGCCCTTCGGACTCCGTCTTTGTCTTGGCGTAAAAATAATCCCCATAAATTTTCGTCCAATTCCAAGAATATTTCCAGAAGTAAATTTCTGAAACAAAAGGATAGCAAAAACAGGGAACTGGCACTGGGCATCTTGTCAATAGGTTAGTTCGACAAAATGCATAAAAATGATATAAATGACAGTAAAAACATGTGAAAATATCACAAAACTAGCATGGATCACTCAAAAATTATAGATATGTTTGAGACGTATCACTAGCCTTCACCTGTGCTGAGTGGGAACTCTACTCGTGCATCCAATTCTTTAAGCCAAAAGTATTCCATGAGAGTCCATTATATCTTCATATATATGGTATTTCATCGCCATTCCAAGTAAATATGTCGTGTGCTACCTTTAAAACTTTCAAATGCTCTCTTTTTGTGTTCTTGTCTTTAGTTCATGAGGAAGTAGTACAGAGGTTTGTTATACCCGTGTCAAGCAAAGCTAATTTCTCCCTCTTTCACCCGATGAGCATGGAATGCGTGCTCATTTGAATTTGCAAGAGAGCTGGCAAGAGACCCCGTGTCTCATGAAAATATAAATATAACCCACTACATCTCCTTTACACATAATACTTGAGAAATCGGTAACCTATGGCTAGTGGAACAAAAGGAGAACGGGGAGTGTAATCATTCCTCTAATTATTCGGCCGCTCTCAAAAGTCTGAAAGCTTTGTTTGATATGGGTGAATAATGGATTTCTTTGCTACCATTCGTTGACAAAAGCATACACTTCTCAAAATCATTTTATTTCTAACTTTCAAAAATTGAAAAACTCTAGCACATGATTAATCTCTGCTTCCCTCTGTGAAGGGCCTATCTTTTACTTTTATGCTGAGTCTCCATCTTTCTTTGAGCACCATCTTTGAGAGCATAGTTGTTATTCTGAGTATGATGTGCTTTGTCCCAAAATATTATTGATTGAAGTATGAATGTGATGCTTTTCATTTCTGAAACCCGTACATCTAGTCTCCATCTAATATTTCAGAGGTGCTCTGCATTTATGTTTTGCTGTACTAAAGGGGCAAGCGAGATATCACTACACCACGCTTTATTATTTGCATTGCATTGATGCTAATGGTTACATTGATGTCTACTACACACTTCTATTCTTATAGACTTGTTGGGCCTCCAAGCGGAGAGGTTTGTAGGACAGCGGCAAATTTCCCTTAAGTGATTAACCTGAGGTTTATCGAATCCACGGGAGGTAGAGGTCAAAGATATCCCTCTCAAGCAACCCTGCAATTAAGATACAAGAAGTCTCTTGTGTCCCCAACACACCTAATACAATTGTCAGTTGTATAGGTGCACTAGTTCGGCGAAGAGATGGTAAAATTCAAGTGATATGGATGGTAAAAGGTGATTTTGTAATTCTGTAATAAAAATGGAAGCAAGAAACAAGTGACAAAAGTGAATTAAAAATGGTGTATCAATGCTTGGAAACAAGGCCTAGGCTTCATAATTTCACTAGTGACTACTCTCAACATCATTAACATAATTAAACACATGATAGTTTCCACAAAAATACATGTGTGGTAGACGTTACTCGGAGATCATTCTTTTGTTGATCAAATAGGATGAGAATTGCATAGGGCTACGAAAAGCACACCTTAAAGTTCGTATTCCACATCTATGGACACTTCATGCTGTCACTATCCGCATCCAAAGATAGTACTAACAAACAACATAACCTATTTCTTGAATAGTCTCTTTCTTCAATAACACAAGCATCAAGAAACCTCATGATCTATTCAATCCAACAAATAAATAACAAACTCATGATGAAGATCCTTCCAATCTATTATCCATAGAGTCACACACGGCACCCATCCTGTCACCGAGGTACCATGATCACAACGGTGGCTCCGGAAATTGTACTAAATAACACCACTTGAGCAACATCATATCCATTACACATAGGGAAACACCATGTATTCAACTACACTAACAAAGCTCATGATCACAACGAAGATCACATCATGGGAGAGAGAGATAACCACATACCTACTTGTATAAGCCTCAGCCCGATGAGGGACTACTCCCTCCTCATCGCGGGAAGCAGCGGTGTTGATGGAGATGGCCCCGGCGGTCGATCCCCGTCCCGCCAGGGTGCCGGAACAGGACCTTCTGAACCACTGAACTTGTCGGTGATGGCGGCGGAGCTCTGTTGCATATTTGGGAAAATCCTTCGGGGGTTAGGGTTTTCGGGTCGGATGTGATTTTATAGGCGTCGGAGGCGGCCGAGGGGTGCCCCACAGGGCAGGGGCGGGTCCCAC
Organism: Puccinellia tenuiflora; assembly: GCA_012064385.1. Taxonomy (NCBI): domain Eukaryota; kingdom Viridiplantae; phylum Streptophyta; class Magnoliopsida; order Poales; family Poaceae; genus Puccinellia; species Puccinellia tenuiflora. The sequence goes on along the minus strand of QRDG01000632.1, from coordinate 13,446 downwards.
CTGCGGGTGGGCCCTAGGCCGCGGTAGGGGGCCGCCCCTGGCCTGTGTGGGTCCCCTGGAGTCGCCCTTATGGCTCCCTTCCTCATTTCTTCAATAAGAAATCTTCGTCCAATTCCGAGAATATTTCCAGAAGTAACTTTCTGCAACAATTTCAGCACAAAAACAGGGAACTGGCACTGGGCATCTTGTCAATAGGTTAGTCCGACAAAATGCATAAAAATGATGTAATATGATATTAAAAACATGTGACAACATCACAAAATTATCATGGATCACTCAAAAATTATAGATACGTTTGAGACGTATCATACATCTTCAAATTTTTGCTTGTCAGCATGTTGTGTTCCTCTTATGAGTCTCCATAATTGCTTAAGCTTTATTATTCTCATAGCTTCTTTCATGTTCTTGTTAAACCATTGATCATAGCATAAACTTCTGCATATCAAATGAAGCAAATGTGTTTGTCAAAGTTTTCTTTTATCGTGTTTAGTTTGTCAACTGAATTGCTTGAGGACAAGCAATAAGCTAAGCTTGGGGGAGCTGATACGTCGCAAACGTATCTACTTTTCCAAACACTTTTGCTATTGTTTTTCCTCTAATTTGCATGATTTGATTGGAACTAACCCGGACTGACGCTGTTTTCAGCAGAATTGCATTTGGTGTCTTGTTTTTGTGCAGGAATAAAAAGTCTACAGAAAATTCCCGAAAAATTGGAAAAGGACTTTTGTAACGCCCCGACCCCGGAATTATACAGAGAGGCTATGTATTCGGCACAACCATCAAGGTATAAAACATAGATCGAGACTTGTGGAACAAACCGGCACATTTCATGACTCTACGACACAAGATATAAAGCAACTCATATAATGAGAAGAATACAAATATTACACAACAAAAGGATCACAGATCCAACAAGTCATCAAGCGGAAGCGGGTAGTGTTGTCTAACAACAAGAAGCAAATATATGTCCTAAGAGGCCTACAATAAAAATCATCCCAGCCAGCTTGTTCTGAGGTCCTTTATGGGAGAAAATGCCGGACTCCTCTCAATTGGTCTGAAACCGGGGAGAGGTCACTCTTCGGTCCTGATGTGATCAATGAAGCCGAAGAGAAAGTCCGTGTCATTCGAGAAAACCTCAAAGCCGCTCAATCCCGTCAGAAAAGCTACTATGACAAGCACCATCAATTGGTGACAAGGCCTATCTTCGAGTCTCTCCTCTCCGAGGCGTTCGTCGCTTTGGAATCAAGGGCAAATTGGCACCTCGCTTTGTTGGCCCTTTCACCATCCTAGGCAAGCGAGGAGATCTCTCCTATCAACTTGAGTTCGCCTCCAATTTCCCGGATGTCCATGATGTTTTCCATGTCTCCCAACTCCGCCGGTGCTTCAAGGATCCCATCCGTGGGGTTGATCATGAGGCATTGGACATTCAGGAGGATTTGACCTATCGCGAGCATCCTATCCGCATCTTGGATGAAGCGGAAAGGAAAACCCACAACAAGTCCATCAAGTTTCTCAAGGTCCAATGGTCTAACCATTCCAAAGAAGAAGCCACATGGGAGCGAGAAACTAGTCTTCGTCAGGAATACCCCGCCTTCTTCACTCAAGCCTAGAATCTCGGGGCGAGATTCTTGTAAGGGGGGTAGATTTGTAACATCCCTAATTTGGGTATGAAAAATACCAATAATTTTTTCCTGTTTGCATCATGGCATCCCTTTAAATTGCTTGTGTTAACCAACAAACAATGGGAAACAATGAAGTGAGGGAAGCCAAAACCTTCCCAAAGTTTCCACACTCTTTGAAATGCAAACTATGGTGTTAACCATACCATGGCAAGTGACCATATGGTTCAACAAGTTTCCCAAGTTCACCTTAATGCACAAGAACCAAATGGATGGGTTCCAATTGTTTCCAACTTTCTTAGGCCCTAAAATGTGGCTCAAAGCTTTTGTCTATATTTGTGAGCCATGCCACCTTGTTCAAAGGCCTAGATAAATGTATGGTGAGTTGTTTATCTTGTGGAGAAACTCCCAGAATTTTTGCATAATATCTGGAATTGTTTTGGTGCCCCTTTTCAAAATCTAGCCTTTTTGCCTTTTTCTGGTCGTCCAGAATGACCCAGAAATTTCCGGACCAGTCGGAATTTTCCGGCCCTTTCCGGAAAATTCCGGATGAAGCACAGTGACGACAATGGACACTGGCGCCATGCCGCCACCTCCTCCGCGCCCATGCCGCACTCCGCCGTGGCAATTGGAGGGCTAGGAAGCCCGTGGCCGTGCTCACCTGCCCCGCACTCCTCTCTCCTCCTCGCCCTCCTCTTTTTCCGGATCGAGAAGAGGCTCTCGTTCCTCTCACCGCACGCCGTAGTACCACCGCCGTCCTCCGTGCCTCGCCGTTGACTCCGGCCACCTTGGAGCAAGCCGAAGCCACCCCCAGCTCCGCCTGCTCCTCCTCAACCTCCACCACCAAAGGACGCTTGCTGGGAGGCCCCGGGTCGAGCCAATCGAGCCCGGCTTCCCGAGTTTGGTCCGCCAGCCGCCGTGCCCGTCCTCGACCAAATCCGGCCACCTTGATCGTCCCCGTCCGCTCAGGTCCACGCCAAGGTGCTCCTGGTGAGCACGCACCTCCCTTAGGCCCGCTCTCTCTCACCCCTCTCCCTCTCGTGCGCGCTCGCCCGTGCACAACCGCCGCCACCGTCGTTTTCTTGCCCAAAATCGAGCCGTCCGGAATCGCCCGGAATATTCCGGATCGATTCCGGGTCGACCGGATTTTTCCGGACATTTCCGGACGAATTCCGAAACCCTTACAGAAAGTTTTGGAGGTCACCTCGGATTTGGCTCGGAATGAGCCCGGATTATTCCGGACCATCCGGAATATTCCGGACCAATCCGGATGAATTCCGAGCCAGCTGAAAAACTTGTGAACTTTGTAAAGTGGCTTCGTCTTTTCAATTCTTGTATTTGTTATACCAAGTTGATCAGTTTTTCAAATGCTTCCTAATTATGCTGTTATCACCTCATGACAACAATTTGGACTTTGATATTAATCTTTACTTGGTTAAAAGATATAAATCCAAATAAGTAATTAAATTGCTAGTTATTCCTCGGTACTCCGAAAATTACAAATAATTTACCGAAATGATCGGAGTGATAAACCCTAACCATCTTCATGTCATGTTCATGCATTTTGAGCCACTTCTCTAATAACTCAATAATTTATGAAGAACGTGGTCACTAAGCTAAATGTGGGGTTGCTTCCAAATAATTTCCCTAATTATTTGGCTCCCCATTTAATTGTGCCCTTAAGTTATATAATGGAATCCTTGCATAAATTTTGACATGCCATCATGTGATTGAGCATTGCATCTTGAGTTGTGTGATTTATGTGTTCTTTGCTTTTCTTTGGGCATCGATAGATTCCGGAGTCGAGGGTCTCTCCGACGAGCCGTACTACACGTCCGGGCAGCAAGGCAAGAGATAACCTAACCTTCTTGGCATCTAGCATCCTATGTTTTCATAAACTTATTTTATCCACCATAATATTGCATGCGGTTCAAATGCCTCTTTTGATCAAAGTATAGAATATCCTATGAATGCATGTTCCTCCCGAGCCAATCACATGTATCCCTACCTATGAAACCTAGGGTTGAAGTGTTGGCCGAGATAAAAGTAGAATTGTTGTTTTTATATGCTAGCTATGCTTAGCCATGCTTAAATAAATGCTTTATGTCCGTTATTGAATTCCATAATTATTGATGTTGATGGAATGATTCGGGCATGGTGGATAATGGTGATGCTTAATTAAAATGCTAAGACGGTTTGGGTGAGTAGCCATCGGGGATGGTGTTTTGCCTCACTCTAGCCCCTAGGTGTGAGTTCTTTACCTCTTGAACCAAGACTAGCGTGCTGCCATTGGTGGGTGTATGGGCGCCTCGCTGACCGAATAATTTGTGAGGGGCTTGTCAAGGGTCCTCTAGTTTGCTATTTCCATTTGCGCGTATGTGGTGTGAGTGGAAAAGGAACGAGGATGGTGGTGTTTAGGATGTGACGGTGGGGCAGGGCGCTGGGAGCACTGAACCTGTCCTTCCGCCACTGATGGTCCTTGAGTAAGCCTCATGCATTGTAAAGGTTTAACCGCGCCCGCTCGCCGGTCTTCCCCGGAAGAGGGCCAACTAGGTGAGCCGGACGGTACCAATGGGTAAAATAGTACACCCCTGTAGGGATAATATTTTCAAAAAGTCGTGTCTGCGGTTATGGACGACTTGGGATCGGATATAAGATCATAGATAACGTTAACCTAATTGATATGGCAGCTAGAGGTTGCATAATAAACGTGTGACAAAGGTTCAGTTCCTCGAGGGTGATTCGAGGGGGTGCCTTGGTGGAGATGTGAGTGGTTGGTTACAAAAGGGTTCGATGAGAACCAATGATGACAAATGTTACTCTCTTACCCCCTTTTAAAAAGTATTCTGAGTAGACGAATGCCACGTGTCATTTATGTTTCAGTTTATCTAAAACTAGCTTTGTACAAAAGAACTACATAAACAGCTTTACAGCCTCCGTCAGTCATTGGGCCTATATCGCCCTACTAAACTTGCGAGTACATCATACTCAGTCTCTCTTTGCTGCCTCTATGATTTTGTATTTCAGAGGAGGACGACACCGAGCAGTTAGGTGGGTTCTTCGTGGACGTCGACTACTAGTCTGGGGTTCCCAGGTGGCAGCTTGGGACCGTTGAACAAGCTGGCTGGGATCATGTTTAGTGTAGGCCTCTTAGGCCATATTTTTGCTTCTTGTTGTTAGACAACACTACCCGCTTCCGCTTGATGACTTGTTGGATCTGTGATCCTTTTGTTGTGTAATATTGTATTCTTCTCATTATATGAGTTGCTTTATATCTTGTGTCGTAGAGTCATGCACTGTGCCGGTTTGTTCCACAAGTCTCGATCTTTGTTTTATACCTTGATGGTTGTGCCGAATACATAGCCTCTCTGTATAATTCCGAGGTCGGGGCGTTACAACTTTTGAAGGAAATAAGCCGCAGAGCGAGGAGGGCTTGCGGAGGGGCCACCCTAGGAGCAGGGGTGGGACTAGCTGCGTGTGGGCCCAGGGCCATGGCCAGGGGCCGCCTCTGGCCCCCCTTTGGCATATAACCTCCACCTGACCTAAAACGAGGAACCCCCGACCACTTTTCCCAGAAACGATACGGAGCTCCACCCCCACCTCGAAACCTAAATTCGGGGTCCAGGATCCCTGTTCTGGCACCATGCCGGAGTGGAGATCGCCGCCATCGTCATCGCCAATGCCTCTCCATCAACCATCCATGATTCCCCCATCCATGTGTGAGTATTTCCATGCTGTAGGCAATGGGATGGAAGGGATTGAATAATATTGCTCATGTAATTCGATGCCAAATTGTTAGGGCATGATGCCTAGTCTCCTCTATTTGTGTTAATCGTCGTTGTTGCAACTAGTTGTGCTTAATGCTTGACACTTAGGGTCCGAGTGCCATGATTTCAGATCTGAGCATGCCATGTTTTCATGAGTATAATTGATGTTTTGGATCATATCTACTAGTTTTATGCACCCGTTGTTTTTCGGAACCGGAGACCTGATGGCGTGGATCACACGTTCGCTGGGAGACCCCAAGAGGAAGGTATGATGCAGCAAAGCGGCAGTTTTCCCTTGATTACAAAACCAAGGTTATCGAATCCAATAGGACTTGGAGAAGGCTTAGCGAGGTGTCAATCTACTTTCGCGCTTGTAGATCAACGCGGACCTGCACACAATAAAAAACAAGTACTTTGCCCTAGCGAAAACAAAGAGGTTGTCTATCTCTCCGGCTTGCCAAACACAAAGAATTAAATGTGCAAGTGTAAAATATGAAGAGAGTGAAATATGAACAGCAAGTAAATGATGATGAAAAGCTATTAAAACGGTTGTAAGCAATGTAGAAAAATAGGACCGGGGTCCATAGATAACTAGAGGTGTCTCTCCAAAAGATATACATGATGGGTAAACAAATTACATCAAGACAATTGACAAAATTGTGGACGCATAGCAATGCTATCATAAAACAATATAGTTCACTGTTTCTTTTAATATAGGCATTACGTCAAAATACATAGACAGTTATCCAACTGCATATATGACTAATAATCCACCTCGGGATCGCTATCCAGCATGTCACCCAAAAGTATTAAGTTGCAAGAAACAGATCATTGCAATAAGCAAAGTGCATAATGTAAGCAATGTAAATAATACGAGGAAATCACACCGCTGTTTTCTCCCTAGTGGCAACAACACATCTCTAGCCTTAACCGTTCCTGTCACCGAACTCAGACAAAGAGAGGCATGAACCCACCACCATAAATACTCCCTCATACAACACTAATAATTACTTGGCCAAAGCATCCACTAGCATCGGAGAGCATGCAAGATCATAGATAAAACATAACACAAAGATGAACAAAAGTAATGACTTCCACAATTCATCGGATCCATGCAAACACAATCATGTAGCAGTTACAAATAATACGATCTTGATCATGATAGGCAGCTCACAAGATCTAAACAATGTAGTACAAGGAGGAGAGACAACCATCTAGCTACTGCTATGGACCCGTAGTCCCGTGGTGGACTACTCACGCATCACTCCGGAGGTAGGCATGGTGGTGTAGATGCCTCCGGTGTCGATTCCCTCTCCGAAAGGGTGCCGGGAAGAGCTGCAGAACCCTCCCGAACTAGGGCTTGAGTTGGCGGCGGCCTCGGATGTCTTCTAAAAATATGATCGGGTCTCTAGGGTTTTTGCGTCAGGGCAATTTATAGGCGAAAGGGCGACTCGAGGAGGTGGACCACCTGTCCAGGTGGGACCCAGGCGCGGCCAGGGGGGCGCCTGGCTGGCGTCTAGGGCCAGTGGGGCCCCCCTGTAGGTGTCCTTCTGGCTCTGTCTTCGTTTCATATTGGAAATAATTCCCGTAAATTTTCAGCGCAATCCGAGAAACTTCCCAGAACAACTTTTCTGAAACAAAAGACAGCAGAAAACAGGAACTGGCACTGGGCATCTTGTTAATAGGTTAGTTCCATAAATCATGCCAAAATGATATAAAAACATTATAAAAACATGTGGCACTGATATATAATCAAGCATGGAACATCAAAAATTATAGATACGTCGGAGACGTATCAAGACCCCAAAGTGACAGATTGGAGTATCAAAGGGAGAGGGTAACAACTTGAGGATTACATGTATTCACTGTGTGTTAATGCTTTGCTCCGGTATTGTATTAAAAGGAACACCTTAATTGCCATTAGTTCCTTTATTGGCCCGGCTGAAACCGGATGGCAGGACAAAAGATGCCGTGCAAGTTCTTATTGCAAGCACGTACGGCTAAATTAGTAATACATGCCTATGACTGATTGATACTTGGATGCTATATTATTATTATTTGTTCGCATTGTGCCCTGTTATGATTATTACATGTGCTATCTTATTCATGCAACGCCCGTCTATCCGTCCCTATGCCTGCGGTGTTTTAATCCTGCTGCTTACGATCGTTGTTCTTGCTGTCGCAATTGCTACTGTAATTTTACTGCTGCTATTACTGCTCTACTGCTGTCACCACATTGTCGTTACTACTGATAAATTGTGTCAAGTGAGTTTCCTTTTAGGTGTGGTTGAGTTGACAACTCAACTGCTAAGACTTATAAATATTCTTTGGCTCCCCATGTGTCGAATCAATAAGTTTGGATTTTATTTCCCTCGAAGACTGTTGCGATCCCCTACACTTGTGGGTCATCAGATGTCACTCCCAATCTCGAAGGGTCGAGGTCTGGACGGAAAGCTAGCAACAACCAATACCGGACAACGGGACATATGCTGTTGTGCAATGATTATTTTTCGCAAAACCCGACAAACGATCATCATCATTTTCGCCGACGCTTTAGAATGCAAATGAGCATGTTCATGAACATTGTGCATGGTGTTCGAGACTATGATGACTACTCCGAGCTGAAAAAAATATTGCACCAGACTTTTTAGATTCTCATCTATTCAGAAATGCACTGCTGCTATACGGTGTCTTGCATATGAGGCTCCCACAGATTCTTTGGATGACTACCTCAGTATGTCTGAATCCACATCATTGAATCCACATACAGGTTTTTGCTAGGCGGTGAATGCAGTGTTTGGACCGAACAATCTGAGACAACCAAATGCTCAAGACACAGCTCGACTAATGGCATAAAGTGAATCGAGAGGATTTTCTGAAATGCTTGGGAGCATCGATTGCATGCATTCGAGATGGAAGAATTATTCATTCGGTTGGCAGGGGATGTATAAAGGAGGACATCTTGTAGCGCGTAGTGTTATACATGAAGTGGTGGCAGATTATGATCTGGGGATTTGGCATGCATTTTTTTGGTATGGCCGGTTTTCACAATGACTCATGATCAATTTGAATTTAAACTTCATTGTCGTAATAACTATATTTTTCTATGTTATTATTGGATTATGAATCCATTTTTCATATATTTAGATAGAAAATTAAATATATTAAGAAAGATCGATAGGGGGTGCCGTTTTGGCGGTGTCGCTATGAACGGTACTCAAAAATATGCCTGACAAGTGTGTTCGACACCCAAAATAGATACTAAGAATGATGCCAATGCAGGTTTCTTAGCGTTGTATCCTAGGCAATCTGCTGATGTGAAGGTTGATGTATGTTAGTAGAGAAACGGGTCTTAGCTCCTCTCCCCATGCACGGTAATCAATCTAACGATCCCATGCGGGCCACTTTTTCTGGCCTTGTTTCTTCTCTCCTCGTTGTGGCCTGTGTGGAAGTCAAGCGCCCCCTAGACATCACAGGTCGCACTAGCAGGAAAATGCTTATAGGCGAGCCAAATAGCCGTGGCGCACGAATCACGGCCTGCGCCATGGCTAAGTATACAAGGCGCACCACCTGGTCCTGCGCCACGGCTAAGTTGGACCCTGGCCGACCGGTCTGCGCGTAAGTGTCGGAGATTGTCCCCAGGAACTAGGGGTGTCTCCAAGGTATCGTGTAAGGGGCTGAACACGGAGTCAAACAATCCACAACGGGCTCCGGCGACGGTGCTCGTCAGGCTCGCTGCGGACGACACTGCAGAGATTGACACAAGATCTTACCCAGGTTCAGGGCCCTCTTGTGGAGGTAAAACCCCTACGTCCTGCTTCTATGTATTGCACTGCTTGGAGAGTTTTTACAGTACAAGGAGAGCTTGTCGAGCTCTGGGTGGCTAACAATGGCTACTGGCTGATCTCCAGATCTAGGGTTAGGGTTTGCTAGAGCTGCATCAACCGAAGGTCGAAACAGGAATCGAACCCTTTGCTAGGGCGTGATCCTCCTCCTTTTATAGGCGCCCTGGGCCTCTTCTGCCCAAACATTTGGGCGGGAAGGGCTACCACATGGCGACGAAGGAAGAGGCGCGGTGCACCGTAAAGGTGAGGTCTACCATAAAGGTGAAGCTCGTGGACGCGGTCCATGGCAGGGGAACTGTAGCGCCCGACCCCAGAACTATACAGTGGAACGTTGTGTAACCGGTCATGCTACATAATTGAGGGTTACTGGGTTTACCAATCCCAGGCCAAAACTCATTGGCAGGTGTGCTCGGAATGGATCATCGGCACACAACACCTCAATCATGCCATAAGCTCAGACATCGCTTCCATGTATAGTAAAGAGACCGAGACTTGTGGAACGAACTGGCACATCACAAACTCTACGACACAAAGATATCATAGTTCAACTCATATAATTGAGAAAGATAGCAAATGACACATCAGAGGTCACTGACCCATCATTACAACAAGCGGAAGCAAATTAAAGTTGTCTAAACAACAAGATCCAAATTATGGCCTAAGAGGCCTACAGATAAACATCCCATGCTAGCCTGTTCCATGACGTCCCAAGCTGCCACCTGGGAACCCCAGACTACTCATCGAAGTCAACGTAGAACCCACCTTCCAGTTCGGTGGCGTCCTCCTCTGAAACAAAATAATAAGCAACAAAGCAAGGCTGAGTACGACGTACTCGCAAGAATTAGTAGGGCGATATAGGCCCGATGCAGACGGAGGCTTCAAAGGTATATAAGTGGGTGTTTTGCATAAAGCTAGTTTTTCCTTCCGAAGACTAGGACTCAAGGCATCGTCTAATCAAAAGATTTCATAAGGGGGTAAGAGGGTAACACTTTTCTCTTCGGTTCACGGGGAACCTACTGTATTCAGAAACACTACTTATCTCCACCAAGGCACTCCCTCGAATCACCCTCGAGGAAATGAACCTTTAACACATGTTGATTATGCAACCTCTAGCTGCCATTTGATTAAAGGTTCAGGTTATCTATGATCTCATAATCTATTCCCAAGTTGTCCATAACCGCGGACACGGCTTTTCGAAAAGATTAAACCCTGCAGGGGTGTACTGTTTTTACCATTGGTACCGTCCGACCCCTTGCCTGATCATTTAGCTCTCTTCCGGGGAAAGCCGGCAGGGCAGGCGCGGTTAAACCTTTACAAAGCATGAGACTATCCAAGGGTCATCGTGACGACAGGACAAGTTCAGCGCCTATTTCAACACCCTGCCCCATCGCCACTCCTATCAACACCACCATCATCACATCATCATCATCTTCACCTGCAACTCACACGCAAATGGAAAGCGCAAACTAGAGGACCCTTGGATACGCCCGTACTAATTATTCGGTTAGTAAGGAGCCCATACTCCCACCTTTGGAAGCACGCTCGGTCTTGGTTCAAGAGATAAGAACTCACACCTAGGGGCCAGAACGAGACAAAACACCATTCCCGATGGCAACTCATCCCAGCCTTCTTAGCAATTAATTATCAACACAAGTCTCCACCACTGTCCGAACATTCCATTCAATTCACAAGTATGGAAATAATCAACGGACAACTTAAGCATTCGACTAAGCATGGCTAAGCATATCTAAGCATGACATACGACAGATATTATCTCAGGCCAACACTTCAACCTATGGTTCATAGGTGGGGAAACAGGTATGGTTCAGGGAACATGCAATGACAGGATATTATATACACTGACCAAAACTTGTCACCAGAATCGAATGCAGTAATAGTATGGTGGATAAAATACTTGGGTAATATGAGATATGCCAAGAAGGTTAGGTTAGCTCTTGCCTTGCTGGTAGTACTGGTCGCGCTGGTTGTCAAGGTATTGTGGTGGAACCTCGACTCCAGAATCTACCGAAACACAAACAACACAAGAAAGGAAATAAATAACAAGAAGACAAGGTGCAATGCACAATCATGATGATATGGTCATATTATGCATTGAAAAGGTATTGGGCATCTCCCACAAGTTAAATGGAACCCCTAAAATAATTATTGCGATTAACGGGTCAAAACTCCATCTTTAACTTAGTGAATTAGGTGAATATCCAAAATGTCCAGTACTGAATTATGAGGTAAATATGCATGAAAATGACATTATTTGATAGATATTAACCCACTGATCGTTTTGGTACCTTGTTCGCATTTTTCCGATTAACGGTGAGGAAATAGTGATTTAAACGGTTAAGCAATTTAAATCATTTTAACCAATTCGAAAATGACATCAAAGTAAAAGTTATTTGCATGCTGTGATGTTAACATAGGTAGATAGCATTTGCTTTGCTGGTCATTTTGGTATATCATTTGCAATTTTTGAAGTATTATTCACCAAGTTATGAATTATTCAAAACGGGACTTAAATCTGCCATTTTAGCAATTTTTGGGAAACAGCACTAACTTTAATTTCTCCAATTCTCTAAAATGGCATAGAGTGATAGCTTATTGTCCACTGATCATTTTTAGCTATTGAACACAATTTTGGACATATAGAACTCAAGTTATGGAATTAACAATTTCGACATTATTTCTGCCATTTTAGTATTCAGCAATTGAAGGCAATTTATTTTGACAAATTAAATTAACCAAAGGTACTAACAGATAGACATTTTGGTGCTGAGCATTTTGACATATTATTTGCAATTTTTGGACAAGTGGTTCAAAAGATATGCCAATTTTGAAGTTCAACATCATTTTCTGCCAAAATTTACAAAAACCAGAATTTCGGCCCGAAACGATTTACACCCGGGCTGGAGCTAGCCGCAGAGACAGCCGGGTGGGGCAAGTGGCCACGCTGGCCTGCCACGTCGGCCAGCGGCCCACCCGCAGGTTTGACTGGCGCGGGGACGCCAAGACCGGCGCGGCGCGACGGCGGCCGGCGGCAAGGCGATCACGCAGTCGTCGAACGCGGGCATTTTGGACCTAACGGAGGCTACCAAACAAATCTACGCGTGTAGGCGACTTAGGTGGTGGCGGTGGTGACCAAGTGGTCGTCGGAGGAGCGCCGGCGGCGTGCTACGGCGGCGGTGCTAGCTCGGCCTAAATGGAACCGGCGAACCAGATGGGGGAAAAACGAGGGGGAGACGTCTCCGAGGACCGTGAGCTCACCCTGAGCATGCTGGTGGACTTGGCGGAGGTGGAGGAGGGCTGACGTCGCCGGAATCGTGCTCGGCGGCCGGCGGCAGAGGCGGAGAGGAGGAGGATGCTCGCGTCGATCCCGGGCTCCCGAGCTCGATTGACTAGAGGGTGAGGAAGAAGAGGACGAGGCGGTGGTGATGGCGTGCTCGGCTTGTCCTGGGGAAGCTCCAGTCGTCGGCGATGTGGCGGCGGCGCTCGGCTAGGTCACGGGCATGGCGGCGGCGTTTCTAGGGTTTGCTGCAAGAGGGGAAAAGGAGGGGGAAAGGGAGCAGCACGTCGTGGGGGTCGTCTTATGCCTCCAGGGGGGCCATGGACGCAAGGGGGCCGCGCGGGAGGCCGTGGTGGGGTGCGGCCATGGCGCACTGTCGCCACAGGGAAAGGGATGACATGTGGGACCCCTCTGTCAGGTTTTCTTTCCTTTTCCATTTTCTGTTTTTATTTCTTTTAAAAGACAGCAGCCATTTCCATTTAATTAGGGCATCAGATCATTTCCTAAATTATAAAAATATTCATGGAGTCTCAGAACAGGATAAGGAAGCCCACCATATTTTTATTTGGAATTTTTGGAAGGTTTAACTTGGTTTCAAAATTCAAAGTTGATTTGCAACTATTTGAATTTCTCATTTTTATTGAGGCATTTAAACCTTTTTATAAAACCTGCAAAAATTAGTGCAGCCTCCTCATGACATGTAGAAGCTTGACAAATTTGGTGTTGCAAAATAAAAATCTTTGCATCACATTTGTTCATAGGGTTTACTTATTGCAATTTGCTCAATTCCAACTATCAATTTTATAGTCTTATAAAAGCAGAAAGCAAGAATATTATTTTGCACTCTTGGAACTTCCTGGACAAATATGGAACTGAAGAATATTTTGTTTTGCCACTTTGAGCAATTGCATTTGGTTTGG